>VNJM01003100.1:0-308807 GCA_008042475.1 Drosophila kanapiae
AACCCGACCTGCGCCATCAGCAACTACAACGATGCCAACCAGGTGCGAAACTGCGAGCTGGTGGGTCTGCGCGACCTGAACCAGGGCAACTCCTATGTTCAGGACAAGGTTGTCGAGTTCCTCGACCACCTCATCGACCTCGGTGTGGCCGGATTCCGTGTGGACGCTGCCAAGCACATGTGGCCCTCCGATCTGGGCGTCATCTACGGCCGCCTCAAGAACCTGAACACCGACCACGGCTTCTCCTCGGGATCCAAGGCCTACATCGTGCAGGAGGTCATCGACATGGGCGGCGAGGCCATCAGCAAGTCCGAGTACACGGGCCTGGGTGCCATCACCGAGTTCCGTCACTCCGACTCCATCGGCAAGGCCTTCCGCGGCAAGGACCAGCTGCAGTACCTGTCCAACTGGGGCACCGCCTGGGGCTTCGCTGCCTCCGACCGCTCGCTCGTCTTCGTCGACAACCATGACAACCAGCGCGGACATGGAGCCGGTGGCGCCGACGTGCTCACCTACAAGGTGCCCAAGCAGTACAAGATGGCCTCCGCCTTCATGCTGGCCCACCCCTTCGGCACGCCCCGCGTGATGTCCTCCTTCTCGTTCACCGACACGGACCAGGGCCCGCCCACCACCGACGGCCACAACATCGCCTCGCCGAGCTTCAACAGCGACAACTCCTGCAGCGGCGGCTGGGTGTGCGAGCACCGCTGGCGCCAGATCTACCAGATGGTGGCCTTCAGGAACGCTGTCGGCACCGACGGCATCCAGAACTGGTGGGACAATGGCAGCAACCAGATCAGCTTCAGCCGCGGCAGCCGTGGCTTCGTGGCCTTCAACAATGACAACTACGACCTGAACAGCTCCCTGCAGACGGGCCTGCCTGCCGGCACCTACTGCGACGTCATCTCTGGCTCCAAGAGCGGCTCCTCCTGCACCGGCAAGTCGGTGACCGTGGGCTCCGATGGACGCGCCTCTATCTATATTGGAAACTCCGAGGATGATGGTGTCCTGGCCATCCATGTCAACGCCAAGTTGTAAGGAGTAAAAGAAGGCGGTACAGGGATCTAGATCCAAGCTGATCACTAAATTGAGATTATTAAATGATAAATAAATAACGAGATTATTGCAAAAGTACAATTTGGATATTATATTTTAAATAAGAATGTTTGCGTTCTTTGGCCCAAAAATGCAATTTCCAAAAGTGTATTACGATTTATTTGCTTCCTAAAAGTATGCTATGCAATATGGTTGGAAAATACTTGACATAGTCAGCACTTAAATACATTGTAGTTGGAAAATAAATAGTATTTCAATCTATCTGCCTTGAAGATAATAAATGAAGCTTTCTAACTGCTAAATTATAATTGAAAAACATTCCTTTAAAACTTTCTGGCACCACAAAAAGCAATAAAATTAATATTCTTTAGTTAAACTAAGAATATAGCTTAGAGATTGAGTTCTTCGTAAACTTGGTTGTAGGCTTTGTAAGAAATTAAAGGTTTTATAAGGCTCCAACCTGGTCTACCCTGCTCAACCAGTGAAAGCCCCCTCTCATAAAATAAAAACTCCAAATAATTTTTGCTAATATCTTGATCAACTTTATTTGTTTGGCTCTTTTGTTTTCGTTTGTAGTTTTGCTTTGTTTTTTGTTTTTAGTTTTGCGAATATTGATTCTCATGCTCATCAACATTTTGGATATGTAGAATACAATTAATATTGGTATTTTGGAAACAACTGCTTATTGAATGTTTATGAATAACAGCAACCACCTAGGTAGGAATACATGATTTATACTTCATTTATTTAAATATATATTTATGGTTTTTTATTTTTATAATGTAGCTAGTGGCTAATGGGGAAAATCGGTAGTATTTACAAATGCTCTACACATGTACATAGATATTATAACTTATACGTTTTTGTCAAAAAAACAAAGCACTCGCTTGGTAACGAAATCACTTCGAATAAATAAATAAAATACTTGTATAAATAGATGAAAATTACAATTGAAAATTTGGCTAATGAGAGAGTTCTTTACAACTAATTAGGCTGTAATATGTATAGCATATATATTTACACATAATTTAGATTCCGTAATCGATAAAAATAAATACAACGAAAAATTACAAAAGTCCTTGCAATACTTATCATTGTAGGGAGAGTTTTTTGCTTTAGGTAATAATACTTAGTTTATAGTACAATTAACTAGTTGCGATTTTGATTCAACACACGCACCGCTCACTTAAGAGTCAAGAGGACCTATTTTAATGCCCATTATTGAGAAGCTGGTAAGGAATTTTGGGCTAGTGAGCGATGCTTCTGGTTTTTTGGGCTGTTCTTTTATGGTGGCTGCACGATGCACGATGCACTGGGATTGTCTCAGTTTGAGTTTTGGTTTCTGTGGTTCTTGTTCCTTCGGCTACTCATTCATCAGGTGGAGCGGCGTCCCAGCCTGGCCGCCGGCTGGTAACAATTGAGATTGGCCGACATCCGGCCAAAGGCAGCTGCCATCCGAGTGGGCAGCCGGCTGAGCTGCTCCTGCAGATGAGAGGCTCGACTCGTGGCTGGTTGTGGGATGGCCTGTTGCTGCTGTAGCTGGGCCACCACCTCGGCGTGCTGGACATAGGACACCCGTATGTTAACGCCCTCATCATCCTCGTCATCATCCTCGCTGGCACTCTCCACATCCTCGTAGTAGGTGAAGCCCACCTGCTGCTCCTCCCGCTATGCGTCGCCGTAGTACGGCGCCGGTGTGTTCTGGTCGATGGGCTTGACGCGCAGCTTCTGCTTGTAATGGTACTCCTTGAGGTAGCTCTTCAGCCGACCGGGCAGCTCCAGCTGATTGATCCCGTCGTAGCTGGTATTGGAGACAATGGTGGCACGCGCCAGCTGCTGCAGCGAGAAGGTCTGGCGCCGGTGGAGGGGTATGGTGAGGCAGGGCTCGAAGAACATGACGCAGGCGGGGTCCTTGTAGTGCTCCAGCAGACCGGTTACCGTGGGCGCCGTAAACACGCAGGGATCGTGGCAGTCGAAGCTGTAAAAAGGACGAAAGAGATCGTTAGTTGGGGTTTCCTTTTTAATTAATTAATTTTTTACTTAAAAGGGAATTGGTAGCTAGACTTTGAGTTATTTTTAGAGAGGAATTCTTATCAATACATTGATTAAAAGTATTAGTTTTACTTTACTACTCAGATTTAAAATATGTAACTAGGCAGGAACTGATACAATCAAATATATACAGCTAAATCTTGAAATCCCCTAGCTTTATAAATTTTTCAGATAATCTTTCTATATTTTCCTCGGAAATAAAGGTCAGGAAAGTCGCGAGGCTATTAATTGAAATGCTTTCATTCACAAAGAGCACGGGAAATAATCTAAATTCCAAGAATTCATTTCCAATCTTTCTATTTAATAATGTTAATATATTATTAAATATGTTTGTATATTAGTTGAAAGTTCAATGACTAGGAAAACCGATCTTAGGAGGAGACAAGGACACTTTGCGTGATGCTCACCTGAACTTGTGACCGCTCTGCTCGATGCGGGCGTGCAGCGACCGGCCGTATTTGCGGAATGTGACCGAGAAGAGGAACTCCTCCTGGGCGGAGTCGCGCAGCAGGAACGTGCCCTCCGGCTTGCCCTCCAGCAGATGTTCCGCCTCGTAGCGATCCATCTTGCCCCAGTAGAAGCTGCTGTTGGTGATCCTCTCCAGATCGGGCACCAGGCAGTGCATAAAATCGATCTGCGAGTGCACTGTTGGGTTGCGGGAAGGGATGACAGGGACACCGGACACCGATCCTGTCGCCACCATTGATCGGGGCTGGGGCGGCGTCAGCGGCCTTAGGGGAGCGGATTCGGTGATGACAGTGACCCTGCCGCCACCGGGTGACTCCACCACGAAACCGGGCGATGTTATTCGAATGATAACCTGGTGGGACTGATGGCTAGTATCGGGCACGGCCACCGAGTTGCGCTTCCGTTGGCTCTGCAATCGGTGTTGCATGGAACTGCCGCTCGAGGCACCCAGCGTGGGTGGCGTGGAGCGTCGATCTGCTGTCCGGGATTTCCGCGACACAGTCGCCACCGTTGCCGCATTGGCGGAGGCTGAAGATTCCCTCTTGTTGTGGGCGGAACTGCTGTTACTGCCACCGGAAGTGGGCAGCATGTCCCGGAGGCCACGGAAGGCATCCCGGCACTTGCATTTGCAGCAACGCCGCTTGGAGGATGTGACCGCCGATCCGGCAGCGGCCGAGGAGGAGGACGATGTGACTGCTCCCATGGATAGGGTCTTACTGCTGCGACTGCGGCAGCAACTGTTGCTATTATTGGTATTTCTGGAACCTAATTTCGGAGAAAAACAATCATTCATTAATTGGGTTCACTGGAAAATTGTTCAAAGAGAGAGCGTCTAAAATTCTCCTTAAATTGGGGCTATTTTTTATGCACAGCGAAAAAGTATGTGGTGTTTTTTTTGCATTTTTCCAAGAAGTTTACTAATTAGATTCGGTGTTTCTTAGTATTTTTAATGGTTTTTTGATTTTAAATTAAAGTTCCAGACATTTGAACACATTTTTCATTATATCTTTGAAAACTTTATAACTTATTGTCACATTTTCACTTTAATATTTGTTTAAACATTGCCTTGTTTTAATATTTACAGTTTTAAGAGAATTTTCACTTGTTTATAATTATTTTTATAGTATATTTGATCAGAAAATTGATCGAACTATTTATTTAATTGTTAATCACTTTAATATCGATTTAAATTCGATGATTTTCCAGTATTTATTCGATAACTAAACACTTTATTTAAACTTTAAAATATCCTTTTTTCTAGTATTCATCATTTAGCACAAATAAGAGCACAAATTTGATTGATTTGGATTTAAAAACTCATTCATAATGATGCTCATTCATTAATTCATTGCTTTATTTCATTTAAATTAGACCCGCCTCTTTTTTAGCATTATCTTTCTATGAATTATTACCACGTATTTGTGTCCATTGTTTTATTATTTCTTGTTTAATTTGATCCAAGACCAAATGCTTTCTCATTGCGGTATTTGTCACAATTAATTAAAACTTGAAGCTGACACGCTGCTTTTATAAGCCAAAATCTTTGAATTATTGCAGGAAATCACAGATTATTTAAATATTTATTTCACAATTTATTAAGACTGCGATCTGTGCTCCATGCGAATTGTTTAACAATTAATAGAAACAGTAAGCTGACACTGCTTTTAAAGCAAAAATCACAGACTGATAAGCGGGACTCTCACTCCGTCAGAGATTTATTCGATTGATAACCGATGGTTTTTAATGTTTATTTAAATATATTTCAGTCAAGAATTTGCGATAAGTGAGATTTTGGGGAAGTTGGCACTATTGTTTTCACTAGTAAACAAATTATTCACTGATTATTTTCGCTGTGCATTAATTCGAGGAAACGAGCGCTCTTTGATTTTTTTTTTTCGGATTTCTTGCCCACCTTGCTTGCTCGTGTGTTGCGTCGCCGACGACGACATATTGCTAACTGGCAGCGATTCCAGCACCTCGCAGTACTCAACGACTTCGGCCTCGTGGATGTGGCTCTGCCTGTGGTTGTGGTTGCTGCTGCTCCGACGTCGACGTAGCAGCGACTCATCGACCGCATCGTCGTCTTCGTCGTCGTCGTCGTCGACGGCGTCGGCTCCCTCTCGGGATTCTCCGTTTCCCATAGCGGCGGCACTGGGCTGTTCCTCATGGCAATTGTTGTTGTTGCCGTTGTTGGCGTCGTGCAATTGTAAAGTACTAATCGCAGCACCGACGCTTCCCGCGAAATTGTTATTTTTTGGCGCTTCCGATGAACTGCCCATCACACCCACCTCCGTCGCTCCGTCTACCTCACCCCGCTCGAGCGTTACGTTCACGATCCGCTGTCCATTTGCATTCAGCGCGTCCGCAGACAATGCGGCGACAGTGGCGCCAACTACCGGCTTCTCCTCTGGCAGCTCCTGCTGCTGCTGCTCCACCTGCTGCTCCATCTTGGCCAACTGAATTTTAATGATAATCTGACGCACTTCCTCGCGAACGACGTCTTCCACCTGAAGCTCCTCAACGACGTCGGGGGATGCTAGCTGGGCTGCTGCAATTGGGCTGTGGCTCAGATCCTGGCTATTGGCGCGCACAATGGGCTTGCTGAATTGATGACCCATTGGAAGCACTAAGTGGGGCAGAGAGTCTGATGGGTTTCCTTTCCTTAATCGCTTTCTGGAATGGAAAAATCAAGTAAAATATTGATTAGTTGAGAGAAAATATGATTATATCTTTTTAGTTGCTTAAAAACTTGTAATTAAACTTACTTTTTATGTAAAAAATGTTTACATTTCAACTGTAACTAGGATACCCTACAAGTTATCTTGCTTAGGCAAGTTCAGGGAACCCTTAGCGGACCCTTGCTTAATATTTTATTTAATTATTGACTACTTAGCTTATTTAACAATGTTTGCTTGGCGAGAATTTCGCAACATCCAGAAATAGCAGGGAACGGGTTCTGTTTTGTTTCCCCCCATTGCCGGCGTGTGAAATAATGTCTTGACCTACAGCAAAGATCCCAGAGTCACTTGGTGGGGGCTTCACCAGTGCATGATGCATTAATTACTCATATATATTCAGAGGAGTAGAGTTTGGAGTAGGGACTGGGACTCGCCGGTCAAATGGCTAATTAAAGGCTACTGTCTAAGTAATAATTAAGAGATGGAGCCCTCAGCGATCTTATACACATTGAAAAAAAGGGATCATGTTTAAAATATATACTATAAAATTTAAAATGAATATTATAGAAAGGAATAAGCACAATATTTATCATATAGGAGGTGTTTTTAGATAGATTTACCCCCATATCATGTAAATATTAAGAGATGGAGCCCTCAGCGATCTTATACACATTGAAAAAAAGGGATCTGTTTTTAAAAATATACTAAAAAATTAAAAATGAATATTATAGAAAGGAATAAGCACAATATATATCATATAGGATGTGTTTTTAGATAGATTTACCCCCATATGATGAGAATATTTCTTGCTGCGTCCCTTTTGATCTTCCAGGCCAGAGCTCCCCCACGAACTGAGTCATCCCCCAAGGAGGAGAATGTGGAGGCGGAGATGGAATCTGTTGATGAACAAAGGCCTGGCATTCCAATCCCACGCATCACCCGCGAAGTGAGCCACAAGTACACACCGAATTGTAATGGTCTTAGATCCTATTTATAGACCCTCGCCCGTACGGAGATGATGAAATCAATGTGCAAACACACACAAAGGCTACAAAGCACCCCCTACATATAATCGTACCATATTTCCATCTCCTCGCAACATGTGACTGACGGCGACTTCTGGGTCAAGCTTATCTTGGCTAGCTAGTTGTTACACTAAGCCCCTTATTCTGGGGAAATCTGCTACGGAATTATGATTATTCACTGATAAATTCGTATTAATTGGAGAGGGCTCGTCACTGTGTCTATTCGGCTGAGTAAGTGAGTTATCCACGAATCCTTATCGCGTCCGTAACATGGAGATGAGTCACCCGCCGCCTCCGACTTCCGAAGTTCGGTGCCATAGAGTGTGGAACTATGGTACAGGTTGCTACGTCCGCTCAGGTGATTCAGACATCCGTTGGCGGTTGAAATTCTTGGTAGTACCCAGAAATTGGCACGATGAGTCCACCGTTTGAGCCATGCACTTCAAATGGGTTTTTTTTTACCATCAATGGCGAAATAATTAGATCACCAATCAGCTTATATAGCCTTCTGATGGATCGATCAGTCATAGATCATGGGCCTTAATAATGCCAGTAATGACTCCATTTTCTGTATAAACACTTTCAGCGGAATCCAACTGGCATCATGCTTAAATTCTAAATTTCTAACTAAAGTCCGCAATTAATGTACAAAATTTTAATGTGTAAGCCATTCCAGGAATTATAAATAAGCTGGGAAAATGTATAACAATTACTAACAAATAAAGTCTAAAGAAATTTAGAGGAATGTACATGACTTTCTGTGAGTTCCTAGGAAAAGAGATAGTTTTGTAAATAATAAATTCTTAAATCAACATCAAGGAATTCATAATAAATCAATGACATTTTTTAATAAGAAATTTTGCATGCCAGTTCCGAGAATAAGTGACCTTAAATATATAGCATTTCTTTATTATATTTCTTTATAAAATGGAAAAAGCTTTAGTTGAAATATGTATAATATTTATGGATTCCATTTAAGTGACTTTTCCACTAACTCAACATTTCTGGAAGCCAATAAATCATACGCAATTTCCTAAAAATTTGCTTTACTTATAATTATAAGTTGCAGACTTAGTGACGCTTCCTCTGTACTAAACAACTTTAATGCCTTATAAATAACACCTCAATTTCCTATGTACTTAATCGTATTTTGATCATAAATTCAGTATTCTTGCTAACGATTAGAATCGCTTTATGTGAACTTAAATAAGATTGTTTATCGCAGCGATTAATTTAAAATTACTACGAGCGAACGCGCGGGTCGGGGACCAAGAGAAATGTAATCGACGTGTACATCGGGGCCCAGGCTTATTCCGAAATTTTATTTATCAGTTCCTAGAATCCTGCCGCAGTTGCAATCGGAAATTTGGCAGAATAAACCAACTCCATATAGATTTAATGGGGGAATTCGCTAGAACAATGATTGCGCCGCCGACTCTATATATGTAACTAGGCGTTTGTGTTACTGCTTATCGGCCGATACTATACCTATAGTATAGAGTACTCGACCCCGGCCAGCACCATAGGAAAATTCCCTGGAATTCCCTCGTGTTAATCACCCAACCAGCCAGTATGTATTTGGGCGCCTAATCAAACACAAACAAATAGCTATCGAAGCTGTCAAACAATTCAGGCAATTAACAGTGCATATATTTTCACAACTTTTCCCCAAAAATGGTTGGGAAAATATTAAAAGGCAACAACTTCCCGGAAATGTGACCCACAGACAGACAGACAGAGTGGTAAACAGTCAAAAATTGCAGCTTTTCATTTTTAACGAGAATTAAATATAGTAAGTGAAGTGCTTAGCTGGAATACAAATATAAGGAGGGGCGGCGATTCCGTTTAAATTATATAGTGGGGGTCCCCATAATTTGTATGCACCGTTGGCCGTCTAACGGTAATTTGCACACGCTTATATGTAGATGCAGATACTTAGAGTTGCGATCAAAAGATACTTTTATGCACGACTCCATGCGCACGCGGCACGTGCTGCCGGCGATTTATCGTACGATAAATATGAGTAATCAATACATTCTGACGGCCCCGGGAGTAAGTATGACACGATCGTTCACATTTAACCAATGATAATTATTACTTTTCCCCCGTAACCGAGGTGAGTCGTCGCCTCCGCCGAAAGCCACCTTTGCCGGGTACAGACATATGTTTGTATTTACGACTATGATGAAATACACAAAAGAGTGACTTGAACTCAAGATTCAACTTCAGATTCCAAGAGACCCGCATGAGACGGCAGCCAGCTAACAAAATTTTTCAATGGAAATACAAAACTGAAACGGCAGATAAACCGAACTCGGGATTAACAAGAGGACCAGGATGCACTGAGCAAAAAAATAAAGATAAATACATATGTATCTTCAAAACGAGATTATATTTAAAATCAACAAAATGCGGAACATGGAAAATAACACTTAAAACTTTTAAAGATACATTAACAAGTTAATGTGAAAAAAAAAGCCAGAAGTTATTCACTTTACAAAAAGAAATATATTAAAAATATACAACCAAAGCATAAATGAATATTGGAATGAAATGAATGAATGAAATGAATGAATGAAATGAATGTTGGAAAATACACTTGAGAATTATAAGGACCAAGACAAGCAATATATCCCTTGGAAAACTAAAAGAGTAAAGGAGAAAGCATATTTATTAAATCAATAAAAAAGTATTCTAAGAAAACCAATAAAAAAAAAGCTTTCAAGGTTAAAACCCAACTTGAGTATTATAGATATTCACATGAAATCAATGTTCCTAAAGATTTGAACTCAAAAATCACTTGAGAACCAAGGATATTTAACTTAAGAATAAAATTGCTCTATAAAGTAAGTTAAAATCAGTTTCTGGTGCGTTCTTAAACCAATTCAAATTGATATTTCGTTCTCTCAGTGCACCTGGACTTGGCTTAGGTAGCACAAGGCGATCCATGAGTCACTCCATGCCACAATGAGTAGCAGCAGCAGCCCAGAGAGTCCCGAGGCAAAACTACATTCAACCGCGTGCATTTTATTATCAACCCAGTATTCCGAGGGCTCGTCGAGCTCAACATTTTCGCGCTCCTCTCTTTACATTTATACGGATTGTTTTTTTTTATTATTATTATTTCGTTGTTGTTGCCAAGCGGAGCCAGCGAGCGAGCGGAGCAGCTGAAGTTTTTCTGCGCCGTTGCAGACAATGCGAAATTTCGTCAGAAATCCAAATGCGGATAATGATCTAATACATAACTTGTTCGGGGTAAAAATGTTGATAAATGTTGCCGGGTCGTCGGAGAAAGAAAGCCAACAACACGAAGTGGCTTGAATGGCTAATAAGGGACTACCAATAAATGGGGGAATCACCCTCTAAAAAATATTCAGTGAAAAATTTATGCCAAATGTATCTCATAAATTAAGACAAAACACACACAAAAAAACACAAAAAGTGGAGCAAGAAAACTTGTATATCCATTTATAACAAATTTGTATACAAAATTTGGACTTGAAAAAGACTTTATGCTAACTATAAATATCTAAAAATAGACAAAACTCCTAACGAAACACATTATACGATATAAGGCCAGAGAGATGATATTAGGAGATAGGAACCGGAATTTACGTTAAAGTAATTCCCACAATATTCCGAGAAATTAAAGTGATATATTAAATTATAAAAAAAAGACCCGCCACGAAATGAGACAAGGGTTACATTAATGAGCTCATACAGCAAATGGCTATTTAAATTTCATAACTGGTTCCCCTCTAAGCCCGAAACAATCCAATCTTATTATCTGTAAGTGAATAATTTTTGTACATGGACCGCGCCCCGCCAAGGTCCGTTATTAAAAAACCATTTGGAGCTCGCCCCACTCGCCAGACACTCGAAGTGACTTTTTGTAACCTTCCCACCGGCTTTAACTTGGCCAGCAACGGCAGCAGCCCCGGCAACAACTTAGTCACGGCTTAGCTGCTGCCTGTCCCACTGTACACTGTACACTGTATGTATTATGTTTTACGCAGAAATTGTCACAACAAAGCGGCAAAGGCAGCGAGAATTGCGGTCAACGGGGCGAATGGGGGAAGAAGGAATGTGGGCAAGTGCAAAAAAAAGGAGCACAAGTTACAAGCACAGCGAATGGCGGAATACTCTATAAAGCAAGTTAGTATAAGGGGTTCTTACACAAAATGAGAAAAAAATAACATTCTTTGTTTTTAGGAAGATATGTAGCTGACTAATATATGTAATAAATATGTGTTTATTTCGTATGGAATCCATACTACTTTATTAGAAAAAACGTAATAGGCATCTCTTTGTTAATGAGCCAGAAGTTTTAACAATATGGCAACCACATGTTATTTATATATTTTTCAATACACAACATAAGCCCCCAAAAGATCCAACATTAGAAGCTATGAAAAATTAAAGAAATCATTAATAACTCCAATGCGTCGTAACATGTTAGCAATATGGTCACGAAATCATCATAAAGATCCGACAAAAATATGTACATACAGATATTTATTTATTTATGATGTTTTGGCAAAATTCGTGAAAAATTCAATGGACTCTCTGTTGCCAAGGGGCGGAGAGCTGACGCCGATGAGAAGAAACCTCGACAAGAGTCGACAGCCAACAACAATGGGGACGGACGGACGGGTGGTCGAGAAGAAGGAAAGGGGTCCGAGAGCGGAGCAGCGGGAGGAGCGTAGGATTTTAAAGCGAATTCAATTACTTTTTGTTGCTGCCGTCGCTTCTCTTCTCTTCTTTTTTTTTTGTTTCCATTTTGTTTTGCATTTACTGGGAATTCGCAAATGAAGTTCGCTTGAAAATAAAATCACATGCAAAGCGGAGCAGTAAAGTGCCAAAGAAGCCGAAAGACCGGGGGCGGAATCGGAGACCCGGAGACCCGGTGGATACATGGAAATCGCTCGCTCGCGGAGCGGGGGGAGGGAGGGAGGATCCTGAGAAAGTGTATTTCATTTTGATATATTTTTTAGCAGGAAAATTGAAATGAGATTTATTTATTACGCTTTCGGCTCAGATTCGTAATTCGCCCCATTCATTGCGCTACGGGAAAATGTGATAAATAAACAAACGGCCGGCATTCATACTTCTTCTCACTTATTCGGAACTTTAATTAGCATTTCCAGCAAAATCGGCCAGAGCACGAGCTATATACGGCTATATACTATATAGCATAGTCCAAGTTCGTGACTGATTATGTTCCGCGGGATCTTAAGGGGCCCAAGGTAGGCACATATCGCCATTGACGTAGGAAATCATTGTGTTTATATTACGTTTTACGCCCGAACTTGTTATCTGCCTCTAAAGAGTGAGCGAGCCAGATATATACATAGATAGGTGTTGATTATCTCTAGGCCAAAAAAGAAAAAAAGGAAAAACCAAACGATAATAATGAAAATAATAATATTAACATTTAATGTGAAAAGAGGCGATTTCTTGGAACACACACACACACACGCACACAGCGAAAAAGGCTCTCCATGATAAATCCGTCACTCACACAGTGTTGGAAAAATTCCTGGAAAATATGCACACGGTACACTCTACGCTACTCACATGCCGCTCGCTCGGCGGTGAAGTCATGGAGTTCAGTTCCGTTGAGTGTGTGCGGTTTTCTGATTAAGCGAAAGCACTAACACACAAATTCAACTTAATTCGCTCCCGGCCCGGACCCGAAGCCCCCGGAACCAGGCCAGGTTAGTCCCGAATGTTTTTCTGTTCTATGAAGATGGTCTCCCTACACACTTACGAATCTTTATCTACTTTAGAAGACTGAGAGAAAACGTTCTGAAGTTTTTTTTTAAAAATATACCATTTTCTAAGGTTAATTATTTTAGTTTAAGGTTATATTTCTTTTACTGTTAAAGGGTTTCTTTCTGAATTTTATTTTAAAAACATACCATTTTCTAAAGTTAATTATAATAGGTTAAGGTTATATTTCTTTAACTGTTGGTTTAATCTGCTTTATAATATGATATTACCCCAAACTTTTCTTTATAATAAACGAACTTAGCACAAGAAAAATAAATTCCCAAATTGGGGATTAATAATTTACTAAATACACGGATTAATATAAGAATTTTAAGCATTTTTATGAGTGTAGATATTATTTGGGGCTGGGTTCGGTTCGGTTGGGTTCCTTTTGTTAGCTTTAAGCTGAAATTATGGCCCTGAGAGCCCACAGAACTTTTGTCATAGTGAATATACATACAGACATAACGGAACCATAGAAGATTTGCTTTGGTCAGGTCTTTGTGATGATATGATAAACGTATTATCTTGAGAGATGGCTGCCAGAGTGATAAGGTCACTCACGGACACGTTGGAGACCATGAATATAGCCAAGATAAAGGGTTTTTGAACTTATCTCAGCGTTGATTCACAAGTTGCATTTCTCGGGAAAGATAGACTTGGTTATGATAATTATTATGAATGCATTTATAAGAATTGTAAACAACTATGTAAAGTTTATTAAAGCTTCACTCATTCTAGACACAAATTGAGGTAGGTTGATATCAACACAAATACCCATATAAGGTTATACAATAAATTTCACTTAAAGTTTTCACTTGCTTTTTACCTGCTTTTAAGAGCGAGCCAAATTCTTAACTGAACTAAGTTGGCCAACAAGCTGGGGCTTTTATTTAACAATACGGCAGCAACAAGCGGCTGTAAACGTGATTGATTAAATGGTTTTAAATTTAGCGATTACCAAATCAGATAGGAAAGAACTTGGGCGACCTTAGGTGAGTACGCATAGTGGCGTCGATAGAGAGTCGGCTAGAGAGATTATACAAGCCCCTTATATATATACATATGTATTCATATGTATATATGTATGTATATATAAAATTCATTGATAAATTACTACGAACCACAAAATCAACACACTCGCACACACTCACACACAGCCTGGCTTATCAAGAGAAACGTTTGCAAAGTTGAAACGAAATGAAATTCTTAGAACAATCAAAAGCATTTCGTACGCTTTTCCAGGGAAAAGCAAATATGTATGTGGGGAACGGTAAGCGTTGGGCTGAGGGTGAATTTCTGGGGGCCTTAGATAAGAGCAGGAGCTAAGGTCAAGAGATATTATTATTATCATTATTATTATTGCTCATAAACAAACATGCCTTCGGATTTCACATTTCTGCTGTCAGATTTCGAAACTCGGCCACAAATAAACGACATTTACATAAGTCAGACTTCAACTGGTTTTCGGTTTAGGTTGCTTTTGTTGTTAAACAAAATATGTATGTATTATTCGGAAAGATACTTTTTCAATGCCTTCTCAGTTTTTCCCTCGAAAAACATTTGATTTGTCCATTGTTTCCGGGGCAGCATTTTTCCCAGGAACTGAAGCTTAAAAAATACTTGCGTTTATTGTAATTGAATTTTTTAATTATCAAGAAAATATTAAGATATGGAAGAGTATTATCGTTATTGTACAGTAATGTATTTTGAATATTATTTGATAGAAAGAATACCTTAAATAAGAAACTTTTATGTAATTTATAGAAAAACTCTGAATAATTATTAAGCAATTGTGCTAATACCGGGAATACATTGTAATTGTAACCTATTAGAAAGATTGCCATTTTTAAATTAAAAACGGAAATAGTTAAAGGTATCCACTATAAAATTATATCGTATTCTCTTTATAGACATTCTGTATAATGCAATTTCAATGGAAATGCAGTCGGGTCAACGTAACAGGCATGTGAATAACCTTGCCAATACTATACGTAGATCTTGGCAATGGCTGTGTAAAAATAACAATAAGATTAGATACTTATAATTTCTGGGGAATCCGTGCTGACATCGGGTAAGTGTTTGCAAGTGTAACTTATGGCAGCACTTTTATGGCTTTATAACTGTAAAAATTGTGTGTTTTCCCGTTAATTGCAATTCCGAATAAAACATCTCAGTCTGACCCGCTCTCTCCTTTACGCTCTGCTCCCTTTGTGCAGGCCCACTCGAGATCCACTCTCCCACTCTCGTACACACACACACACAATTGAGTGTTTTGCCCACATTTCACTTTTGGCATTGCGTTTCAATTGAACAAATTCACGCGAACAATTAACAATAAACGAACAAAATCAAATTTCCAGGGAAAAATCTCAACAAAAAAAGAAAAACAAACAACAATGGGATGAAAGAGCAATAGACGGCTGTGGAGTAGGTGATGTTGTAGGGGTTGGGGGCGGCAAAAGAAGAAGCAGGGCAATAGCCAATGGCCTACCTATGATTGTTAAGTGAGCCAGAGCGAGAAGAGCGTAGAGCAGCTGAAATGCTCTCACAGCAGGCGCATTGTTGCTGGGCAGACAATTTGGCATTTGGCAAGATCGGTCGCTCTCTCGCTGTTTGCTCTCCCCCGTCCACTCATGCGCGGTGAACAGCTGCCATCTCGTTTCGACTTGCGAAGAAGCCAATTAAGCGGCGCCCCACTCCCCGCTTCCACTGGCATCACACGAACGAACACACAGCCATACACACTGCACTTATCCTGTTCGAAACAGTTTCACGTGAAAAGCTATTAAAAAAAAAAAATTGAAAACGCTCTCAAGTTTAATACGAAAATTCAAGGAAATGAGCGGAAGAAGATGGTAAAAGCGGGTTTTACCCAGAATAATCAAAAAGTGCACACACATATACACTCGGTGGCGGACACAGAAAGGAACGCGCAGACAAGCGGCAACAACAATTTGACGCATTACAAACGAAGTTAATAACACCTTTTCTTATGAAGGGTACAACGCCGATGTTCCGATATACCCCGCTCACTCTGCCCGCTCTTTGTAGCCAGTTGTTGTTGTACGGCTTCGGCCGAATTTAGCGGCTACACCTTTATACACCTTTAGCAAGAAGCCACGGCCAGCACCGAGCAGCAGCAGCTACAACAACAACGACAACAACAGCAAGCCCAACTAGCAGCAACCGGGTCTCTGAACTAGTATTGGTTTTGGTATGGGCAAGAAGCAGAGTGGGAGAGAGAGAGAGAGAGAGAGAGAGCGCTGCCAGTACAGTGGACACTCAACGATGAAGGAGGGAAACCAAATATTAAATATTAATATATTTATGTTTTATCATATAAAAAAAAAAAAACTTAACTTAGCATTATTCAAAAATTCATACAAGTCTGAGTACTTTTTACAACATTTAAATATTTACAGTTCTTGAATTCGGAGTTTTCAAGTTAATATTTAATTTAATTTTTGAAAACAAATTTAAAATAAAAACACATCCAGAAGAAAGTCAAACATGGATTAATAATGCTCATGTAATCAATGTTATTATTGGCGTGGGAAACTGCATAATGGAATTTTGAGTCGAGCTCGCTGACGAGTGTCCACTGTATCCACATCTGCTCCGAATCTGCTTTAGCCATAGCTGTATCTGTGTGCGGGCCAGCTTCAGCTACAGCTTGGCTTGCGGTGTTAAATGTTTGCAGCAAAAGCAGCAGCAGCAGCATTTTTCATTCAATAGCAACGGGCAACAACTACAGTGAGGCAGCAGCAACAACAACTACAACAACAACCAGCAGCTGCCAACATCATCAGCACTGCACACACATACAATCGCACGCGCGCTGTCCTCGTTCCCTGTGTTTGTGTGTGTGTGTGCGGTGTGCCTGAGCGCTGTTGTATCTGTGAGATACCCGCACTCACACTCGCGCCTATATCTTTGTATCTGCTGCTGCTGCTGCTGCTGGCTGGCTGGCTCGCTTGGGCTGTCTGTCACTTCTCAGAAATCGGTCTAAATTAGAAAATGCGTTTCTGGGAATTTCGTATCGCTCTTTTGGGCCCACAGAGTGGCGCACATACACAGAGCAAACAGCACACAGCTACAGCTACACGAATTTGTAAATATATATTATTATATGAATATATATCGTCGATTCCCCCCGCAATTCCCAGAATGAATTTCCAATGAATCAATGGAATTTGCACGACAATATTGTTTTACCTCGCCACAGCCAAGTGCAAATAAATAGCAAACGACAGCCGTAAAGGGTTGTGGTTGCTGCCGCTGCTTCCTCCCTATTTAATTTAAGCAAACACTGACATAAATATTTGATTCGCCTTTTTGGCAATTTATTTATTAAGTATTTACCTCTGATTTTCAATTCGATTTGCTGCTCTTTGCTATTTTCTCGGTACACTTTTACGCTAGTTGGCACTTTGTGCAAACTGTGTTTTAAGCATATTTTTTAGTTTGCGAGTATTATCTTTCGGATTTTTTCTCTTGAATTTTACTTTAATTTATATTTGTTGTTGTTGCTGCGACGAGACACAAACACACACAGAAACACAGCACACGGAGAGAAACGCAGAATGGGGCACGCGAAGCACTAACAGATACTCGCACGCTCGCTAATTGCACTTTTCGATATCAGGAAAGCTGGCGGCTGTGATTGCACTCGACGACCTCAACAACTGAGTGCGCGATTCCATCAATTTGTGCAATTTCTCTCTCGACAACGAAGCCACACACGCACGAAGAAGTTAATATCTTCTTCAAAATGTATCTGAGTATCTTTCTTCACGTCCGTTTCGGTCCGAATCATCAGTGTGACTGTCGTGCTTAGGTACGAAAATGCCGCGGTATGGCGAAACGTACTAAATATGCTGGCCGTGAAAGAATACTAGATTGTGCAGCCAAGGTGGGGAAGTTTGATGAAATTCTAGTAAGAGGAATATACCAAAAATACTAACATGTCCGGACATGATAAATTATTTAAAAGAAAACCGTTATTAGTTAAAAGTTTTATCAGATTACTCGTAACATATCGAACACAGATGAATAAAAATAAAATCTATCATTATATAAAAACTATGACTAAATGTAGCTGCAAATATGGATTGCCAGGACTGAAGAATCTCGTTGCAAGACCCGCCGAATATCCAAACTAAGAACAACAGACGCAATCAAGATTGGACTGTCTTCCTGCCTGGCTAAAATGTATAATATTTGCCAGCGTTGGGCTAATATTTGATCGTTTGCAAAATAAATACACTGATAACAGACTAAATTATACAATAAATAATGGGGGCAAATTTTGAAGAGCTAATCTCCCCAGCGGGCGACTGGCGGACAAGCGCTCTGTCCAGATAATAAATAAATCCAAATGCATATCTTCCAAAGGCTGATGATAGTGCCGTCTCCACGTATCCGACATAGTCAGTGTCAAGCGGTCAGGCAATCAAGACGGGCTCGAGCTCTCCAATCTATTCCTCTCTCTTTCTGTCTATCCCCATCGGCGGCGGCCACTGCAGCCTCTAATTCAATTAAAATTAAAACGTAAATCTACGCAAGAGACCCGAGTGAAATTGCCCCAAATTCCCCGACAATTATAGGTCGCGCACGTCAGTAATCTCGGCTCTGCGTGGGCAGCACAATATCCCAAGTCCCGGCCATGCAATCGGATCCATCTTCCCTTGGCACGGAATCCATTCCCATGCACCGCTCCACTTCAATGCCCGTGAAGCCCAAGCCGCTGGAGCAGAAGCCCCTGTTGCGATCCTCCGAGAAGGAGACGGTCAATGCGACGGATTACTACCCAGAGAGTCCGGGTTTCGTGCGGCGCAGGAAGTCCAAATTGGCAGGAGATCAACTGGAGACGCGCAGCGAACAGAAGTGAGTCGAGTCCTATAAACAATACCTTTAATTAAGGAAATTATAGCTACCAAAAATAAATTTCAAGGTCTTCATAGAAGTAATTAATTAATTAAAGCAAGTAAAGACGTAGACAAGGTCAAAAACGAATTATAGCAGGTGTGTGTCATAAAGCCCAGCGAGGATATGACACTTTGAGAGTGAGCATTATGACTTGTTTATATCTTGTTTAATTATTATACATTTTATATAATATTCCCCCAGTTTCCCCTGCACCAACGACTGGGCAGGCAGTACCATTGAGTTGACACCCGAGCCGGGGACATCTTCCTCCGATATCCTGCGACGCAGCCTGCATCGGGTAATGGAAAAGAATGGCAAGGAGAACGTTGTGTTCCGCCGCATACCAGAGAAGTCCTGGCGTTACATGCGTGATCTGGTCACGACGCTGGTAAGATCCTGGTTTGGCCACAAGAAATCGTCATCGTCACCATCGTCTAGCAACGATCCAACGCGATCGGATGTGTATAGCATAACGCCCAGCATACAGCGAAAACTGGATGAGTTGGCCCATGAGCCGCCGCCACATCTGAGTCCTCATCTCGCCTCCAAGACTAATTCCAGCCCAAGCGAACGCGTTACGTTTAGCATTTAACCTCTAATCCATTAATATACGAGCCCATGACCCACAGAAATACTCATACATATTAATAAATGCGAAATTAACCAATTAAATCACTTGCATTGCTAAACTGGGAACTCCTGGGACAGAAACAGCTCGATCATTAGTACAAAAACAAAATCTATACATCGGGGGGCTAAAAAGATATGCTTGCTCATGATTTCTAGAAAGGTTCTTTTGTTTGGGCTCCGAATATGCAGTTCAGTGCCCAACCATGCTTGATTTTATTTACGAGTTCATCGAAATTCCATGAGGAATACAAGAATCCGGAAACCTAGATAAATGCTTAACCAGGACTTACCCTTTTCGACTTGCGCAGATGGAACTGAATTGGAATTACATGCTGACCATATTCCTGGGCAGCTACTTCCTCTGCTGGCTGCTCTTCGCTGCCCTCTGCTACATGGTTTCCTACTCGCATGGCGACTTCATCTTTGACCCCATCAGTGGTGCCAGAATGGGCGAGGGCGAGGATCCGTGCATCTATGGGGTCGGCAACTGGGTGGCCATGATCATCTATTCGGTGGAGACCCAGACCACACTGGGATTCGGCGAGAAGTATGCCAGCGAGGAGTGTCCAGAGACGGTGTTCCTGTTCGTTATGCAAATGTTGAGCGCAGCTCTGATCGAGGGAATTATGGTGAGCGTGATCTATGCCAAGACTGCCCGTCCGGCCAGGCAGATGACCAAGCTGAAGTTCAGCGATAAGGCGGTGGTAAGTAGATGTTTTCGGAGGCAGGATTCGATACTCCCAACTAGTGATTATCTTCTCCGCAGATCTGTTATCGCGACGGACAACTGTGTTTGCTTTTCCGCGTATGCGATCCCCGCGAACAGCAGACCATCGAGTCCAAGATACGCGTCTATATGATCGTAGACAAACGGTGAGTCATTGTCGCAGTTTCGGGAATGTCTGATGATTTGACTTATATCTTTAGGGGGGTCTTTACAAACATTAATTGTGACTGGGTTTGTGATTTGACAGAAAGCATTGAAATATGAAATATTTAACTCTTTAGACAGTGATAAATATGCCTAACTACAGACTTAAAAGTACTTTCTTATTCTATAAACTTAGAAACTGGTTTTATGTTTGGTTTTCAGTTTACATTTTTTGTACAGATTATTTCTCTTCTTCCAGAAGTGCAAGGGGACTCTGTAACCTATTAACTTAGTATTTAAGAAAACACACTATCAATCTTATCTTTGCAGCACGCGCGAGGGCGAGGTCGTAAAGGCTCATACGGAACTGAAGTTGGAGGGGAATGGCGAGCAGTTGATTGTCTGGCCCGACGTCGTCTGCCATGTCATTGACGAGACGAGTCCGTTGCACCAATTCACCACTGCCAAGCTCTTTAATGCCGCCCAGTTTGAACTTTATGTGTCCATTGTGGGCACATCGCCGGCCACCGCACAAATGACAGAGGCCAAGACATCGTATCTGCCCAGGGAGATATTCTGGGGCCAGCGGTTCGTCAACATCATCCACTACGATGCCCAGAATGAGCGGTATCTGGTGGATTATGAGAACTTCAACAGGACCATTTCGGTGGATATGCCCATTAAGCTGCCGGCAACGAACGATCAGCTGAAGTTGGAGTACAGAAAGTGAAGTTCTTTACTAGTTTTGAACTAAAATTTCAGTAGGAAATGATTATAAACAATAAAGAAAAGAAAAAGTGTGCTATAAATCGATATTATCCTTTTTATATCTAAATAATCGAGGCAAATGTTAGCTTTTTTCGATAATATCGATATTGTTACGTTAAATGCGATGTTTTTTTAGGCTTCAATATATGAAAGTTAATTCGATTTCTTAAATTGGAAATATTATTTACCATGAATTTATTATGACAGAAAAATATTGTTAACGAAAACAAATAAATTAAAATCGATCAATCGATATTTTAACTTTTTCGATACTTAAAATGGAATTGTATCAAAGTTTTGTGTGTGTATTTTAAAATTGAAATATTATGAACAATAAATCTATTGTGGTGGAAAAATATTATTAGACCAGAAAACAAATTTATTTAGGGTTTCTTTTTGGATAAAATATATATTCAAAATTTCGATATACAAAAGTTAACGATATATATATTAAAAACATCATCGCGATACGTTTTTGGAGACATTAGTTGCACTTTTCCTGTCGATATGAACATAAGTACGACAATCCTTAATTTAAATCAGTAAATACAAGTTTTAAACTTTCACTTAAGACTCGCTTTTATTTTTATTTAATTTTTTTACATGCGATTCCTTTAACATTTAAATTTTTCTCCATTTTCTGTGAGTGTAAGCTTTCTTTTCCTCGCAGTCTCTACAACAAACTTATTTCTTCAACGTTTTCGCATATTCTGATCGACTTTTACAAATAACAAAAATTTCAAAAGGTAAAAAACAGGTTTAAATAAAAGAATTAAGACTTAACTTATTCGCCGCCGGCTTCGGGTTGCTCCTGCTTCTTGTAAAACTCCAATTGCGCCCGCAGCATTGCGTTATCCTGCTGCAGGCGCGAAAATTCGCGCACAAAGTGATCAGCTCGCAGGAGATGGGCCAGGCCGTCGCGTATGTCCCGCGTATTCTGCAGCTGTTGCTTCGAGTAGTTGGTTATCTGGTTGACCAACTGCCGCTGGTTCCAGTTCACTATGTACTCCAACTCCCGTTCCATCTGGCCGCAGCGTTCGTCGACGAACTCCTTTAGCTCGCTGAACTCCTTGCGCCAATCCCCGCCATCCATTTGGACGGCGGATAGGCCGCTGGACGACTTGGCCAGCAGCTGTTGCGGCTTCAAGTTGGGATTCGAGGATTGCGCTATTACGTTGGCATGATGCGGCGTGCTGTTGCGGCTGGACGAGAGCATGCGCAGCCTTTGCTTCATTTCGGCGTCCACTTGCGGCGCAGGATTCTCCTTGTCGCTGCCAGCGCCTGGGCTGCTGGCCACGGAATAATGGGACGACTGCTCCTCGCCCTGCTCATCAGACTCGGCAATTTTCATAAGCTTCACCTCGCCGGACAGGTTGCTTCGGTCCTTGAGCGGACCGCTTAAAGTCTCTGCAAGGAAATAAAGTTTTAAAGGAGTGTCGCGAGAGAGTTTCTTTTTCCAACTTACGGTGCAGTGACGACTCCGCCGTGGTATTGTTGCACGAGCTCTCAACCGAGCTGGGCACAGATCCTCCTCCTGTCGCAGGACACATACTTTGACGCTGGGCAGTCTCGTTGGGATTGGACTTCCGGTTGAGGGTCTCCCAGTCGAAGCTGTCCCTGTGAGAGGTGCCGCCCAGCCGTGTGGACATGCGGTCCACTGCCCTCGGGCCCTGGGCATCGAGAAAGTCACAGAAGGAGTCCCGTCGCGGTCCATTGTTCACGGGCGTTACCATGCCATAGCCCATGCTGGCCATGTTGTTTAGCTGCTGCTGCGTGCTCAGCAGATTGGCAGCTATGGATTTGCGCAGCTCATCGCTGTGGACACGCTCCACGCGCGGCGTTTCCTGTGCCAGGGCACTCAGGCCTCCCGAGTTATTAAGGCCACCGCTTTGGGTGTCCTCGCCGGACAAGGGCACAAAAGCCACACGGGTCACAGCGCCATCGTGGACTCTTTTTACGGCCAGTGGCGCTTTGGTGCTCCTCATATCGTAGGCGATTAGCTCACCCTTAAGATTGCCGGCACAGAAGTAAGTGCCGCACTCACTGAGCGCCACCGTGGACAGCGGATGGGAGTAGCTCAGGCGGTCCGTCGAAGCCTGAGCCCTATTGCGTCGGATATCGAAGATATTGATCTTGCAATCGTAGCCCACACTAACCAGCAGCGCGGGCTGCGAGGAGCACATGCTGATATCCCGACAGGGAGCGCTATGCGCCTCGCTAGCATGGAAGATCTTCCGCTTGCCCTGCACATCGTACACGGTCACGGCTCCCTTGTAGGAGGCAACAGAGAGCTGGAAACGCTTGCTGGGATGGAAGCGTACCAGGGTGGAGCTGCAAGGACCAAAGAACTTAAAGCACTCTTAATTTAGAAGCCAGTTTATGTGCCACTTACTCGCCATCGATGGTGAAGGTGTTCATCTTGAGCTTGGTCTTGGTGCCCAGGATATTGATGCTACCGCCCTCGCGCACAGCTGCTATATACTCATCCGTGCTATTGTAGTCCATGTAGAGGACGGTGCTGCGTTGCTGGTCAGCGGGAAACCTGTGGAGCAGCTGCGCCGTTCGGATGTTGTAGATCTTGATACTGCCGCTCTGGCCCACGGCGATCTCCTCGAGCGTCTGCTTGGCACAGGCCACACAGTAGGCATTGTCAATGGTCAGCTTGCGGACGCGTTGGATTTCGGGACCTGCTGTTAAATGGAGGCGCAGCATTATCTCCAATTTATTGCCAGCCCCTTATTATCCAAGCTTACTCTTCTCCTCATTCTCCTTTATCCGCATCACCGCCAGGCCCGCCATCTTATCCACTTCGACAAAGACGCGGCCTTGGCCATTGAACTGAAAGTCCCTCGGTTCACCGCCGGCGTGTGCATACTCCGACTTGGTCTCTAGGTCCGCAAAGTCAGAGAGCACTGTTTTCTTGGAGGTGGAAATTAAATGCATTTTGCTCAGTGCTAAGGTGAGCCTAAAAACTTTTATTTTTTTGAAGAGTGACCGCCAGCAGTGTGCCCACTAGATTTACCGTTCATAATGCCAAAAATCTCTAAAAATCACTCTTTCCTACTACGCGGGAACAGGTCACAGTCTATCGAGGTTTTTGATTCGATAGTAAACCAACCGTATTCATGAATTCTTGTATTCCACAGCATAAACATTGTAAATATAGCTTAATTCGGAGGTATAGAATCTAAGGCCTTTGTTAGGGCCAGAACAAGATCAACCAAAATTTCATTGCCGAAGCATATTTCTCCACCGTATGGCGGTCAAATACGGGCAGTACGGTACCAACATAAAACAAAAATAAATACATAAAAACGATAAAAAAAAAAACAATTGCTTATTTAAGGTATGATTTTAAGCTAATCCAATTTCCTTTTTGAAGAAATGGTTAAATTTATTTATAAAATATACTATTTTATTTATTGAATATACAAAACAAATGTTTGCTGGCTCAAGGACTGAGTACAAATTTAAATAAAAAATACCCCAATAGATTAGGTTTAGACGCATGGTGTCAGTTAGCCTCTGAAAAATCTGTCGATATCAACAATGTGACTCTAATATTTGTATGAAAATTTTCCTGCTTAAAATTGTAAAGTCAGATTCGGGATTAAGAAAGGATTTCGATTAAAGAAAAGCTGTTTAAGTAGATGAAGCAAGTCAGTGTGAACGCGTCGGCGAGTTTTGCCATTCATAAACGAAATTGATTCCGATAAGTTTTATTGGCAGAAAGGCAAGAAGAAGAGCAGCGACCAATCACCTGCAAAAAAGAAATAAATTGCCGAGAAATGATAAAGAAGTTATAGTCCGGCTTCTTTGGCGTGCGTTGAAATGAATCTGGGTGTCCAGTATTTTAGCATTTAGTGCCACGCAACTCATTCCCCCTAAATCCCCCCGATTCGACGGGCAGAAGAGCCACTGGACAAAGGCCAGCTACACACTCACACACACAAACACAAACACACGCATCCACGTACGGCGTAGAAAGCAACAGCAACAACAAATACGAGAAACGGAGGCCATCATCACCTGCTGGAAAAATGGAGGCGGACGGACTAACAAACGATCAGACGGAGAAGGTGCTGCAGTTCCAGGACCTCACCGGCATCGAGGATATGAACGTGTGCCGCGACGTCCTGATCAGACACCAATGGGATCTCGAGGTACGACTGCAAACATATGTATGCACACGCACACAGTCGCTGTCGCGATAGTGTAATGCAGTTACAGTGGCGGTCATATGCCACGCAATGTTCCAGGGACAAAGTTGAATTCTTTACTGATTTCCCCTCTTCAACCCCTTTCAGGTGGCCTTCCAGGAGCAACTGAATATCCGCGAGGGACGTCCCACGATGTTCGCCGCCTCCACGGACGTGCGAGCGCCCGCTGTGATCAACGACCGCTTCCTGCAGCAGGTGTTCTCCGCAAATATGCCCGGCGGACGGACACTGAGCCGGGTGCCCAGCGGCCCCATTCCCCGCAGCTTCACCGGCATCCTGGGCTACGTGATCAATTTCGTGTTCCAGTACTTCTACTCCACGCTGACGAGCATTGTCAGCGCGTTTGTTAATTTGGGCGCCGGCAATGAGCCGCGTTTGGTCACCGATCCCCTCGGCGACGTAATGAAGTTCATCAGGGAATACTACGAGCGATATCCTGAGCATCCGGTCTTCTACCAGGGCACCTATGCCCAGGCGTTGAACGACGCCAAGCAGGAGCTGCGATTCCTGATCGTCTATCTGCACAAGGATCCCGCCAAAAACCCCGATGTCGACTCGTTCTGTCGCAACACGCTCTCCACCCGCTCGGTCATCGACTATATCAACACAAATACGCTGCTGTGGGGCTGTGATGTGTCCACGCCGGAGGGATACCGGGTGATGCAGTCGATTTCGGTAAGGAGCTACCCGCTGATGGTTATGATCAGCCTGCGGGCGAATCGAATGATGATCGTCGGACGTTTTGAAGGCGATTGCACGCCGGAGGAGCTGTTGCGTCGCTTCCAGTCGGTGACGTCCGCCAATGAAGTGTGGCTAAGTCAGGCGCGTGCGGATCGTTTGGAGCGTAATTTCACACAGACACTGAGGCGGCAGCAGGACGAGGCCTACGAGCAGAGTTTGCTGGCGGACGAGGAGAAGGAGCGACAGCGACAAAGGGAACGTGATGCGGTACGTCAGGCGGAGGAGGCCGAGGAGATGGCGCGACGTGATGTGGAGCTGCGCAAGGAGGCGATTGCTCGGCAAAAGATCGAGCTGGCAACGCTGGTGCCATCGGAGCCGCCAGTGGATACTGTGGGGGCCATTGCCGTTGTCTTTAAGCTGCCCAGTGGAACGCGACTCGAGCGGCGCTTCAATCAGACGGATTCGGTGCAGGTAAGCTAACCAAATAGGATTAAAACAAGGAATTAGAAATACTCACTCCGCTCTCTTCCACCTAAGGACGTTTATCGCTATCTCTTTTGTCATCCCGATTCGCCGGATGAGTTCGAGATCACAACGAATTTCCCGAAAAGGGTGCTCTACTCGAAGGCGGACGTGGATTCCGCCGGGGGCGGTGCCAACGAGACGCTGAACAAGACCCTACGCGACGTGGGACTCAAGAACCGAGAGGTGCTGTTCGTCAACGATCTGGAAGCGTAACCAAGCAAGCACCACCAACCAAATGTTAGCATCAAGCATCGTGTTACCAGCTGCAACGCATTACCAAAACTTGAACCAAGTTTTAAGTAGTCGTAGTCAAGAACGTCCAAGTCGGAGGATAAACAGAATGAAACTATTCCTAATTTAATCATGAATATTAATATAATTAATTGTTTAACAATGTTTAGGTTGATTCTCTCTTTGTAACCTATGAACCCAGCTGCCATCACCCACCCGATCGATGCTCCCAACTGCTCTCCACACACACACACAGGTCTTTTCCAGAACGACAGTTCCCGTAAGCGACAGTTTTAGCACCTTCCCTTCTTCACATTTAAGCAATTTTGTTATGTTAGCTGTACTTACACTGCGATCTATTTAATCAAAATAGAGCCAGAGTCTTATTGTTTGACAAAGAGTTTGAATATAAAATATGAATGTGGTCGAGAATTGAATAAATTGAAGTTATGAATATTCATTTGTAAGCAAGGGCTCTGGTACTAACTATTAGTAATAGTACTAAATGTTAGCAGTTCGGCTTAAATGTCTTTAGAGACGTATATGGATCATTTAACTGATCTATTAACTACAAAATAGAGTTAAATACGTTTTTTCGGAACTAGCGTGAGGAGTATTCTTTGAAGAATAGGGATAATATATATTTATTTCTATCTATTAACTACGAAATAGAGTTAATATGTTTTTCCCGGAACTAACGTGAGGAGTATGCTTTGAAGAATAGGGATAATAAATATTTATTTCTATCTATTAATCTACAAAATATAATTAAATACGTTTTTTTCAAGACTAACGTGAGTGTTCTTAAAAGAATAGGGATAATAAATATTTATTTATATATATTAACTACGAAATAAAGTTAAATGCGTGAGGAGTATTCTTTAAAGAATAGGGAAAATAATAAATATTTATTTCTATCTATTAATCTACAAAATATAGCTAAATACGTTTTTTCTGAGTGTGGAGTATTCTTTGAAGAATAGGGATAATGTTAAGTATTTATTTATTTATACAGCCAATGTTAAATATTATTTTTTCCTAATTAAATAGTTTTATTATATTTTTCCGTTTTCTATTTGAAATTATTGTACACGTACAGGCGAAGTGACTAATGTCAAAATGATGTACTAGTGGAAACGGGGCATTACTGTATCACCAGGAACCAGGCAGTGAAAACATCTATATGGACTGCTGGTCACACTGTATCGCTGACTAACATTGAGTTCGTGTAAAAAATTTATATAGATTTATATATTTACGCTGGAATTTCTGGGAACTGAGGAGTTAAGTGACCACGAAGACAGCTACGACTGGATTACCACTGACGAGCGGGCACGTCTGCTACCAGGGAAGAGCGGCAAATCGGAAAACTCGGGCTTGCGGCCCAAGATACGCCAGTTGACATCTAATCTGCTTAACTCGGAGGAGATACGGAATATTACACGCGGCCTACGTCAACCCAGTTACCAGAAGCTGTTGTCGGTGGAAAGGCAACCGAAGGGCAACCAAAAATACGCAAAAACAATGTCGGCGGCACCCTCGACATCCGCTGTGGGCGATGCTGCGGCCGCCCTGTCCGGCAATCTTCAGTTGCCGCCGCTCCGCACTCTCGATGACTTCATCTTGGGCTCGGCCCGTTTCCAGCTGCCCAATCTCAAGGATAACGAGAAGTGGGGCAACCGGGTGGTGAAGAACCTCTTGTACTACCAAACCAACTATTTTCTGCTCTTCCTCACGATCTACGTCGTAATGGTGATCTTTAGTCCGGCCAAGATCATCACCGGTCTGCTGGTACAGGCCCTTGTCATAGCCGTGATCTTGCAGTTCTTCAGTGGCAAGTCCAAGTCGAACTTCATTGCCAGTCGATTGACGGGCGGCAATGCCAACGCTGCCGAGCAGAATGCCCAGATTAAGTGGTACATCCTAGCCGGAGCCATCGTTGGCGGCTACCTCATCCTGCACCTAATCAGTGCCGTTCTGCTGACAATCTTCACCCTGCTGCTGCCCTTCGCGGTGACCTTCATTCACGCCTCACTGCGCCTGCGCAACATGAAGAACAAGCTGGCCAACTCCATCGAGAGTTTTGGCCCTGCCACGCCAATGGGCTCCCTGATGGATGCTTTTAATTTCCGGGCCGATTGAGTATTCAATTAGGTGCTAGGACAGCCATTCGCCGTATGACGGAAATTGCAAACACACACGTTTTTATCGCTAGTTATCCTTGTCCATGTTGATCTTTGCAAAACGAAAAAAAAATTTTAAAAAAAAAACACCGTATTATAATCGATTTGATCTTTATTTTTGTATTAAACTATGATTTTATTACCAACATGTACTCAGCTATTACGATTGTCAATAAAGTTTTTCCCAGAAAAAAACGCTTAAAAGTCGGATAAAGTATAGAAAAGAACTTTTATTTATCAAATCAGTTAGCGGGAGCTCCTTTTGCTGATAAGAATATAGTTTTCTTGAAATAAATACGCTAACTGCACCATCTTAAGTTTGCAGAATGCCAGAATCAAAAATCATCGCATGGGATGATTGTACTATGTCGCATATAATGCCATTAAGCTTTAACAGCTAAATAATGCTGATTACTTTATTGTCAGCATATTTTCTTATCTGCAATTGGCAATCTTAAATATCTTTAGTTGCAATTAATGAAAAGCACACGTCATTATTCAATTGCTAAACTCTAGGTATCCAGCACGGACGATTAGTCATCTTAAGGTTTTGTATATGAAATCATTTCCCAAGCTTTACATTTCTAACTAGTCGATACTTGTAGTTTTTAAGCAACTTTTATTAGGAAAATTCCGTGGTTTCACGATGTCAACCTGATCTTAAATATGTGACTTCGGCTTGCTTTATTGCGAGGCATTTAATTCATTTAATAAGATCCATTTTATAGCCAGCCAACTAGCAGGAATACCAACTTACCGCCATAAAAACACAAGTTAATTGTTCGCAGGTTGTAACCTTTTTAATAAATCCATAAATATAATTTTTAAAACATGATTTTCTTTTGATTTCGATTCAAAGTTCCCTCGATTCATCCTAGGTGGCTAGTGTGTTTAGTTAGTTGTTCAGCGGATGTAGAACTGGAGCAGCAGCGGCTGCAATTTCAGCGGCAGTGGGTGGATCGTCCTTGCTGCCCGTCTGCGATAAATGCTTGACTAGGTCCACCCAATCCCAGCCACGCGCCCGATCACCCTTATGGTCCGTTCGCTCCCACTGCCGTCGCTTTTGCGCCTTGGTCAGCTGCTCCTTCTTGGGCTCCTTCTTTCCCGCCTCGGCATCGGCATCAGAAATCTTCAGCGCCACAACGCCATCGTCCACGACTTTAACGGTGGGTGCGGATTCGGGCTGTGCGGCAGTCAGTTGTTCCAGATTATCCTTGAGGCACTCGAATAATGTGTACGTCATGCCGCAACCCAGCCACTGAGCGGCTTCCGTGGTCAGTGCGGCATGGATCTCCTCCTTTACAGCGGGCAGTCTATGGCGAGGTTATAGATGAAGAAATCATAATTAGAAGGAACTTGGCCCGGGATACCAGAGACTCTCACGAGGACCTACAGATTCCTATTGTAGAATGTGTTCATATTGATTGTGGGTGCCTCATCCGGATAGTTTTCGCCCCACTGCAGCTCCACCAGGAACGACTTGTAGTTGTCCTCTTCACCATACTGAATATATAAACAATATTAACTCATCTTGCTTGGCTTTTCGTCCATGTGGCGGCGGCTCTCACTTTATATTGAAATGTGGTGCTGTTGGTCTCCTTAAAGTTCGTATCGCCTTCGTAGATTGATTGTAACGCCTCCCTTTCGTCCGTCTGTTGCTCCAGAGGTGTGGACATTGTGTATTGTAGTAATATCTATAAATTTAGCTTAAGGAATATTGCATTTTCTGGCAAAATAACACAAAAATCATAAATGGTTTTGCAACAAAAACAAAAGCAACAACTAATCAGCTGGAAACCGGCTGTGGTGTGACCGTATTTTAAGCGTTTCAGCATGTTTCCACCTGCAAGTTGAACTTAACTCTTTCACATCGTTTTCGGGTCAGTTTCTTAAGAAAATAATCAATGATTTAAAAAAACCTTTCACCTGAGAAGGTAGTTTTATTGTCTTTTATTAAATTTGTTTATTCTGGTTAAGACTGTTAATCCCTGATCCAAAGTCAGAGAGAGTAGTATTTAAAATAGTATATAAATGCTTAGCCAAAGCCCTTTCAGCTATGGCTGCCATTCTTCCTGTATTTTTAAACCTAAAGTTTTTTAACTTAAGTCTTTAGTGTACAAATAAATAAATATAAATATAAACCATGCACTAGGGTGAAGTGAGAAGCTTATAAACTGGTCTAGTGGAATCCACTTAATTCCAACTGCTGTCGTGAGTAGCCGATACTATCGATGTAGTACAGTTCGCAGTTCCCAGAACAACATAAAAGAATGCAAACAATAACAACATAAAATGCACAGAAAAAAAACCACTCATAAATGAATCATCGTTGAGCAACAATTAGCATTGATTAACATTGTTAACACACATGATCGGCCGACGTCACGGGCAGTGAGAACAAGTGGCACACGCGACCGCGGAAATTATGTCAACAGATGCGGAATGTGCGCACCTGGTGGAATTCAAGAAATTCCTGGCCACCACAGCGGAAAAGGCGGCCGCTGCGAGCGGTGAGGATGTGACCGTCAGCCGGAGTTGTGTAACAACCCGCGCCAGCAGCGATACGTACAAGGTGTCCAGCGAGGAGCGTCATGCCGAACTCGTCTTGTCCATTTGGCAGCAGCTCGGCTCCCGCGGCTGTCCGGAGGTCTTTCGGCTGAAGCTACTCCACAGTTCCGCGCAGCAACTGGAGCAGGATCTGTGCTGCGCCAAGGAGTGTGAGATCACCGCCGAGGGGCCGCCGCAGTACGATCTGCTGAAGCTGCAAAAGTTCGTCGGCGTCGAACTGCAGAAGTTTCTCCTTAAACTTACCGACAACGCGAAGATGGACCGCCTCAAGGACTACGCCGACGAGGGTGCCCTTTGTCTGGATCCGCACAACTGCCTGTGCCAGGAGGATCGAACGCCCCTGCACACGTCCGCGGCTGTGAAGAACAAACCCAGGAAGATGGAGGATCGACATGTGTGCCTGGAGCGATACGGCGCCATGTACGAGCTGCCCGACAAGGACGCACGATTCTTTGGCGTCTTCGATGGTCACTCGGGGTCACTGTCCGCCAGCTATGCCATCAGCCAGCTGCCCCAGCTCCTGGCGGATCAGCTGAAGATGGACCCGGACTCTGACTCCTCCTCGCCCGACTTCTATCGCAACGCCTTCGAGTCGGCGTTCCTGCTGGCCGACGAGCGATTCACGCAGAAGAAGATCACCAGCGGCACGACGAGTGTGTGCGCCCTTATTGCCAAGGATCAGCTCTGCATTGCCTGGGTGGGTGACTCCAAGGCCCTGTTGGTGGGCAAGAGAACGCAGCTGCAGCTGGTGAAGCCGCACAAACCGGAGAATCCCGACGAGCGAAAGAGAATAGAAAAAGCCGGCGGTACGGTGATCCATGCCCAGGGTCAGTGGCGCGTCAATGGCATCCTCAATGTGGCCCGTTCCATTGGTGACTACAGCCTGGAGGCGGTAATAGCGGAGCCGGATTTTGTTGATGTGCAACTGAGCGAGGCTCATGACTTCCTTGTCCTCGGCACCGATGGCCTGTGGGATCATGTTGCGGAAGCTCAGGTCATCGAGACCGTTTACGAGTCATTGGCGGATCCCACAACGAAGCTGGAGGATATTCCCAAGCTTTTGATAGAGGCGGCCAAGGAGGGAGATTCGCAGGATAACATTACGGCGGTTGTGGTGCTGCTCAAGCCGCGTGATCAGATCGGAAATGGTTAGGATTTGGAGAGAGAGCGCGAAGCAGCTAATTTCGTTAATTGTTACCCGCATTGGAGTGGGTTTTCTTTATGTACAAAAAAATCACACGAAACTAAGAGTTTTCGAGTTGAAAAGTAATCTTAATTCTAATTTAGTTTCGCACATATCAAGTTTAATATTTAAAATGGCAAACAAAGTGCCAAATATGTAAGAAATCAAGCTAACAGTTAATCTATAGGTTCTTGCGAAGATATTACCTTTCCTGGGATATATATACAACGAACTAGGCATAAATTGAAAGTAAAGTAAAGCCTCATACCTTAAAATAGATTCCAAGAGATTACTTTTCGGCTTTGAAATGCTTTCAAGGCACCCACGAACCCACTCTGAGCCGCACTGTTGTTTCGTTTACTAAATATTGATCTTAAATGTAAATAGCTTAGAGATATATGCCCTTTATTGTCACATTCTCACGTGCCTGCCGTGGATATTCCACTTGTTTGGTTGCTCGAATAAGCTCAATTCAAAAATAATTAGTTGAGGTTGCTCTCAGCAGTTGGAAAGATATAAGTTCGTCTGAGGCAACTGTTGTTCTAACCCGAAAGATATAAATATATACACACAAGATCCACACGTACAATATTTATAGATATATATATTTTAGATTAGCAACGCAAGCGCATATATTTATACACACACATTGAAGTTGCTTCCAGCTGTATGATAATAAGCAAGGCCAAGTTCATATATGGTAGAACCAAAGACAGTATAAGCTTCAAGATAAGTAACGCCATACATTGAAAATTGTGCTAGCAGAGCCAGGAAACACTGCTTGTGCATGTTTGGGCGTTACTCTTCTTGTTGCTAAACAGTCTTTGGTTGGACGCTAGTTAACATATATAGTTATATATAATGATGATCCCACACAGATTAAGATGTACCTTTTTATACAAGAGTCTAATTACGAACCCTTCATGCATTTTTATCGAACAAATCGAATCACATTTTGAAAGCAACACATTTTTTATTGGAATAATAAAGATAATTCACACAAGTTGGAATCTGACTGTCGATCTCTAAGGACTCCCTCTAGCTGGTGGCCCTGGCTGTCCCTGACGGGGATGCGTTGGCGGTGGCGGAACGTAGCCTGATGCAGGCGGGTACATGTGCGGCGGCATCATGGGCGGAACGGCATAGGGCATGGGGTAGCCATAGTTGGGCACTGGGAACGGCGGTGGCGGCGGCATATTGTAGTTAGCCGGCGGCTGGTGATGGTAGTTGTGGTAGTAGTTGGAGTGCCAGCTGCCGGGATTATAGCTGGGATGATAGCTGTACTGCTGGTCCATCATCGGCTGCTGTTGGCTGTGCTGGTTCTGGTTCTGGTTCTGATCTGATCTATGCTCGATCTGAGGCCTCTGGCTCTGCCGGAAGCTCTCCCTTTGACCGCGCCGTCCACGCTGCCGCGGCGTAGGAGCCACTGAAGACGCCTCGGTGGCCGTGGTGGCCACCGAAGTGACCGTATCCACAGAGTCTGTTGAGTTGGTGCGATCCCGCTGGCGACGTTTTCGCTGCTCGTTTCTCGCCTCCCTTTCCTCCTCGTCATCGGAGTAATCAACGAAACGGGCCGGTGGCTCCACATCGTGCTCCCACGAGGCATCCGATCCCCGGACCTGCATCAGTTTCGAGAGTATCACGAACTGTGTGTGCTCCGTCTTGGGCGCACAGTACACGACATCGCCGATTTTGATGCCTCTGTCCAGGATCTGCTGATTGCTGTTGAATCGGACGCAGTATAGTGGATCTGCCACTTGGCCCAGCACATCGAAGACCTCGCCAAGCACCTTCCGGCCCTTCTCCAAGAACAGAACGGTGTCCAGATCAAACAGCTGCGAGTTGGGCAGCACAGAGACCAAGACCAGTTGATCCACTATGGATTGTACCTTGCCCAGCTCCACGCACTCATCCTCCGGCACTGTGATCTCCAACTGATGGATGGGCGGCAGCTCGTCGAGCAGCATTTCGCCGCGTACCTTGGGCGGCTGACGTCGTCGTGATTTATCACCGGTGGCTCCCTCCTCCTCGTCCTCATCTTCCTCGTCGCACTCCGCGGTGTTGATCCGCTTATCAATCTTTTTACGTAGCACCGTGAGGTATTCACCCTCCGAATCGGAATCGGAGTCACTGCTGCTGCTGCTGCTGTCCGAGCTGTCGCCAACGGTGACCACTGGGCGACGATAGGCGGTGGTGGATTCAGTTACGGGAACTTCTACGACTTCATTGTCGCTGTCATGCACCTGGGTTACTTCCTCGACATCGGAGTCCTCGGCATCGGAACTGTAGGCAGCCAATAGGCTGAGACCAGAGGCAGGAGCGGTGCCATCAACAGCCTCTGGAGCGGGCTGGACTTGGGGAATTGGTAAGACGGTAGTAGCACTTAATTGTGCTGGATCTTCCTTATCCTTTGTTATTTCTGTGGAGAGTGTTTCCGGAGCTGCAGATACTTGGCAATCCATTGGGGATTCCTGCTCCACGGCTGCTGCTGCATCGCTCTCCATCTGTGCCACCTGCTGTACCTCCGGAACACATTCAACAGTTTTCGACACCTTTTCCTCGGCAGATATTGAGGCGTCATTTATTTGTACTTTGTGAACCACAGTTGCTGACTCATTGAGCGATTTATCATCCTTCGGCTGCTCCATTTCCACTGCACTTTCTTTATCGAAACAATAAGTTGTTATTTATTTATCAAAGTGACAGCACCGTCGGGAGCTTACCTGATTGGGGCGTTGTTTCTACCTTATCTGCTGATAGGTTTGTGTGCGTCTCTGCCGTTTGCGGGTCTTCAATTGAAACCGTGCCATTAACAGGCGCTGGCTGTTCGTTCTCCATTATTATTTACTTTTATCGGTCGCAAGATTTAACTTAAAAAAAACACCGAGATCTAAGAAAACCCAAAATACACAACAAACACGTTGAGAGCGCGCACGTGGTGTCTTCCTCCTTAAAAAAAAACATTCCCACAAATAAGCACAGAAATAAAGGCTGCAAGACAGACGCTTTAACAGTAGTGATGGGAGAACTATTGATGACACTATCGAATTCAAACGATAATAGAAAATTATAATTTATATTTATAAATGTAATTTACAGTACAAAGAGTAATAAAACATATTGTTTTATTTTATTACAACTGCAGAGTAATGTTATTGAGGATTATTGTAAGGATTTATACTTACCAGGTAACTTGTTTGGATGTTCCAAATATAAGATTATTGAAAAAGGCACCCAAAAATCCGGTATAAATCAAGCTCTTAAGCGAAATCTTGAAAGACTACGCTGCAAATTCAATATTTTCATAAAATCCTTTTTATTTATTCATTGATTTCATATAAAATCATGTTTGCTTGTGAGACGGTATGCACATAATTCATATATCGTATGTATTGCATTAATTGGAAAGCATTATGTCGTAAGCTTTAAATGGACGCTAAACTTATTCCTTAGATATTCGAAGCTAATATTTAACTCAATATTGCACGTTAAGCACAGAAAGACAGGCTTAAAACTTTGTACATGTTCGTATTAAGAATGCATTTGAAGCGGTTTGCCGTAGTTCGTTGTGAGAGTATTCCTTGATTACATTCTAAAAAGTACACAATAGGCTTTCGAAATATCGAAATGCTTACAATAAGTCCTTACAAAATAGATTCTTTTGTTTATGTCTCCGTTACCGTTACCGATTCCCATTTAGTCCTAATGTAGTAGCTAATAATTGAAATAATGTCATCGCTTGATAAATTCATGGGCAAAAAGCAGAGCTAAAATATATATCCTATCAAATACGGGCTGCAAACATTACTTTGTGCTAAGGCAGAGTTAGTTGGAAGATGTTCTCTCGTGCGAACGCGTTTCACAAAGCTAAATCTAGGTAAATATCAATAGCACTTAGTCAGTAAATCAATGCTTTTATGTGAGATATGTGTGTGGGAATGAGATAATGAAGTCCTGCGAATGAAATCAATGGTTCCGGTCGAAAGCAAGCCAATCAGCACCTCCTACACCTTCCAGTCCAAGCGGAACTCGTCCACCAGCAGCAGATGGTGATGGATCATCCAGCCTGCGCGATTTCAAGGCATTAGGACTTTTGCAATTTAATGGGAATATCCCGAATGCTTACCCTCCTGTTGGGCCAGCGTGAGGAACTCCTGCCACTTGGTCTGTATGTCCCAGTACTTCTCCTTGATTTGATTCCGATCCTGCAGATACGACACAGCAAAGAAGTACGCCTTGAGCACGTCCTGGGGACGCGTATCGAAGTGCAGATAGACGCCCAGACATTTCTTCGTCTCGGCTATGATGAAGTGCTCGTGGGGATCAAAGGAGGACACTATGTTCTCAATGACACTGCTGCTCTTGTACTCATCAATCAGATTCTTAACGCTCAGGCCCAGCTTGACGTTCAAAGACACAGACACAGTCTGACCAATCGTGACCCGTTCCATGGCATTGACCTGGGAATTTATTTAATTATTATAGTTTTGAATCTAAATATTCAAAGGTGCAACTGTAAACTCACCTGCTGTGGACTGAGCATTCTCGTGGACCGAAAGAACTCCTCCAAGGCAATCAAGTATCGCGACTCGTTGAATGTACGCAGACAGACCGCCCTTACCGCCTTGAGGTTGGCATACAGATGCAGGCTGACAACCACATAGAAGATGGTGTACAGCACCGTCTGGCTCTTGATCAGCGACAGGAGATAGAGGCCCACAAAGGAGGCCACCAGATTGACGCACGTCTCCTGTGAACTATCCTTCGAGGCCACATCCGCTAGATTTCCCCGCAGGGCGTGGTGTTGCGTTAGGGCCGCTCTCGTTGCCCCACCGGCCACGCCCACTATCGCCTTCAGCAAGGTGGAGCCGCACAGAATTTGGGTGCTCAGATGCGGATACTTGGGAAGCACATAGATCTCGATGCCCATGGCCAGATCGTTGAGGAAATCGGCACGCAGCCGCCACTTCTTCGAGTCCACGTCCAGCTGGGAGCCCTGCCACCAGGCGAAGAAGATGCGGCCCACATGGCCGCTGCCCTCCTTCAGGATCCAGGTGACTGTCGCGGAGTAGGCATTGATATTCTCGCTGCCCACGCCGATGCCCTTTAGGATGGCATGGGTGCACAGCGTGCCGCAGATGGTGCTGCAGAAGGCCTGGGCCGTGTCCCAGACCTGATATGCCGCATAATCCTCGCTCACGCTGTCCGGATAGCCCTTGGGCAGGAAGATCTTCTGCAGCACGCGAAAGAGCAGGAACTTCTCCTGGATGACTAGCTTATCGCCGCGCAGCGGTACCCTCACAATGTTGCTCTGATCTGGATTTGAGATATACAAAGGCATTAATAAATATATAGTATAGTGAGGTTATCCCTGCAGAGTATATAACAACTTAAGTTTAGTTAATAAACTTCCCATTAACTCCAATTAACTATAACTAATTAAAATAACAATTAACTAAGAACGCCTATTAACAGGCCAAGTTTGGTCGAAATTAAGCTGTCATAGGAACGCCTGTGCGCCTCGCTTTGTTGATTTTCAAGATGCCCAACTAATTATTTTAATTTATTATCGTTTTCCCAGCGTATATTTTTACAATTTGCTCTGCAAGGTAGAACCCGTACCAGGTTTGATCGATTTGCTCACCTGCTGGCGTCACATAGAGGATTTCCTCACCCTTCGTACCGTACTGCTCCCGAAAATGGATTTTCATCTTGGCCAACACTAGGCAGGCGCCTTCTCGGTGACCTGGCAGAAATTAGGTTTTATTGCTTCTCCGGTGCTCGCTGGCTAGCTACGTCTGTTGTTTCCCTCCAACTTGTTCAGGGGAGTTTGCTCCGCTCCACACTCCACCACCACCACCAACGACAGCGCCAATAACAGCACCACCCACCTGGCACCCACAGCTATTTATGTCCGACAACGACGACGACGGACTGTCTGTCTCAGGCTAGAGGTGAAAAGCCGTGAAAATCCATCGAAATATCAGCGCCAGAACAAAAACTCAAAGCAATCGGTGAACGCGGCGGTGTTAAGCGAACTCTAGAATATTTTACAAGCAGGCAACTGGGCGCAACGACAATTAAAAACTGGCAAATAAGTCCTGGTTCAAAATAAATATACCCCAAAAAGAATTTCTCCCCACGCCAATGGGCACTCCGCACTCCCTGCCCCTGTGTTATCAGTCAGCTGTGCGTGTCGGCGTTTAGCAGTGAATGCTGCTGGGAAGAAACGGATACGTAAAGAAATGAAACGAAAAAACGTTACCTTAAAAAGTAACTTAAGATAGATTTTTCTTTAACAAATCTGATTAAATATTTTAGAAATTATATTATTATATTATTATTATTATATTATATTATATTATATATTATAATTATATATATATATTATATTATAAGGTAATATTTTTATATTTGCCGTGATATCCGATATGCATCAACACTTTTACGTTGTGATATTTACTTAAACTTATAATATACAATTTTAATTTTAAAAAATGTGCTTATAGAAAATTAGCCTTTAAGGTGATATTAAAAATGTCGACATATCCTTCTTTACAGTTTTTTCAATTCATTTCAATATCATCTCGGACTTGTTCGCACCATCCTTATAATTAATTCTGTAATGATACCTTTTTTTTTTATATAAATTGAAAACATTGAAACCAAGCAACCAGCTTAGAAATCTTCAGTTACAATCACACAAGAAAGCAGTCGACAGATATTTTATGGAAATATCTATCCGGAAAACCCCACAAGGAATCAAATCACCCTCAAAATGTCGGACAACTCGACTGTGAGCTGTGTCCTCAACGCGGTACTTTGTGGAGCAACCGGATTTTGTGTCTACAAGATCGGGCCCTTGGAGCACCCGTATGTCTTCAGTGCCTGCCTGATAGGGCTTACCCATGGAGTTTTGGGGCTGGTCAGTTCCTTGGCCGGCAATGAAAATGCCAAGAAAATTCAAGAGAAGACGGCTGGAATTGTAGAGATCGTCCCGCTGCCCCTGGTCAATGTGGATTTCTTTCTGTCCGCGCAGAGCAACAATATCGCACTGGGCCATGGCCTGTTCATAGTCCCGCTGACCGTGACCGTGATCCTTGGCTTGTGGAACGGCGATATGAGCGAAAGTTATGAAGAGGGCGATACCCTGCAGACTCTGATGGTTTTGACCATTTTGGGTAATATCACAGCGCTTGTGTACCTGGCGGTAAACGAGAGTAGCTGGCAGTTGGGCGGCATGGCATTGCTCGCCTTCCTGGCCAAGTTCGCGGCCGATCTCAGCGTAGACGAGGGCAGCTATGAACCGATCAGCTATGTAAGCTGGTCAGCCTTTTTTGTCGTTACCGCCCTATCCGTCTCCGGCGAAAAGTAGGAGAGAGGTCTCCATGAGTTCTCCAGTCCCTATCTAGCATCCCCTGTGGCACCAGCAAATCCGAAATCAGTATGCTTTAAATTTTAGGCGCCCACTGTTTTAAATCCTTAACCCAATGGATAATAATAATAAAATAACAGTCAAGCTGAAGTATGTTAATACAGATCATTCTCTGCATTATTATACACATGATACAATTCGTTGTTAGCTTCCATTCTTTCTTGAAATTAACACATTTAAAAAGATTCTTTTCATACCCACCCATTGGTTCCAATTCAAATAATCATCTGCGTCGTCTCGCTGTGAATGGTGTTAAATGTGTGGCATTCTAGGTTGTTCCCGAAACGGTCCTACCAACCGTCAAAGTTTATAAAAACGAACGACGAAGGGAAGTTCGGCAGCAATTGCAGCTCACAAATCAAAGTTAAAACAAAGCAAGCTAAATAGAAAGAAATAAAAGAAGCCCTAGTGATACAAATTCATAGGGCAGTGCATAAGTGTATAAATTTAACGTCTAAAGTAAACTGAGTAAATTTTTGGCATCGAAACAAGAAGAATCAACAAAGCAACAGCAACAGCAAAAACAACAACAACAGAATCCAGGCAATGTCATTGGAGGATCTCAAGTCCCAGTTGCGCCGTTATCCAAAGCTTGTGGGCCTAGGCGGAGTGGGCCTGCTGAGCGCGTAAGTAAATCCAAATCACGCCATATATCTCACCACTATAAAAAAAGCCACAACAAATCCCGTTATTCAAGCAGCTGCTACAGGTCGCACACACACAGCGACAAAAAACACACATTAAAAGTCTGAAAAACATTTGCAGAAAAACCTTTGCAGAAAAACCCATTGCCCTAATTTTAATTTTTAGGGGGCTCGTCCCCATACACGTTTCAATTATTCACATGGCCACATGGCTCTGAATAAATCGTACGATCTCTAAATACTATATAGCGCTAGATATACTATAAATATCACGCAAAACATTAGCAACAACAACGGCAGATCTTGTTTTCCGCATTCTTTATACTAAGTAAGGCGTTGTCCCCATGTGACGTCATTTGTTTACAACAAGTTACGCGATGATTAATCAGGCTATAAGCACAACTACTTATATGAAAATGTGGCCACAAGCAAAAAGTGTTTACTAGTTTTTTAACTGAAAGAAAAGTTGATAAAGGGGTTGGATTAAGAAGGAAAATTCACGAGAATTAAATAAAAGGGGAATCGTATGATTTCTTTATCAATAATAAATTGATTATGATTAGATATATTCCCCTTTCGTTAATTTAAATATGAATACTAAGTACTCATGGCTTAAGATAGTAGAATAAGGTAAATAAAGGTTTTAAAATTTATATTTAAATAATATTTATGAATTAAATAAAAGCAATGCAATTTTAATAAGATTTATGAGAAAATATTGATCTTATTTTCATTAATAATAACATTAACTGAATACCATTAATTTATTCTCCATATAATTAACCGCTTTAAAGAGCATTCGACAAGTCGCCTATAGCTGACTCTTTTATTTGCTCTGCAAAACACGATCAAAACAAAACGTACGATTTTGTAAAAGTGAGATAGCAAGCTTTGCTGGTGGTGGAGTTGTTGCTTTTGCTTCTTTTAGTTCGGCGTGTGCGTTAACAGCTGTTCAAGGCCCCAAAACGCATACACTCGAAAAAGCAGCGAGGCGTGTTTGCCAAAAAACTATCATGGCGCCATATTAGTGCGCAGTTTAAATTTCGTTTTCGCGAGCTCCCCCCTGCGAATTTATAGTTCTCTCTCCTTATCGCCGGGGAATTCTCTTGTTTGGGATTGGCGCGCGTGTATTCGGAGGTGACGTGCCTCCCTTTTTTTTTCGAAATAAACAACAACAAGTTTATCTCACGTTTATCTCAATAACAAATAGTTGGCAGAGATAATTGTTGTTTTTATTTAAGGTCAATAAGAAAAAGGAACAAAACGGAATAGAACTACTAGCAAGATAAATAAAAAACGGAAGTTGGGTGGATAAGAAGTGCGATTTTGATTTTTTAAATCTTTGTTGATAAGAATTCATTTTTTTAGAGTATTGTTGGGCATCGATGTGATTGTTTTTGTACTTAAAATAAACATGATTGAGTAAGTTAAGTTTTTTAGAAGATTTAAATTAATAAGAGTTTGATTTAAATCGAAATATAATATGAATAATAAATATAGTAATAAATAAAAGAAACAATAATATATTTTAGAAACTGATCTTTAAATCAAAAAAATAAATACATCTCGTATAAGATGGCGAAGCAAAATTACAAACAAGATCTATAAATAATTGTTTATTTCACTTTTATCCCAAAAACAAATTGTTGGCAGCGCTAATTGTTTTGGTTCAAGAATGATTATTAAACCAACAACAACAACAATTATATATATTTAAAGATAATACATAATACCGAATCGGTGAAAGCATAAATTCGCATTCAAAATGCTGTAAATATTTACAAATAAATTCTTTTAAAAACAATTTAAATATATATTCAACGAGCTAATCGAAAACTTCCAAAACCTTTCGATTTCAGTGCCGGTTTCTTGCTCTACGAGTCGCCACAGGTGCGCAGTTTCCTCTCTCGCTATGTGGACACCAAGTCCCCGGAGCCGGACAAACGGCGCTCCGAGTACATCTACATCAAGTACCACATCTACCGGGAGTCCATGCGCAAGCTGCTGCAAAAGCAGGAGGACGAAAAGAAGTGGATCAGCGTGATCATCAATCCCATTGGCAAGTGGTGGAAGGCGGCTAAGCATTCGGTGGCCTGGCGACTCCTTAATATCGCCCAAAATGGTACTCAACCGGAGCGCTTGAAGGCGGTGCAGCAGCTCGTCTGCATGGATCACCTCAAGGACTGGGACTTCCGGCATTTGGCGCAGATCTGCGATGCGCGCACAGCCGTGTCTCTGGCAAGATGCGGTGCCGACACGCGCTGGTTTATGCCCGTTCACCGGGCCGGCTGCATCAAGAATCCCAAGATGCTGCTCTCCGAGCTGCACGGGATGCTAAACCGGCTGCGACCCATGTCTTGCGTGGAACACTTCTTCAGCAAATACTTTCCCGAACAGGATCAAATTGTAAGAAGCGAATTCCTTAACACAAACTGTCGTAAAACAATAATATATTCTTTATTTAATCAGGAGGACATCCACGAGTACTTGACGCAGGAGCAGACCATTGTTCTGTCCACGGCTGACACGGATTTACTCAAGGAAATCATTTCGTTCCTGCATCATATCAGCAAGGATCCCCAGGTCTCTGCGAATATCATGAAAGACGGCGGCCTGGTGCATCTTATGGAGTTGCGAAAAATATTCAGCGACGACAACGAGACCTTGTCGACTCTCTGCAAAGTTCTGGCCAATATGTCCGTGGTGCCCGATGCCGTGGAGCACTTCTTTGCCTCCGGCTGGATTGGAGTGCTGGCCAATTGGCAGCAGTGTCCCGATCTCCGGCTGCAAGTGATCTCGGCGAAGACAATGGCCAATCTGGATCACGACGATCCCAATCAGTGCACATATCCTCCAAATGTCTATCCGCTGCATCCCCGTGTTCGCACCCGCAGGAAGCCCAAGGCGGATATTGTCTTCGTCCATGGACTGCTGGGTGGTGTGTTCATCACGTGGAGGCAGCGGGACAAGAAGCAGCCCACGGAGCTGGGTCTCTACGGAAAGAATGCCTTCTACACCAGCGAGGCGGACGATGTGTTCCTGGTTGGTGAGCAGAAGCGCTTAAATGGCAGCAAGCAGCGGAAGCAGCAGCAGCAGGTTCCCCCACAGACCAACGCTCAGACGGAAGTGACCAAAGGTAAGGGCGTGACTTCACTCGGTGTAGTTTGATCTTCTAATCCTCCATCTTAATCCTCGCTTCAGATCCCGTGCTGAAGGCCAGCAAGAAGGTGGAGGAACAGCGCCTGAACATCAGCGATGATGCCACCAAGGAGTTCGTCGAGACGCTGCGTAACGAAGCCGAACTGGAATCCGATTGGGAGGTTGTCCATCCCGATGTGCCTCTAAATGCGAACGAGAACTGTGCTGGCGATTTCAGTGTGTCGGGGAACGAGTGGCGCAACCAGGATGTCAGCGAGGAGTACACAAACTGCTGGCCGATGGAGTGGCTGCCGGATGACTATCCCGATTCCCGGATCATTGGCATCGATTACACGTCAGCGGTCACCGAGTGGTCGGCGAATTTCACCAAATACTGCCCGTGCGAGAAGGGCCAGGGTCACATCGATGTGAGGGCCACCACACTGCTCGAGAGAATCGTCGCCTCGGATGTGGGCAACGGACGACCGATCGTCTGGATAGGACATTCCATGGGCGGCCTGCTCACCAAGCTGATGCTGCTCAAGTCGGTGGACTCGCAGGAGCCCAAGGTCCAACAGTTGGCGAAGAATACCAAGGGCATTGTGTTCCTGGGCACGCCACACCGGGGCTCACCCATTGCCAAGTGGAAGCAGCACATGCAGATGATACTCTCGCCCTCCATCGAGGTCAAGGAGATGGAGGAGAACTCGCCGAAGCTGCTCGAGATGCACCGCCGTTTCATGGGCTGCCTGCACACGTTCCTGCGCCATGTTAAGGTCGTCAGCGTGGCAGAGGGAGCGCCCACAATGCTCACCACATTCAAGTTTCCGCTGCGCATCGTCACGGAGGAATCCTCGCGGATAGATTTCGGGGACTTCTATCTGATGAAGGACGACCACTTGAGCCTGTCCAAGCCGGTCTATAGGCAATCGTTCCTGTACCAGCGCCTATTGCATGTGATCCACGAGGCCGTCAGGGAGAGATCGGACCCGCGCGACCAGGATGCCCAAGCGATATCCACGCCAAACCACGAAGTAATACTAGCCAACATTGTGACCGCCCTGCTGAAGGGAGCCAAGGGACTGTTCGAATCGCTGCCCATCGTCGCCCTCAGATTTAGCACTTAATGGGGCTCTCTTTTTGAAAAAGAAACCCCCGAGCACGCGCCTGTACCTTAATAGTATCCCAGACTAGTTGCTAATGAAGTATCTTAAGTATGTTCTCTCTCACACATCCCATCACACAAGCATGTCCAAATCCTGATGTATATACGACGCTCGCACCCCATGTAGATTTTTACACACCACGAATCCTAATTTATTTACCCAAGTCTACGACTCAAAATGATTTAATAAAAAGGTTTGACATTTAAGTAAGTGCCTACTGTTGGGGATCGTTCTGGGAATACATAAACCAGGAGTTGGATTCGGATATAAGGGTTTATTGATAATATTATTCAAGTTGTCTGTTGCAGAAGTTCTGCATGCAAAGAAACAAACTTTATCTGAGTGAAAAGATAAGAATAATGTCACCAAACGTGGTAGCTCTTGTCTCCTGAGATCTCTAACTGGTCTAAGCTCTTCACCGATAATCAGCTTTCAAAAAGGATTTCCCAAATTATAAAATAAACAGCCCAAAGATCTAATTTAATGATTATGTACATATATTTAGCATTCTTTTTACCTTTAGACTTAACTATCTCTTAGCTGGCACTTTGCTGCTGCCCATGCAGATGGGCCAAGCTCTTCAGTCTCTCCTGCGCCAGCCGCCTGTTCTCTGCAATCCTGGCCATCTGCTCTGTGGTTAGTTTCTTGGCCGCGGGCGTTGCAGGCTGCGACGGTGGCATCGGCTGGCCGTAATCGCTCATGTCCAACGATTCCACACGAGGAGCTGCGCCCAAGGGAGCTCCGTTTCGATCAAAGGTGGGAGCAGCATTTCCCGCGGCAGAATACGGCGTGGACATGACAGCATTGCCGCGGGAGAAGGAGGGAGTGACCAGAGTGCTGATGCTGCCACTGCCAGACGCTGTGGACATGCTTCTCTGATGGGGTGTGCGTGGTGGAGCCAGCTTGGACATGGCTATCTGTTCGCCCAGCAGGGCATCGAACTCATCGAAGGGCACCTCGCCGGCTCCTCCGTCCAGAGGGTCGTCTTGCGCCTCCTCCATGGCCTCCGCCTCATGGGCACGCATTTCCTCCAGATGGCCCAAACGATAGCGTGTCATGTGCACCTGCAGCGGTTTCTTCTTTCCCAGGCGCTCTATGTTGTTCAGCACGTCGTCGAAGGTGTAGGTGGGATACATCCGATGACCCCAGTGCTGCAGGCGGCGCATAACCTCGTCCAGATCAGTCTTCTCATGCCCCCGGCCCCTGAACTTAACGTCTTTGTAGTAATCCTCTATGGTGTGGATGCCGCGGGGACCACGTAGTGTGTCCATGGTGAGACGGGGCCGGGGATTCCGAACCGCTCTTTTCTTCGGCTCCACTTTCTCACCTTGCTCTCCACCGGGTTCTCCAGCATTTTCATTGTTTTCCTCATCGTCGGCAAAGAGTTTCTCGCCCTCGCCATCGCTGGGTAGCTGATCCTGATCCGTTGGCAGGTTGTCGTTGAAGAGGTCGTCCACACCATCGTCGCCAAATAAGGATGCCATGGTTAATAATTGGAGCACCAGAAATCGCTAGAAAAACCTCGAATCACAACAGAGAAGTCCAACAACATTTTACCGCCATTTTCTGCTTCTTCTCAGTTGCCATTCACAAGCAACGCTTGAATAAGTTAGGGCTGCCAATCGATTAGCGGGAAGAAAAGGCTTTGTTCTTGTAATTTCCGATTATATAATTAATTGCAGTCCAATTTGCAAGGACTGTTTTCCTGATTATATGTATAAATTCATATGTGGGTGGCATAAAATGTTGCATGTACTGCTGCCCGGCTTTTGCACTGGCCATTAGAGATGGGAGCGTGACTCGTGATGGTTTCCAGGCTCGAGATAACACGTCAAATTAAATAATTATATAAATTTATTACATATACTTTTAACTTAAATTATATTACTATGTAGGTTCCAAGAGTTTTTTTTTCTGGCATCAAAACTTGATTTTTAAATTATTAAATTTACTTAAACCTTAATTTTTTTAAATATTAATAATATTGTTTATTAAATTATGCTTGTTAAACTCTGCGCCAACTAAACATTTGTACAACATTTTTTTAAGACAACTTTTTAAGATGTCTGTGATACGGATAGTTTTTTTTATATCTCAATGTTTTCCCAATATTTAAATGTAGAATAAATTTTAAATGGTACAGTTACGCTGAATAATTTATATTTACATAGTGCTCGTGAGTCGCGTGTCCACATAGATATCACGACCCACTGCCATCTCTAGCAGCAAATGCAACCCTGCCCTATTGCTGGCCTGGCAACGCCACCAAAACGCCATACTTCCCAAGAGCATTTTTCGGGCGAGTTTACAATTTGCGGATAATCGTGGAAAAAGCCGTAAAAGAACGTGCGAACGCGGCCCCAAAAACGAACCATTAAACCCGGCGGCTAAATGTGGTCACCACGTGCAATAGCAACGCCACGCACACATCGCTGAGGACCTAAATTCTGGCCAAAAAGGCCTCTTGTGAGAGAGAAAGAAAAATTAAGTGTGGTGGGAATCGGTATTCTACTTCTACGCATTGTATCGCTGCCGAAAGAAGAGCAGCGTCAAGCGTGGTGGTGGCGATAGCAGAGCGCCAAGAAAGGCGCAGCAAACAAAACAAAACAAACGAAACGGCGGCGAACTATGAGATCTCAGGTCTGACGGCAGCTCAGTACTCCTCGCCATGGACAAGCGATTCAAGTGGCCGCTCAACCAGAAGGCCAACTACTCGGATCCGCCCTATCACCACAACTCGTCGCGTGGCTACCCCAAGCATCCGCACCAGCACCAACAGCACCCGCACTCACATCCTCATCCTCATGGCGGTCCAATCTATGCGCCGCACAACAATAAATCCTACTCGCGGCTGCAGCATGGCTATAGCTACCAGAAGGAAGCAAGTAGCTACTACAAGCCACCTCCGCCGTCACAGGAGCGACAGGAGCGTGGCTACCAGAAGGAAACCAGTAGCTACTACAAGCCACCACCGCCACCGTCGCCGCTGGAGCGTGCCGGCGGCGGGGCAATGGCACCGCCCTCGTCAGGCGGAGCAGCTAGCTCCGACGTAGTTACGCTCATTGTGGAGAACAACAACCTGAAGCGAATGATAATGCTGCACTTGAACCTCATGCAGGAGCAGACCGACAGCTTGGAGGCCAAGGACAAGGAGCTGGACGAGCAGAGTGACAAGCTGGGCAAGGTTCTGGTGCAGAATCAGGACCTAAAGCTGGCCAACGTCAAGCTGGAGGCCACCATTGAGGAGCTGCGAAAGCAGCTGCGAAAAAAGAACAAGCGGACGAATGACGACGACGACGATGATCCCTCACTGCCCCCAGCCGCTGGCCCGCAGCAAAACCTCCTCCTTTGTCATGCGGAGACGCAAACTGAGCTCGTAGAGTGCTCCCCCCAGCACATTCTAACAATGGACGAGCCGCTTCCGCAGCAGGAGCAGCTGCTTAGGTTCAGGGTACAGGAGGAGATGGAGCAGGAGCCAGAGCAGGAGCAGGAGCAGGGACATGAGGAAGAGGAGCCCGAGCTGCTGCCGCATAAAGCGGGTCACAAAGTTGCGGCCCTCACGACGAATCTTCCACCAGCCAGCAAGCCCTTGGAGAGCAAAGCACGCGGTGAGTTCAACGGGAAGAAGGTGAGCACCATTTTCCTGCATCGCGTGAATCAGGACTCCAGCCTTACGTCTACCAAGTACAGCGACCACGAAGAAAGGGATTTGCGACAGCAAGTGGAGGAGGAGCTGCGGCAGCAAGCGGAGGAGGAGCAGCAGCAGCAGAAGATCGAGGAGGAGCAGCTGCAGCAGCTCGAAGAAGAGCAGCAGCAGAAGCTCGAAGAAGAGCAGCTGCAGAAGCTCGAGGAGGAGCAGCTGAAGAAGCTTCAGGAGGAGCAGCTGCAGCTGCAGGAGAAGTTGGAGGCGGAGCACCTGCAGCACCAGCTGAAGACGGAGCACTTTCGCTTCGAGCTGTCGCTCCAGGAGCACAATCAGAGTATCGTGGAAGAAGTCGTTGAGGAAGATATCTTTCACGATGCCCTGGATCCCCACGAGGTGGAGGTGGCATGCGAAACCATTGTCGGAGCAGAGGAGGAGGTTCTCGGCGAGGATATGGAAGAGCCGGAGGAGGACTCGGATGATGATACCGAGGAGGAAGATGCAATCAGTGTCCATATGAAAGAGCCGGAACCTACTCCGGACTCCGATGACGATAGGGAGGTGGAGGAGGAGGAGGAGGAGGAGTCGAGTGAAGACAACAGTGACGACAGCGATGAGGAGGATGACGATGAAGAGGAAGACGAGGAGGATGTGGACAGTCCACTGGTTAACAACGTAGAGGCACTCAATGCCTCCGAAGATGATCTCTGGCCGAATCGGGTGAGTTTTTCATTGGAATTTATTCGCAATGCGATCGTGTCAAGCAAACCCCTTCAGTTGCAGATGACTCTCATGGACTTGGACATTGCTGTGGAGAAGCCAATCGCGCCATCCGCTCACTCCACGCCGAATCATCGGCGGAAGTCGACGACGCTGTCGGTGTCGCAGGAGGTCGATAGCGAGGCGGAGCAGGGGCAGGAGCAGGCAGACGAAAGTCCGAAGAGACCGGCTATGGATTCAGAAGGAAGATCTGAGAACGGGCTGCAGCTGGAGCTTGATCCGATGGAGCAGATGGAGGTCGAAACGGTGGAGATCTTTGCCGAGGAAATTGTCAGCACGGAGTCGGCGACAATGGAGATCGAAGTGCACACGGAGGGGGTGGTAACTATCAGCAGGCGTACCAAGCAGCAGTGGGAACCTAAGGAAGCCGCGCTTGATGAGCCGGAGGCACACAAGAATCAGGATGAAGCACTCGAGGAGCAGGATGAAGCGCCTAAGGAGCAGAAAGAAAAGACCAAGGAGCTGCGAAAAGCATCAAAGGAGCAGCGGGAAGCGTCCAAGGTAAAGGAGGCAACCAAGGAGCTGCAGGAAGCTCTTAATAAGAGTCTGGAACCATCCATGGAGCCAATAGCATCCAAAAAGCTTCACAAAGCATCCAAGGAGCATCGGGAACCCTCCAAGGACCAGCGTGAACTCTCTAAGGAGCAGCGGGAAGCATCCAAAGTGAAGCGGGAACTATCGAAGGAGCAGGAATCACTGAAGGAGCTTCGAAAAGCATCCAAGGAACAGAGGGAACCATCCAAGGAGGCCCTGGAAGCAACCAAGGAGAAGCCGGAACCAGCCGAGGAGCAGGAAGCTCCGAAGGAGCTGCGAAAAGCAAACAAGGAGCAGAGGGAACCATCCAAGGAGCACCGCAAACCCTCCAAGGAGCAGCGGGAAGCATCCAAGGAAAAGGGGTTACCTCGAAAAGCATCCGAGGAGCTAAGGGAATCATCCATGGAGCAGGAAGCACTGAAGGAGCCCTCCAATGAGCTCCGAAAAGCAGCGGAGCAGCGGGTACAGGAAGCCTTCAAGGAGCGAGAAATATCCCAGGAGCGAGATAGTTTTCCTGCCTCCAAGGACCAACGCAAAGCATCCAAGGAGCGGAAGGCAACCAAGGAGCAGCAGCCAACAATCAAGGAGCAGGAAGAACCAGCCAAGGATCATGGGAAGCATCTCAAGGAGAAACCAAAAGCTTCCAGGGAGCAGCACAGATCTTCGCAAGTCACGTCCAATGAACAGAAGCAGCTGCATCAGGAGACGGAGAAGGAAATGACGCTCAAGGCGGTGGCGCTAAAGGCGGTTGCGCCCAAGACAGTGGCTGTCGTCTCGAGTGTTCTGCCCAAGGCGAACTCCGCTGCCGTTGTGTCCTCGCCCAAGGTCACAGGGGCAGCTGTGAATGCATCCTCTCCTGCTAAGCAGCCGCTGCACTATCAGTCCACCAAAACCCAAACGGAGCCGGTGAAAAAGCATCGTCTGCAGGTCAAGATCCGGCAGCATGGAATGTTCATTGACAAGAAGATAGGCTCCAGTAGTTCCACCTCCTCCTCCTCGTCGCCAGCGAAACCGGCTCCAGCGATTATCTCCGATCATCGCGAAGACCAGGAACCGAAGGTCAAGCTCAAGAAGCTGAATTTCGTCAATGATAAATTGCTGTCGCGGGATCAGGATCAAGACACGGACCCCGACACCGATGAGACCATTGAGGAGCGCGGAGAGCGGCTGCGCCTTCGGCTACTGGAGCATCTGAATAAGGAGCAACGCCGGCAGAGTCAAAGCATGAAGCAGGTGCCGAACAAAGAGAGCGTCGCCTCAAATCTGATCTTTCCGCCCACGGCACCGCCTACAATCACACCGTCACCGACGCCCACAACAACGCCTTCGTCGACGCCAGCGTCTACGCCCCAGCCCACGCCCACATCCTCCCAGGACTCGAGCACTAGTCCTTCGACCAAGTCGATGTCCAAGATAACAGCAGCTCCACTGACCCCGCAATCCATGAGCAGCCTGAGCAGCAGTAATTCCTCGTCAGGCACAACCAGAAAGACGACGACGGTGGTGAACAACCACTGTGCCCCGTACACGTACAGCAAGGCGACGGCGAGATCGGGCAAGTCCAAGTCTCGTTTCCGCACCGCCACCTTTCCGTACACGACGCGTTCGTGGGAGGATCAGGAGTTCCACTGCGACAACGAATTCTTCCTGGAGGAGGCGGACGAACTGCTGGCGGATAATCCCAGCCTGGAGATACCCAAGTGGCGCGATGTGCGCGTGACGCCCAGTTCGAATAAACGAAAGACGGAGCCTTTGAGTGATGCGATCTTTGAGCAACGGCACAGCAAGTATGTGAAGGACGAGATCGAACGCAAATGCCGGGATGCACGCTACATGAAGGAGCAGGTGCGGATAGAGAGCTTGCGCATGCGCCATAACCAGGACGAAGTGCTGGTCGCGCTGGATCCGCTACCCACGTCCACATTCTACCCGCTGCCCGACGACATCGAGGGCATTCAGTTCGTCAACGAGGTGCCGGTTCAGGCCTTTGGCGAGAACATGGTCAACATGGAGGCGCGCGACGACTTCAGCCTGCCCTGGATCGATGCCCGTCAAGCGCTAACCTCAATTGCCAAGTCCAAGGCGCAGGCGGCACCGGTCGCAACCTTGTCCAGCAAGAAGCTGCCCACCACGCCGGCGGAGGCCAGGCATCAGGAGAAGAACTCCTCGTATGTGTTCCTCAAGCGGCGTAAGCGTCCGAGGCGACGTTAGCCGCCAAATGGTCACACCAGGGCCATGTTCTTCTGGGGTAGCTGAGGGCGGAGGACAACGTTGTGCGTTTACCAAGCTGATTATTGTCTATTTCAAGTTTTTTTTCTTAGTTCTTACCCAGGCGCGTGCCTATGGCTTTTGAAATATTTAAGAGAGCATAGAGCTAACACTGATGCCATCTTAGGGATTGTCCCAGGGATCGTTGCAATCCAGGCCAGGCGACGTCGCGTGTATGTATATATATATAGTCCCAAACAGTTGTCCGTCGTTAATGCGTTTCATTTAGGTGCAATAGTTGTTTTTCGATAAAGCCTATGACTTCAAACTAAGCTGAGAAGAGAAGTATGCTTATTTACTTCATTTAACTTTGTTAATTTTGTAGAGTTTCGAAAAAAGAACGGAACTCGGCTTATAGTACAAGTAATTGTATGAAATTCCCTGAGAAGTAACTTTTATTACTTCAAATTTTCTTCCTTTCTTTTTAAAATTGTGGACTCTTTGTTTGAAACATTTTTAAGATAAAAGTAAGTGTAGCTTTCTGTAATTCCGGCACTGGGAGTGCGACAGAAATTATTATGGGCTTTAAAACCCTTGAAAAGTTTTCCAATAATTTTGCAATTTGTATACTCAATTTGTTACTTCTAAATGCATATTTTTAAACACATTTTTAAGGATTTTGGAAACTATTGTGATTTCTGGAGCCCCCTTGTCTGTGTTGTATTTAGTTAAAAGTTAAAAATTACCTTGTTATTGTACACCTTTGTATATAGGAAAGCCTATATAGATTCAACTGAAAAGAACCTAGTTATCCAAAGATTACTAATTGCACCTAAAGAGTGAGCGAGTTGTCCGTCGCCTGCCCTGGCATTGAGATTTCTTCGATTTAGATCAGGGGGAAACTCTAAAGAGCTTTCCGTTCCGGCTTGTTTCTCCTTTACGTAATTTACAGACAACACATTTGAAACACAACCTAGATCGGATAATACAATATCTCAGCTTTATCACCTTTAAGATCGATCGCCCACGTTGAAGTGATAAACAAACCCGGAAAGGATATGTAATATTGGGCTGTTCTTTTGGCAAAACAAAATGAAATTCGTAGACTTCTATTTTTAAATCTACATTTTTTTTTTCCTAGCACGTATTACCCATTTTTTTTTCTTTATTTATATTAATTATGTTATTGTCGTTCGTGTGCCGACGTCCTAAGCCCCAGGCGACGACGCGTGTGTTGCAAAGAGTTACTCTCAGGTATAAATCTCTGATAATATATATTTTTTTTTTGCCCCTTTTTGTTTTAATTGTGTGTGTAAAAGTTGTGTGTGCGAGTGAGGTGTGCCGTCTGTTGGCTGAGTGGCGTCGGGACTTTATAAATGTATATTTTATTAACTTCTTTTAAAGCCTGTTTCATTTGGTACCAAAAAGAAAGGATAGAAGCGAAGAGACAAACAAGATTTACAAAATAAATAAACTTGATTCCCAAGCTGTAAACACGGGCACCTTATATTTATTACTATATACGAGTATATATACTTATGTTCATATAGCAGCGCGTCTGTTTCAACCTTCTACTCCGATAAGGAGGAGCACACCGCCTGCCAGCGTGTCCGGTGATCACGGAGGAGATCACGCCTTCGATAATGGCGCCTTCTTTTGTACATTTCAGTAGGTGTTAAGTCTAGTCTTAAGTAGGACACATATGTATGTATGTATGTACCGGGAAGCGGAGCGAGAGTCCTCGATGACTCTACACTGAGACTTTGTATATTGGCCAGCAGGATGCGCGGACCCTTTTTACACCCATTCAATGTAATTAGCGTTAATTAGTTCAATTTAATGAATGCTTCCTCCGTTGCGAGTAACAATTCGAAATTAATTGCCACCATTTGTAGTAGTTCAAACTAAAAAATAAAAGGAAAAACCACACCAACTCTAAATCTAAGCAAAGAGAATGTACTACATACAATGTATTTGTATTTGTTTAACAAGTTTTATTGTAAATGATACAGATAATAATGATAATATACCGGATAAAGTAATATTTAAAAAAAAACAAATGCAATCAATACTTGGACTTTTTCTGCGCGGGATTAGGCATATATATCGCGAAGTGAAATCCGATATGATATATCGACTGAAATATTGAACGTATATCGAGCAATATCGCCTTTAATATCTAAAATATCGAAAAATATCTCATTTTAACAGGTTTTCAATGTATTTGTCTTTTATCAAAAAGAATATCGATTATCGCACTTATATCGCATCGTTAAATATCGAATTTTGGGTAGAACATCGATACAGTATCGGTATCGGTATCCCTACAAAGGAGATGTGATTTCATTTCAAATTCTATTTATAATTGACAATTGTTTCTAATCGCTTTGCAAACGGGGACCTGCTTCGATTCTCGACTACATTTATCTGAATTTTTTTGAATTCTGATCAATCTTTTAGCTGCACACACACATAATTATTTAGTGGACTTTTATATCCTTAAAAAAACGGACTCTTAATACTTTACAGTTAAACAGTATCCATAAATATGAAATCACATTTTGATTTGATTGCCTTTTTTCTTTAAAGAGGAAAATCGAAACAGACCCGCGATGTTTGATTTTATTTATTGCTCTGCGTCAAGTACTGGTGACCGGTGGTCGCCCACAGTTCGTCCACATCCTCCAGGCTCTCACGCCACAGCTTCTGGAGCAGCGTCCAGCCCTGCTCCTGGGTCACAAGTAGGTAGTCGTTATTGGGATGAAGTGTGTGCGTATAGAGGCCCATCACCAGACTCTGGGTCAGGCGGGCGGCGACACAGTATTTGAGGAGGCCCAGCTCAGTGCTCCCTAGGGGAATGCCACTGGTATAGCCGGCCAGGAAGACCCCACCGCTGGCCAGATCCTTGGCCTGCAGGATCATGTAGGTAAGGGCGATGCCCACCTCGAAGAGCAGTGGAGATTTGCTGGTGTCGCCAAAGTCAATCACGCCCTTGATGGTGTACTCGCCGCTCTGGACGGGCGACTGCTCCACCACAATGTTCTGTTCGTTGAAGTCGCCGTGAATGATCTGGTGCTCCAGCGTGGGCAGCAGACTCAGAACCTTGGACTCGAAGGCATCGATTATCTCCTCGCAGATCAGTCGGCGCTCCTCGTCCTTAACCGCATACAGGAACTGCCTCAAGTCCGGCACACTCTGTAGCATCCACATGGTTTTGTGCGTTTCGTAGGCCTGATGGGTGAAGCTCTTCAGGGCTCGATCCAATCTGGCCAGGTACTCGCCGCTACGGTAAAGCAAATTCTTCGTCACCGGCGCCTGATGGAAGATCTCCCCCGGGATGAATTCAAGGAGTCGCACCACATTCGAGTTGCCATTGAGCCGCTCCACCGAATAGTACTTGCCGCTGGCATTAGCTATCGGTCGGGGACACTTGACACTCTGTTTTGCTAATAAATAAAATATATTTACAAATATTTCAGTGAATGCATTGTTAAGTATTTACCCAAAGAAAGCAGCAACTGATTTTGGGCGTCAACAAAGTCCTCTTTCTTGGAGTCTAGCGAGTTGAGGATCTTCAGTACGTAGCCATTCGGGCAATGGGACACAATGAGAGGGTTCTTGACGTTGCTATAAGAATGTTAAGAAAAGTTTTTAATTTTTAATTGCCTAAATATAAAAAGCTTTTATTTTAATAATCATTTTTTATTACATTTAATTATGAAATATTTTAAAATGGATTTCAGTTAAGACAGTGCTGATAATCTTGTTTCGTGTGAATGGCAAAACGTGGGTCTTGAGCGTTGCGCACTTCGGTCACACTCCGGCCATTTTTGGCGCTAAAAGCCGCAATTTTATTGATTGTTATTTTGCGTTTTCTTTATGTGTTAAGTTTTGTTTATATTCCGCATCATGGGCATTACGGGTCTAATCCCCTTCGTGGGCAAGGCCTCGTCGCCATTGCAACTGAAGAATATCAGCGGCAGCACAGTGGCCGTGGATACTTACTGTTGGCTCCATAAGGGAGTTTTTGGATGTGCCGAAAAGTTGGCCCGCGGCGAGGACACGGATATCTACGTTCAGTATTGCCTCAAGTATGTCCAAATGCTGCTCTCGTATGACATTAAGCCCATTCTGGTCTTTGATGGGCAGCATTTGCCCGCCAAGGCGCTGACCGAGAAGCGGCGTCGGGACTCGAGGAAGCAGAGCAAGGAGCGTGCGGCGGAACTGCTGCGACTGGGACGCATCGAGGAGGCCCGCTCGCATATGCGTCGGTGCGTGGACGTGACCCATGACATGGCTCTGCGGTTGATCCGCGAGTGCCGCAGCCGGAATGTGGACTGCATTGTGGCGCCATACGAGGCGGACGCCCAGATGGCTTGGCTCAACAAAATGGATGTGGCGCAGTACATCATCACCGAGGACTCGGATCTGACGCTCTTCGGCGCCAAGAAGATTATCTTCAAGTTGGATTTAAACGGCACCGGGCTGCTGGTGGAAGCGGACAAGCTCCACCTGGCCATGGGGTGTCGGGAGGAGAAGTATAGCTTTGACAAGTTCCGGCGCATGTGCATTCTGTCCGGTTGCGACTACCTGGACTCGCTGCCGGGCATTGGACTGGCCAAGGCCTGCAAGTTCATCCTCAAAACGGAACAGGACGACATGCGGATAGCCCTGAAGAAGATACCGAGTTACCTCAACATGCGCAATCTGGAGGTGAGTTCGGTATGGATTCTCCAGTTTGCCGCAACGATAGCTGACAGAGTCGCTCTCCTTTCCGTTTCAGGTGGACGACGACTACGTCGAGAGCTTCCTGAAGGCGGAGGCCACCTTCAAGCACATGTACATCTACAATCCTCTGCAACGTCGCATGGAGCGACTGTGTGCACTGGAGGATTACGAAACCGAGGAGCGCTACTGCAGCAATGCTGGCACCTTGCTGCCAGATAGCGATCAGGCTCTGCACTTGGCTCTGGGCAACTTGAATCCCTTCTCGCTTAAGCGACTGGACAGCTGGACGCCGGAGAAGGCAGCGCCGCCAGCTCCAAAGAATGTGAAGCGAGCCAGGCACAAGAGCATCTGGGAGGGGAACTTCCAAAGGGACGACTGCCATCGCCCGACGGAGAAGAAGCAGGCCTCGTGTGCCTTGTTCTTCAAAAAGGTGGACTTTGTGAGCAAGACTGTGGATGAGGAGATCGAGACGAATCAGCGCTTGGAGGAGGCCAAGAAAACGGAGGCTCAGGTATTTACAATGTATAGTTTTAAGGCGAAGCGAAGGCGGAGTCCCAGCAGGGAGGGATCTCTAGACCAAAGAGAGCCAACACCGCCGCCTTCTCCTATCCAGACCAGGAGTCGCCACAACCCATTTGCCAAGGAGCGATCTGCGCAAGATCCCCTCCAGCGATCTCCGGTGGTCTGTGAGAATGCCTCCCTGCTCCGCCTGCTCAGTCCCAAGAAGGCGGGCGCCTTGGGCGAGGGAGCGGATGAGAAGCGGCTTAGCTCCCTCAAAAGAAGCATTTTCGCCAAGGAGTCTGTTGAGGTGCGAAGTCGTTTCTTTTCCTCACAAGCTGAGCAACAGACAGGGCTGCCCAAGGAGCAACCAAGCCAGCTGAAAGAGGACAAGGATGAGGAGCAGGAACTGAGCTCAAGTTCTAGCCAAAAGAAGCTGAAACTGGCAGGGGTAGACACCCAGGAGAGACAACGTTCTCACTCACCAGGCTGTGAGGCGGGAACAGCAACTGAATCTGCCAAGGAAGAGCCTGCGGACACACAGGCTGGCATAAGGATACGCCTGAGACCCCTAGATCTACTGATAGATTCCGCCGAGGATAGCAATAACAATGAGGCGATTATCCTGCTCTCCGATGACAGCTGCAGCGCGGACCTGAATCATCCATCCAGCAGCCAGGAAGCAGTCTCCTCTGCAGCCTCTTCTACATCTTCCTCCAGCCTTTTGCCACGACAGAATTCCCTGCGAAGAGTGGGCCTCAGCAAGCCCCACAAGAAGGGAACACCAAAGACTAAGACGAACGGCAAGCTGGGCGCCGTGAGCGTTAATCAGACCAAGCTCAGCATGTTTGGCTTCCAGAAGAGACCTGTGCTCAAATAGTAGTTCCCCATTTCTAGAGTTTAACCTTAGATTAATCTAATTTATTAAAGTGAAGAACTGAACAGATTGTAATCTGTGTGCCGACTGCCATGAATCCATCAAGATAGCAATTGTGCCTAGCAAGGTGACTACTGCCAGTTGCGTCACACTCAGCTGCCGCGACTAATAAGTTTAATTAAATGGCTATAAATAGATGCTTTGTGTGTGTTCGTACCCCACCCATCACCATTGCATTTCTCCAGCCTCCGCGGGAGGCACATATCATTTGTTTTCGTGTTGCACAGTCGTGCCTGGGTATAATAATTTCGGTCAGAACAACAGCGAAGGGAGCTCCAAGTTAAAACTAAACTTGTGATTGAATTTTAAATATATTTGAATGAAGTTTGCCTTTTCTGGATTGATTGTCATGTTAACTAATATATCACGCACCTAAATCGATCCTTTTACCTAAGATAAATTACTGAATATAAAAATACCACGAAAGTAGTTCTATAAACAAAAGTTTCCTGCGCAATTTTTACTTTTTAACTTCCCATTAATGTGTTCTTAACTTGCTTGATAAAAAGAGGTAATATTTTAACAGAAAGTTGAAAAAAAAATGCTAAAAACTTGTGCTGGAAGCCTTTCATAAATCCTGGCAAAAATACATTATAATAGCAAGATGCAAAACACCCATATATTTGAAATTGAGCAGGTGTGCGTCTAGATCTAGAATGCTTGAGATTTTCTATATATACACAACAGATTGGCTGACAATAGAGCGCTCGTTCTCTCATTAGAAGACAATTTCAAGAGTGCCTGCAGCCAGTAGGTAAAAGAAATCGTGTGGCGCTACTCATCTCCTTATTAAGACGTCTTTTGTCTCACAGCTATTATTCTGACAGCAACTGTAGTTGATATATATTATATTGCGACCCCAGATAAAGCACCGGATGTGTTGCTTGTGTCTTTGTGTATTTCCCATGAGTGCTTACCTATCCTCCTTGACGAAGAAGTTGCGATCATCGTAGGCAATGATTTCCTTGACCTCGCTAATCGTGATCCCGTAGAGGCGTCGCAGCAGGCTCTCCACATCGTCGGGCTCCACTTTCGGCTTGACATCCGAGCCCGGCTGGAGGAGATCGCTGCTGCTATCTGGTGCTGCAGCAGCCTCCGCTTTAGTTGCAGGCGCCACCGTCTCCGGACTCGTCCCATTGCCATTCGATGAGGGCTGAGTGTTCTCCTTGTTCAATTTTTCGGCCGCGTCGTAGGCATGATTCAGAGTGTATGACTTTTTGGACATATTCGTCAGCTCCACATTGTTCCACTGCTCCATTTTTGGGAAGGGGCTCGGGCTTGTCGGGCTCACTTACTGGAGAAGAAAAAAAAACAAAGGCCAGATACCCGAATGTAAACAAATACCAATTAGAAGGCGAATTGAATGCGAGGCGAGGTGGAAAATGTTTTCGCTGGCGCGTTCTCCAGTGGAATGAATTGTGTTTCACAGTTTCGGTTTTGAGTCTCAATTGAAACGAGTTCGTCGACGTCTTCTTCATATCTTATTCGCTAATGTGTCTGTGTGTCCCGAGTGAGAGTACAGTGAAGTGTCTTTAAATCCAACTACTTGAACTTTGGGGTAAGCTTGGGCTTGGATAAGTGCTTAAGCCGAACTGAAGATAAGAGGGGTGAAAATTCTTGGAAACAAAAGTTGAGTGTACAATAAAGTATAATTTTCTTTTAAGAGAAACATTTACAGTATGTTTTTTACGTATCATACTTCGCATTAATTTCAAATATTCTGGGAAACTATTTAAAATTGATACTTCACATTAAAAACGATGTAAAGTTTACCAATTTCGTACCACAAATATTTATAATTGCAAAAAAGAATTAGGAAAGAACTCTTGAAGCTTCGCTTGCATATTCTGCCTGTCAGGCTCCGATCCTAACATTCGCTGCCCATCCCTGCCTTCGAATATTTCAAACTTTTGTGTAGTTCCTCTTTAGGAATGCTCCACCGTATATGTTTTTGATTCTGCTGTCCCGTGAGCTTAATTATGTGGGGGTGAGTGTGTGAGCCCCTGTCGCCACTTGCAGCAGCGTTAATTTGGTTATTTGCTTAACTTCTTATAGCCAGAGCTCTGTTTGCATTTTGATTGTGATTTCACAGCAGTGTTGCACTGCCTGTCTTTTTTTTTTTGTGTATATATCTTTGCCTTATCGGGGCAGCTGAGCAGCAGCAGCAGTGGTTGCCCAACCATTGCAAAGCAAACTCTGTCAGTCGTGATCGGTTTCTATTAACGCTCCACATCAATTATATAGAAGCATAATAAATCGAACTCTGCTTCGGTTGGATTACTAAAACTAATATGAAGAAAAGAAGGCAGGCAAAGCAAATAAATTTAAACACGAACTGGGCGGTACATCAATATAACTGTCAGAGGAAAGATTACAAAAAAAAAACCAGTCAGAACTTAGTTAAAGCTGGAAAGAAAGGGTACTAAATGTTGGCAGGAAGCCTTCCAATGGGCTTTGTTTTAAAGTCAAGTTAAATAGGGTTTGTGACCTATATTTTGTGCCTATATTAATGTATTTTCTCTGATTACTCTTGACTTAATCTCTCTACTCTAAATATATGCAGTTTCTTGTGATTTTTTTAAAGAGTATTTATGTTTTTTAAAAGCAACCCTTTTACCACAAATCAAAGAAATATATTTTCTCGAAACGCTTCAATAACAAGGGCTATTTTTTAACTAAACAATTACAATATAAGCCCGAGCAACACATCGGCTTTTATTGTTGTTAAAAAATAATAGAATAAAACGTGATTTCAAATGGAGAAGAGATAGATCAAAGCTAAATTCTCGTAATCAAGAGCCACTTGTAGTTTCGTGCCCTTGACTCAATTGCGGGTTATTGCTTATACGCCGCGTTGTACGTAATAACTACGATTTTCCATTTGCTCACGCACACACACAGCCGCACAGCCATCACTCACACATGTACTTAGTTGGGGGGGGTAATTAAGAGCCAAATATACATATTATATTGTAAATATGAAATACGCAAATATGCACAGCTGACTGCTAATCAGTCTTATAAACAAATGTGCCGCAAAATAATACACTCGCACGCACAGACAGACAACCTAATATATATATATAATACCGCGTTCTTATTTACCTTTGCACAACACAGAAACGCACCTGTGCTCAACTGGACTTGGCAAACCGAACTGAAATGCGACCGAGTCCGAGCACCTGTGAAACTGACCAGGCACTTTTGCAACTGCTGTTAGACTCACTGGTGTGGCGTTGATTGTGTGAACCTAGTAACTAACTTTTATGGAAACAATAGTGCCAAAAACTGGGGACAATAATAAAAGAAAAACGAACACACATTCAAAAATTCAAAGAAATGTGCAGGCACGCTCACAAGTGAATGGCAAATTGCTGCTTCTTTCAGCTCACAATTTACAGCTGTTTTGTTATTGACATTTTGGACTTGTCATTTCCAACACTTAGAGGCGGGACTTTTTAAATTTCTGCCTGAACATTTTTAACAAATCAAAAAAAAAAAAGAAATAAATGTATTATCTATATAATATAATTTTATAATCTATACAAGAGCATGCACCGCTAATGCCGACGATGTCTACAATGCTTTAAAATGTATATATGTAAATATATTGCCAAGAACAAGAAATGTTAAATATTCTAAGGTAAATTTAAGTATATAAGATTCTAAGCCAGATGACAGATGGACTCTAAATAAACAAACTTATAAATTAATAAAATCACCACGTAAAAAAACCCCTCAACAATTATGACTGAACAAAAGGAAAGTAAAATTAGAGAAAGTGTTGTTTTCCTGGAACCGGATGAAGAGGATGGCGAATGCTCTGGCTCAGAGTGTGAGATTCAGTTCCCACTGCCAGAGCATGTGGATCCCTCCATATGCCGTGATGAGTTCATAAAGCTCATCTTAAATGAGGAGGAGAAGAGGATCAGTTCGATAAAAAGGCGCAGTACAATGGTTAAACGAAGGAGCATGTCCGTGATGCAGGAGCAAACGAATTGGGGTCCTGGCGGCGACACGCCCGAGACAATGGCCCTTATATCCATTTTCCTTAGGTATCAATTAAAGCATGCCTTCAGGCGTAAGAGTTCGTGTTCGCGCACCTTGTCGATCATGCAACGGCAGACTCTGATGCAGGATCTCAATCAGCAGTGCCAGAAGGCGGCCATCGAGTTCATGTCGGTGCGCCTCCTCAGGCAGCTGCGTCTCTTCTCCAGTCCCTGGCCCGGCAAGCTGGATGAGATCCCGTATCGCCTGTTCAGCTGGTCACTGGATCACTTCATGACACGACTGAGCCTCAACCAGATGTACCTTGACGTGATCAATCGGGAGCGGAGCGCCGACGAACTCGACTGCCTCAAGTTCCGGACGGATCTGAACGAAATCATGCTGCTAATCTACGAGATCAGAGAGGACTTTCGCGACGATCGCAACTTCTGCGAGAACAGCATCCAGCATCTTCGGTAAGTGGCCGTTTTTTCCAAGGTTTGTTCTCTTTAATTTATTTTACTTACCTCTTAGTGATGCGAAGTACAACTTGAATGGTCATTGGATTCAGGGTGTCACCGAGAATCGCAAATTAAAGGACAGACTAAAGGCGAATATCATGCTTGACACGTCCAGCAGCATCAATCTCAAAAACACTCGACTGACGGCAGTCCTTGATCAGATCGAGGACGTTAGCGGTGAGTTAGCTGCAGCGTCGAATTTTAAATGTGTTTTCCTGGCTTTAACCGATTTTAGCATTGGATCCAATCGAGCTGCGCTATCGGTTCAACTGGCTGGACAGCTGTGCGGAGCAGCGGCTGATGCGCCTCAATGGACGCGAGGAGGAGCTGGCGAAACAACTGAAGGACCTGGAAATCACCGTTAATCAGGACGATTTGGTGCGCAGCCACTCTGAGCAAATGTACTGCCTCGAAGTGGACAGTCTGCGGCAGCAGATCAATTCATGGCAGAGCCGCTTCGACAACGATCTCGAAAATGCCGAGGTTGAGTGCACGGTGTCACGACTTGCCCTGCAGAAGGTAAAGGACGATCACAAGTTCTATACGGAGCAGGAGGAGATGTACAAGCGGAGAATTGCCGAGGAGAGGGAACTGATGGCAAAGGAGGAGAAAATACGAAGGGATAAGCAGGTAGGAGCTACTTTTACAATTAGTGTTTGAATATTTTACCAATTAAATTGATTTTAAAAGCCATTCTATGTTCTTCCCTTGCTTGGCTAATCAGGATTCTTCTTATTACAATTTGGTAAAGCATTTTATTAACAACAAAGTGTGAAAACATAGTTCAGAGAGATAGTTCCTAGTTCCTGATATTTGATCCGCATTTAATAATTATAAAACCATTGTCCAAGAGACTTTCCTCTCTCCCCCAAAGGGTACTTAATATTCAGGAAGCTGAGAGCTTCAAACATATTTCTACAGTTGATTCGTCTTAACAATAGCGGGTTCAGAAGCTAATTTGTTCCTATTCTAGTGTCAGGTTAGCTCTCATACTCAATTCGATCCCTTAGGTTTGCATTTCTTTCTTCTCCTATTAACAAATGGCTTCATTTCCCTAGGCAAAGGCTGAACGAACCACTTTGGATGTGGCGACCGCGGTGAAGGAGTTAGAGGCTGTGCACAAGCCGAAAGAACCAGCCAAGAAAAAGAAGAAGCCATCCAAATTCTAAAGCTCATCAATATTCGACAAAATGTATTTATGTTGGCAACCCAAACAAAATAATCAACGAACTGTGGTGAACTTAACCCCCAAAGGGTTCATGTTGTTGTTGTAGCCCTCAAAGTTACTGTCAAAGGATCTGGGTAGGTATTGGGGGAGGGAGAAGCGAACCGAACTTATGGCAAACATTTACCATATTCATTATTATTTTTTGTTCGGAGACAAATGAAATTACAGGTAAACGATTGCGGGGGTGCGATGGTTGGGTGGGGGTTCCTTCTCCGTGGAAATTGCAGTTTAGAAAATCGAATTAAATGCACTCGACGTCGCCGTAGTAACTCCCACACCAAATCGGCAGGAAGTCTGCTCCGTGCATAGTTATTTTATGCCCCGTGGCAACCACCTGAAAGTCGCCGCATAACTTTGCCTATTTGCCTGTTATTTTTGTTTAGCGCCCAGAAAATAGAGAGTGTAGAAATTCTTTATCGCCAGCCAGAGGCGGATCGGGTTGTACGCAGATTAAATCCATTGGAATGCCGTCGAATCTGCGGCCCACGACCAATGGCAATACCAACGAGGATTGGCAAGTGTTTGAGGTGTTGTGCGGCTCTAAAAATGTCGCGAAAATCAATCCAGGAAGCATGATGACCACAGTTCCGCCGCCCTTGAGACAATCCTCTACTCCCAGTTACCAGGTAAGCCATGTCTGTTTCCAACTGCCTAAAATTAGACTCGCGGAATCGTGTGCCAAATTGCCATATTCCACGTTCATAGACATCATATCGGGCTAGATTTATGTGATTTCGCAATTGAATAACGACTTTTGTTGGGCGCTTTTTTATGTTTCAAATTTATGCGGTTGTTAGGGGGACTCTAATGATGTTTTTCTACGTCTGATGGGGCGAGGATTTGCATTAAATTCGGTGGGGATTCGGGGGTTACAGTGGTTGGGAATTGCCGCCAAAGGATTGCCAAAAGGGTGCATATAATCAGAGGAAGACGATTTAGATGGAGGTCTGGGAATAATATAATTTAGGGGCTAATGCCATCTTTAAGAATATAAATAGAGGACATTGTTTAAGGAGGAAGTCAGGTAAAGACTTTGTTTTAAGGCTAATCAATGAAATGTAATTATTTATGCATTTAATGGGATTTCTAGAGTCCAGGCAGTCGGTTAAAAATTGTAAGGAGGCGCTCTGAATGCTTCTATAAAATAAAACTTATATAAATCCTTTTAAAAAAGGTACAAATTAGGTTTTTATATAAAGATATCTGAACTAGTATCTGTACTCTAACCTCCTGAAACCATTTTCCCCCAAAACAGTTTAAATTTCCTTTCCAAGCCAAACCCAATTGGCTGCATAATTAACTTCGGTCGAGCTTATCGAATGTTGAGCACATTTTCAGTTCCCATTTGTCTTCTCCCCTGTGGAAAGTGCAGACAATTGGGCAAAAACTTGCACACCTCATTTTCCGTTTCCGGCCTAGAGTGCAAAATTTCCACTGTTGGAAGCATTTTTACCCCATCCTGGCCGCATCCGCAGTTGCGTGCGTGAGTCCCTTGTGGATATTGCATTGGATACTCCTCGTACGTATACTTACTTCGCCACTTGGCGCCATGTGAATGACCCAAATAATCCAAACAAACTGCAAAGTTACCCCGATGTGTAAATGTGGCTATAGTTCCCCCTATTTCTGTTCCTGCTCCTCCTGCTCCTCCTCCTCCGGCTACGGCACCTGCTCCTGCCATTGAGCTCGTTTTCACTTGGAGCATAAACTCGAGCATTGTGTGATGTTATGTTGAGGTAAATTCCTCGGTGCCAGGCAGAGGTTGTTAGGCCCACGGCCAGGAGTTTAACGCCGCCAGTTCGGGCTCAGTTCATTGGCGGCCACGGCGGCGAACGGTTAAGTTTAAGATCCGGTGCTTTTCGGGTGCTTCGACAATGCCCAGTGACAATCATTTGCATCATCACCACCTGGGACACAGTGCTGGTCTGTCGCCACACCATCATCATTTGGTAGGATTTTTGAAAATCTAAATTTAAAGTGAAACTGAGAGAGAGAAAAGTGTATAACAAAAAGAGAGTTAAATTATTTATTAAAAAGAGAGACAATAAAAAGTGAAGAAATACTTGTTTCTTAATTAAAATTCTCTCCAATAATTACACATTTTTATTTTTTCAGAAAGTTTAGTGTGCGTTTACATTTAAAAAAGTACTAAAATCCAGAACCGGACCTCAAAATTCATTTCTCGCGTGACTTTAGCTTTCTAATTTATTCATTTTTTCCTTTTTCAGTTGGACACATCCTGTGGCAGTGCGGGAATTACTGTTACCGAGCATCATCATGGCCTGGATATGACCACTACTCTGCGCAGCGAACTGGCTGCATTATCCTATAAAAAAGAACGGCTTACGGGAGAGGTAATAGCTTACAAAATATTTTAATAGATATGCAGACCTGCGCCGATAATCTCACTGATTCAATTCGTGTCCGCTTCTACCTAAACCTTCACTTAAATATTTTTAACTCGGAATTTCTATTTCATTCAACTCATTTTGTCAGTTGCGCAGTTAAATGGCATTTTATTTCATGCAGACTTCTAAGGCATTTATGTTAGTTGTAGTTGAAATTTTCAATTAAAGCCCAGCCGAAATACTAGTCGACCAGCAACGGGTAGCAAGCAGGTGATGGCGATTTATTTGTTTTGAGCCTTTGAGTAACGGCATTCCCGAAATTGATGTCTTGTTGCAATTTTCAATTATTGGCCAAACAAAATACCAGGCGAACAGCAGAAAGCAGCAAGTTACTGGCTGTCTGATTTAGTTAACATTTAACACAATTTTACGTGTAAAATATATTGGTTTGTGTGATGGCTAAATATCATAATAATACAGTAAATAAAATACCATCTAGAGGTAGGAAAACATATCGGTTTGTGTAATGGCTAATTAAAATAACTTATAATACGCTAAATAATGCTTTATCTAGCGATGTGATCACATTTTGGTTTGTGTATTGGCTAAATAAAATAATACAAGTGACTGGCGATCAGCTGTTTAGGTGTTTAGGGCCTATGAGTGACTGCACTCACAAAATTGATTTTGTGTTGTTGCAATTTTTTATTGTTGGTCAACCGTAATACCAGGCGAACAGCAGCAAGCAGCAAGTGACTGGCTGTCTGATTTAGTTTACATTTAACACAATTTTACGTGTAAAATATATTGGTTTGTGAGATGGCTAAATATCATAATAATACATTAAATAAAATACCATCTAGAGGTAGAAAAACATTTCGGTTTGTGTAATGGCTAATTAAAATAACTTATAATGCGCTAAATAATGCTCTATTTAGCGATGTGATCACATTTTGGTTTGTGTATTGGCTAAATAAAATAATACAAGTTACTGGCGATCAGCTGTTTATGTGTCTTGGGCCTACGAGTAACTGCACTCACGAAATTGATGTGTTGCATGTGTCGCCTCCAGGCCAACCGAAATACCAGACGAACAGCAGCGGGTAGCAGGTGTTTTGCGCTCAGCTGTTTATTTGTTAAAGGCCCTTTATGAGTGACGACTGTTTCAATGAGTTGACTGGAAGGTGCCTCTATTTCGAATCAAGCTCTGAGTGCCATTTGCTTGCTAACAGCTGATGAGCGCCTGGTATGCATAATCGCATTCCGCTAGAATTTGTTTGGCGCATTCGCGAAAAAGGTTTTTTTTTGGTGTTGTTGCAATTTTCAATAAAAAGCCAGTCGAAATACCAGGCGAACAGCAGCGGGCAGCATATGTCTGACGATTAGATGCTTTTTAAATGTATGTCGTTGCAATTTTCAATTTACATTTTAATATTTCTTTAAATCATTCGTAAGCTCGCTGAAACTCGCACAGCTTTGTGCAGCAAGGATGCCGACATCGAGAACCTTCGGGCGCAGGCTGCCCGGCAAACGGCCCTCATTGGATCCCTGCAGAGTCGCCTCCAGAATGCCGAGAGCCGGGAGCAATCGGTGCAGGCCAGATGCGATTCCACCATCAGCACGGTGCAGCGGGAGAAGCGCAGCTCGGATGAGCGGAACAAGGAGCTGATTTGCAAGATCCAGCATTTGGAGACTCATGTGGCCAGCGAGGAGCAGCAGAAGGAGCAGGCCAAGTCGCACCTCCACGATCTCCTGCGCCGCCTGAGCGTTGGACTGGGCATGGATGTGTGCGATGGCAACCAGAACTCCCATGCCACGCCCGAGTGTATCGTCTCGAGAGCTGAGGAGGTGATGGTGGAATTACAAAGGGCCAAGGCCAAGGTCAGCTCCACCTGTGACACCCTCAGCTCCTGCGAGAACGAGCTGCTCAACATGAAATCCCTGGCGAACATAGAGAAGCAGCGCCTGACGGCCCAATTGGATGGGGCTGGGAATCATAATCACGAGCTCGAAGGACGCTGCCGGCAGTACGAGAGGGATCTGCAGATCCAGAGGGATCGCCTGACCGAGTCTGAGATCAATGGTGAAAAGCTCAAGGAGGAGCTGCGTGGCTTCGAGTCAAGATGTCATCGTCTGCAGAATAATCTGGATAGAATTCAGGGCGATCGTCTGCAGTTCTTAAGGGGATTGAGTAACCTCTTGAATGTCCCAGAGCCCTGCGAGACACTCATCAAGGACAAGCTAAGGGAGACGCTGGCGGAGAATCAGGCCATGCATGCGGTGGGTTTTTTATTCAATAATAAACCCTTTAATAATTATACAATTTTTCATGCAGCAAATGCACTCGCTTCGCGATCAGCTAACCACCGAGCATGAGAAGCTGAAGGAGACCCAGCAGACCACCGAGTGTCGCCTCCGTTCTGGTGAGGCCCAAAAGTGTGAGCTTTCCGATCGACTGGAGAAGTGCCATGCGGAGATACACACGCTGCGCAAGGATCACATGGGACTGTCGGAGTTCCTGCAGCGTCTGGCAAATGCCATGAACTGGAGCGAATGCTCTGCCCCACCCGCCCTGGGTACCGATACCAATCTGATGGCCGAGAACCTGCTGGAACGGGCCGAGAGACTCACCGCTCACTGTGAGCACGAGGTGGCCTCCTCCCATCATCATCATCACCATCACTCACATACCCCCGAGAAGGGCTGCTGTGACCATGGCCATGGCCACGGACATGGCAAGCTGCGCAGGGAGAGATCCTGCCATGATATTCCCCTAAAGGATAGCAGCAGTGTCTACAATCTGCAGCGAAGGGTGCGGGTACTTCGGGAGCAAGTGCAGCGTAGGGATCTCCATCTGGAGCTGCTGCGTCGCAAGCTGGCCATCATAGAGGACGGGACCCGTGGCAAGTGCATGCTGCAGGGCGAGCGAGATGATGCTGTTTGCCGAGCAAAAAAGGCAGCCAAGCAGGTGGACAAGCTGAGTGCCCAATTGGCGGATGCCCGTTCCCAGATCGCCGAGGTCAAGGCCCAACTGGCCGAGGCCGTGGAGTATAAGATTACCTCGCTGGAACGGGCCAGGAAGATCGATGAGCTGACTACCCAGATATGCGATCTGGAGGATGAGAAGACCCGGCTTCTCTCCCAAATGAATGCCACGAAGGAGCGCTTGAAGTCCTCCTGCGAGTCCAATCAGAATCGTCGGTGTCGCGATGAGGCCTTGATTAATGTGAGTTGAAGGATTGCAGGAAGATAACAAGTAAAATTTATTAATTATTTCTCTTCCAAATTTCAGTCCATGCGTGACGATGTTAACCGCCTGAGTTCCCAGCTCTCGGATGCGAACCAGCGGCTCTCCCATTTGCAATCCTTCCGCACCTCGGTGGCCAGAACACTCCATCTTCGCGATCTTCCCGAGACCGATCTGCTGCACCGCCTCCAGGCCTTGTGCTCTGCCCATCAGGAGTTCACGCTGCTCTCGAAACGCTATGAGACCGCTTCGCCCGTTGGCGATCATCCATGCCCGCGGTACGACGATCCCATACCGCCGTCAAATCACTGCCGCCCGCCAAGGGAGCTCAGTCCGCCGGGTTCCTTTCATCACAAGGCTTCGATTCATCATCCAGCACCGTCGGAGCATCATCTTGGCTCTAGCAGCCATATGCACAAGCACCACGGTGGCTCACACGGACATGGCAGTAGTGGACATGGCGGACATGGTCATGGTACCCATTCGCGGCGGCAGCGCAGCAAGAGCCGGGATAAACGCCTCCACGATGAGTGCTTCGACTCGGATGTCCATCGGCTGCACCACGGCTGCAAGGAGGAGCTACTGGCCACCGGCTCTGAAGATGATTACGAATTCAAAAGCAAATACTGCTAGGACAAGGAGTGACTTGAAATCTAAAATGCATTTATATTTGATTTATATTTTTCCTAATAATAAACTGCAAATCAAATATTGTTTGAATTTTTTATTATAAGAATGTTTGGCTTTTAAAGATTTCAGCACAATTTTATATGGCGTTACTCATCTTAATATGAAAAGGTCTTTGAAAAGAATACATCTGATTATTCAACCTCTTCAATTCTTTGATTCAAGTTAAAGTTTAATACTTTATTAATCTTGTAATACATATTTGGTTGTACAAACTAATATCAAATATTTCTAAAAACATTCCTTATCATATTTTAATCACTTGCTAATATTATTTTCACCTTTAGGTAAAATTATCTTAAACTTACATTTTTTACAAGCATGTTAAAGAGTTTCCCGAAACAGCCGCTAGTCTCTGGAGCGCTGCTTATCATTAGTTCAGAAAACTTCCACCAGTCGTCATTAATTGCTTACAACCTTTTTTTTAATAGCTCTTTCGAAGCTATGGCGATTTTTCCTCATAAAATTTGGCATATATATTCAGATATCCCAACATTATAAAACATACAAAATTGAGTCTTTGTTGCAGTTGTAAACCCTTTTACAGAGGTCGCTCACCTGCTGCTGGACACACGCGTAATCCGTGCCACTTTAATATCTTTTTCGATTGACTTTCGTCAGCGGAAATTATGCAAATAGGAAAAGTGTCAAACGCATTGTGCCCGGGCGGGCTGCTGTCAAATAAATCAAAAATTGTAACCCGTTTTTCCGGCCAAGTTCAGCCGGCCCAGGGCACTGCGATGGTGGCGCCTGGAAATGTGCAATTAATCAAAAGTTCAGTAAACGCTTTTAATGGGAGTCGCACTAGGCAGTTGTCTCGCTGAAGAGTCTACGCCAATCAAGATGCATATTTTTGCATGTTCGAAATTACACAACACGTCCACGTGAGTTGCAAGTGGAGGAGCCGCACAGACTCGCCACAGACGACACCCAGAGCAATGAACTTGGACTGCCTCGCTTGACTTACCCCGGATTGTCCGGATGGCAATGGTAAGGAAGAATCTTTGGGAGAAGGAATCCCACCAGGCAGAATACAATTCACTTGAAGAAAAATTAATTATGAAATATAAATATATTGAATTCTGTGCTCATTTGTTTCCTTACCATAAATACATTTTTAGCATAATTTTAGATACCTTTTTAAAGGCTAATTATTTTTGTAGAACACTTTTTTTTGCGTGTACTCTTAGCCTGTTTATTTTATGCTAATTATTATGCCTAAACAGGTCTCATAATTATTACTTTTTGCAGTGTAACAGAAGCAAACACATCCAGAAAACATGTTTATGAGAGGGGCTCCGGTGGCCCTGATTGCCACATGTGTGTGCGCGCCTGTTTCTGGCCGATCTTGCCACATGAGCCGGCCACATGAGGATGAACTGCTAACAGCGGGGAGTGCATTTCGTTTCGTTTTGCAATTGAGTTCCTTCTTCCCCAACAGGTTTGGCTTTTCCAACTCTTTGATCTGTGCACCTTCCTCGCTCCTGCTCCTCCTCTGGCGACTTTTGATCTTTCGCTGGGGAGAAGGTGGAGCTGGTGTTGGAGTTGGAGTAGGAGATGCGGCTATTAGAGCCGCAGTCACTCAGGTGTGGTACTCCAGAGAGAGCCAGACTGTTAAAGGGGAGTGAAGATGGCCAGAAGACAGAGCCTAGCCCATTATTAATATCGTTGAGAATTTGATTTAACACCACAAATTGCTGCCAGGTCAGGGAGCTAGTTAGGTAATATGTAGCACTAACCATAGAACATATAGACTTGCCATTTTAATACAACGAAAATGGACACACAAATCTTAATTTAATCCCCTAATACCTTAAATAAACAAATGTATTTACTATATATTCTATAGCCTCTCCCTTTAATCCAGTTCTTTAATAAAAATGGCAAAAAGCAAGTCAAATTGGAAGCCAATCAAAAACTGTCAAATATTGATGCAAAAAGAGGATTAAAATTGGAACCAATTCAAATTAAATTGACAATTTATACTTATTTTCATAGGTCAGTTTTCCACATCTATTTTGGCCAGCAACAAATGCAAAAAAGGGTCAAGTTATGTGTGGATTTCGGTTTTATTTGCCCACAGGAATCCCCAAATCCCTATCCCCTGCTTGCCGGACACACAAACTAGGACAGTAACTATGGAAATGCGAGCAAGTTTAGGTCCACAAAGCCAAACACGACGTGTTGATGGGATGATGTGTAGGTTCCTGAATAAATATGTGTGCCCCCGGAGCCCCAAAAGGTTGAGTGAAAGGCAGAAGAAAGGCGAGGGCGGAAGGTCACAAGTGCCTTTGGTGTCACGCCAAATTGTTTACAAATACAGAACACGCGTTGAAAAGCTGAAGAAATGGATCTGGGACCTGTGGCAACGCCTTACCTTGAAGCGAGCCTTCGTCTACTTTTTTCCTTTGCGACTTAATGTCGTTTTTTTTTTTGTTTTGAGGACAAAAGATCCTACAGCAGGCACACCATCATCGTAGCCATCATCATCATCAGCTGGGCGCCTGACTGGCATCTGAGATGATTTTAATGCTTTTGACTGTGGGCTTGCATTGACATTTCTGCCAACTTCCATCGCCCATCTACCCCGCAGTTTGTTGAGATTTGTTAAAGCCACAAGCTTCCGCTTATTGTTTGTTGGTAACAATTAAGCCGCACTTTTGCTTCAGTCAACTAAAATAATCAAAATGTTTGCGGCTCACCCATCAGGCACCCACAATCGCATACAGATATAGGAATTTGTGCACAGAACTTAAAAGAAAAGGTTTATATTTTTTTTTAGTAGATAAACAAATTTAAAATGGGGTTATTTCCACTCTAAATACATTTTGTTTATGGTATATTTTGGAAAAAGAAATTAAATCAAACGAACTTATATCGAAAAGTATGCTGTAAACTATATTTGATTGATTTTCTGTTTAATAAAGATAAGGTTTTTACTTTATCATATTTTAAGTTCAAAATCAAAATGATAACTAAATATTAACAATCTCTTTTAGTTTAAAAATCAACTAACAACTATATTGAAGACTTGAGTGCTGTATTTTAATTGAATTCAAATTGTCCTACTAAAAACTTATAATATAATATTATATTTATTACAATTTCAATTTTATTTGAGCAATTTATGTTCTATTTATAATTTACTAAATATTTTTTAACTGTACACATTTTGGTGTGCGTGGGGGTAAAATCTGTATGTCGAAACCGAAAGCAAATGCAATTTTTGAATTTTTCCACAGAGTTGAGAGTTGAATCAGGCAATGGCTTTGTCCATGATTTTGCATGTTTTCGCAGGGATCAGTTCTCTGTTAGATATGGGGAAATGGGGATTGCTTTACCATTAGCCCCGTCTGCTCCGCCAACGGACAATGGCAACGCTAGCAGAGGCCAGAGTAGACTGTGGCCCCATCAAAAATGCAGGCAAAGTATTGGCCATTACACACACACACCCACATACACACACACACACACCCACATACACACACAACAACGTTGAATACCAAAATGTGAATTTTTCGGGGCTTAGCAAGTTTTTGATTAAAACGCTTGGGTTAGCATTTGGGGGGAACGAGCATTGGTTATAAGTTGAAAGTGGTTAGAAATGCACTCGGCTAACAGCCAAATTCGATTGAATTCGAGAGTGACACGTTTATGATTTTGGGATGCGGGGGTTGAGTAAAAAATAGGAGTAAAACATAGAAGTAAAATCTATAAGTAACTTACCATACTTCCCCCTTATTTTAGCCACTTTAAATAATACATTTCCAAGGAAAGACTCCCTTGGTACTTCAGCAATTAATATAACTCTCTGAGAGCTGACCCATAAAGCCACTTCTTGATCCAGAAACATGGCTACAATGTGCACTCCTTCTACTCCCGAGCTTAACCCATTTCTGTCGCCTTTTGTTGCACATTCCCCGGCATTGTTCGCACTTAATCAAGGTCGCTGCCAGTTAATTAGACTTTCTGCTGTGGGAATCCAAGTACTTGCAGAAACAATTGTGTTTGCATTGCATCAGCAAGATGGATGGATGGCTGGCTGGCAGTGAGTGTTGGCCAAGTCAACATAACTGCACATTATTCAACCGGCGACAAACAAAAATTGTAGGTTTTAATTGTCCGACATGAAATAATAAATGCGCAGCATAATAGCATTAATAATGGTGCCGCACACATATAAAACAATAAAACGAGAAGCGACCATTAAATGCAAGCCAAGCCGCAAAAAGAGATTGTGTCCACTCCTGGCTGCCACTCGATGTGTCTTAATTAGCATAAATGTGCATCGCATCGCATCGAGTGGCAGTGGGTTGGTTGTGCAACTCTGGCCAAGTCTGGAGCGATGCGAGTGGGCCAAAACGAGAGGAGAAGTCGGTGTCAAACGTACGAGCATTTATTACTGCCATCGGTCAATCAGAATCAGCTCCCGTTTCGGTCAAGCTCTCTGGATATCCCCTCCTATTGGCATTATCATGCGGGCTCCCCACTTGTAATGGCTTTAATTGTTATTGTAATTGGTAGTGCACTCAATGGTAAATAATTGAGTCATGGGGGTATAATGATTGAGGTTTGATATGCTGCTAGATTATGTCATTGAATGCTGAAGAGGTTACCAGAGGGAGACGGGATTAAATGAAGCATTTGATATCAATATACAATTCTCCAGTCAATTAATGAAATGATTTGCACTCTCTACATGAAATGGGGGATTTTTCTGTCCACAAATTGACACACTTTGAGTGTAAGAGTTTCTTTATGGTTTTAACACAATTTAAATTGCTTATTTTCAATATTTTTCTGTCCCTGTCAGTGCTGTAATCGGATTAATTAAGTAATTAATGCATGACACCTACATAAATTAAATTATATTCTGCAAACTTACCCACTGATTTGTTTATCCGTACAAAATCTAAATAAATGCAACGATTTTGTTTGTTTTCTCTCAGCTTTTATTTGATTTTCTCGCGATTGCTTTTGCACAGGCAAAATATATATGAAGTTCAGAGATATACAGACAAGTGGCTATGATGTAATGCTTAGAGCTACATATAATATATAGATATAGGTGTAATATATAGCATATAGATGCATGTATATAATATGATACATAGAGTTTACAAAAAAACACTTTGTTAATAGGTTTTTGTTTGTCGTCTGGGCTTAGTCATAATCTGATAAGAAAACAGGCTTTTTAGGTATCAAAAATCATTTGCAGCGACTGCAAATGGGACATACATAGATTACTCGATAGATATCTGGACTATATAAATGGTATATGTATATATCATTATGCATAAGGGTGTTATGTGTCTATGTGTGATATTAGAAAAGGACTTACAAAAACTCGTTAATCGTTATATATGTATTGTATTAACTTGGAAAACTTCTTTTTTATTTTTCTATTCTTGCTTTAAAAATTTTATTTATCAAATGTTTTTGTTGTTGTTTCAGTTACCTTTTCTAAATTATAGACGCCTAAAATGTATCACAGATAAATGTGTCAACCGAGTGGGACACATTGGCATAACTTAGGCCTATAACAAAAGGGATTTTAGCTGGAGTTACACAGAAATCTCCAGAGATTTAAAAGCACTTGAAGGGGTACAAATAAATTGTATATATATTGGTATATATATCTTTAAATATATTTAAAAATATGAAAACACTTTCAATCTCTAGAGATTCAAGGGTAACTCTGGCCTTGCTGTGGGCTGTGATGCCTCAGACATCTTTAGAGAAATGAAATCACTTGAAAGGAAGAGCTGAAAGTAAGCTACAAAGAATTTAAGACTGGTTTTGAATAAAGAAAGTGCTTTAAAAATGATTTCAAAATTTTTTAAATACTTTAAATATTAAAAAACATGTTCAATCATTATCAATTTATCTTTAAAAGATTTCTAAAACACACGAAAATCTACAATATCATTCCATACTTTTGAATAGATTTAAATTGCAGAGCATTGACCTACTTTTTTACTCTTTCAAGAGCCTTCAACTCTCTGAAGATTCCCTGGACACCTCTTTCCTATAACTAGGCTTACAAACTATGGGTTTTTTAGCTGGATATTAATTTTTTTTTGGGGGTCTTGCAGATCTCAGTTCTGCCACCAAAGGGCGCTCGTGTTCCAGATCCACGCGCCCGACCCTACTCAACGATGCTGCTGGGGATTTGGTGGCCCAAAGGCCTGCATGCTGTAGTACCGCTCGCTGTCCTCCTTCACCACACTGGTCACGTGATGGAATTGGCACGGATGCGAAATCTGCGACTTTGGCGGCAGCGGAGCCGGCTTGACGCGCTTCTGCTTCTTTTGCTTCCTGGTTCCCGGAACGGTCAATGCTATATTCTCGGGATCGCTGACCAACCGCTCCACGTGCTGCCAGAGTTCACGGGCCGCGTCCGTAGAATCGAAGCTAAAGCCGATCATCTGCTGGTGATTGCTCGACAGGCACATGGTGTGAAACGAGGGACCCGCAATCCGGTAGTTAGAAAGATTGTTAATGCGATCTGACCACAGCGAGAAGCAGGATCCCCTCTCAGCCAGCACGAGGGTAACTCTGGGTAAGGCCCTGGCCCGACAGTTGCCCTTGTCGTGTAGGATCACCGGAATGCCGGTGAAGACCAGACGCCAGTCGCCATCCTTGCCAGTGCCCTCGTAAAGATTAGCCAGGGCACCGCTCACATATATCTCAGTGCCCAAACCTCCGAAGAAACTCTCCACCTGACCCCGCTCGTAGTCCGAGAGATTGGTGTTGCTCGTGGTGTCTGTGCTGATGGTGTCCGCATCTATGTCCGAGGCATTGTACGAGAATGTGGTTCCATGAACGCTGCTCCGCTGTGCCGAGGACTGGGAGTGGGCCGACCAGTCCGGGTGCAGGATCAACTCTTCCCGCGGTTCCGAGGAGGAGCCGGTGCCCTCACTGGACTCCGATGGTGGCGCCGAATCGCTGACGGAGCCCAAGCGGCGACGTGTCTGTTGCAGTTGATGCGACATCTGCAAAGGAGAGGGGAAAAGAGAAGAGAAGAGGGTGGTGTGAGTGCGAAATTAGATTTCTGTGGCAAAAGCTTTTCGGCTGCGGTTTCGCTTCGAGTGGAGTTAATGCAATTCTCCTTTGCCATCCGTCGGCACCTCGCCAAAGTTGGCAACCGAAAATAAAAACAATTCAGACTGAACGGTTGAAAAATGCGACCAATGGAATACCATTTAATTAATTCTTAGACGCCTTCTTATAAATAAAGATTAATCTTAATAATTTATATATAAAAACCCACTGAAAAGTATTTAATCTCGTCTTTCTAAATAAATCTGATAACTAACATCATATAAATAAAAACCCACCAAATAATACCTTTTATTTGCGTATAGAAACTCTGGTTTTAATACTGTATACCCTAGATGGGCACTTCGTAGCTCATTGGGCACCGAAAACGCTACCCTTTAAAAAGATAAACCGTCAGAGCTTTAAAAACCCTTCTCTTAGATTATATTTCTCATATATATTTTCTCTTAATGTGTGGGTATGTATTGCAGGTTTTATATTATTGGGCTTCAATCTAGAAAATTTAGTGCCCAACCATGAAGTAAATATTAGGGTTTTATTACATTTTTGATAACTAAAGTTATTATTATATAAAATTAAAATTGTAGTAATAGAAATCACACATTTTAAATTCAATTCTTAATAAATGTTTAAATAATTATATCTTTATAGTGTAAGCTCTTATTACCCTTCAAAAGATGTTGATCTCCCCAAACAAATATACCCCTCAGATCATCAACTAAAGGGTACAACAATTCCCATTCCCAACACGCGCTTTCCGTTTTCAGTTTTTTGGCTTTTCTCTCTCTGCCTCGCTCTCTAATTTGTTATTTACTTTGTTTCACTGCTGCAATTCCAGCCAAGTAAAAACAACCAACAAAAACTATACAGCATATATACACATTTTCATTGTGGTCGCTCTGCTGGAAATTAAATACAATCAATTTCCGCTCCAGAAACTGCAAATCGTCAACAAACAATAAAATCCGCATATTTATGCTCAATGAGCAATTTGCCAAAATTTCATTTACTTAACCAATTTGAAAATGTTTAAATAATCATTGACAGTGCATGAGTAATTGTCCATTCAAATGCACGATTAAGTGTATATTTATAGATATAATCGGCTACTGTTTCGAGGAGATTAATTGCTCACAAGCCAGAAAATAAATACCTTTTGCTTTGATAAGCTCTCTCTAATCTGCTAAGCGAGAAAATTAGGCAATAAATAAACTGGGAAGCACTTTAAAAACTACACAAATGGCCTTGCTAATATTTTATTTATATTTAATTTGTCAACTTTTTAGCACTACGTTTCTCGCCAGTTTTTTGTAAATGAATAAAAAAACAAAAATAAGCAAAAGGCAATTAGGGATTCCGGGAAAGACACACACACAGGCAGGCCCACGTGGATAAATCTCCATATCAAAGAACTCACGTACCATGCAAATGCCTTCAACAAAAAAAAAATAAAATCAAGTTAAAGTTTAACCCAAAACTACGTGTACTTACAGGCAAAACAAACTCGTAGGAGGACGAGGCAAAGCGCATAGCTAATGAATATAGAGCGTTAAAATTTCGTTAGCTTCTCTAACTCAAATACCAGAAAAGTTAGTCGAGGCACGTGGACATTGGCACGTTTTAATTAGCGCCGTAAATTGCAGGTCACGGCGTAATTAAATTATTCAAATTGCTAATTTTCGAGCGTCGAACTGCTCGCGCCACGGAAAAATCGAACATTAAGTGCTAAAATGGAAAGTGCTTTAAAGTGGCCAATGCGACAACGACAGCTTTTGCCATAAATAATAATCAACAAATATTTGCTCGAGTAGCGTCCGACAATTCCAAAAAGGACACCCAGGAAGTTGCTGTGGAAATGTATCTCGCATCCGTCGTGGCACACTTTCAGGCCAACACAACTTCAGTCGAAGCCAAAAAACTTCCGTCGACAACTTTGTTTGTTTTGGGTCTTTTCGGCAGGGCCAAGAATATTTTTGGGAAAGAGGGAAAGAAATCTAGGGCGCCGCTGCAACATTAACACGGTTATCTATAATTTACACGCACCGGGGGAAAATCAGAGGAAGCTGAGGAGACTCCTTAACCGTCGTGATTTCTGGCTGCCCGTTGCACATTTATTGTGCTATTACTTTTGTGGCCTGTAGATGTCCCCTGCCCATCTCCATCCCTATCTGAACATCCGCATCCGTATCTGGATCCGCATCCCCAAAAGGCAGACAGGCTTCCTCCCTTGAGTGTTTTTTTACGTGTCCTGCGTTAGCAGGCGAAAAAAGTTGATAGAGACAAGTGCGGCAGCGAAAATAGGAAATGTTTATGATTTTTTCTAAAGAATTTATTATGAAATTGAATAATTTATGTCATTTATTATTCTATTTCGTTTTTGGGGAGTAGCTTTAGCGAAAAGTTGAATAAATTAAAAGGTTTCTTTATAAAACTTATCAAAAATAATACAAAGGTTCTTTCTTTTTTGTTTTCTTTGCACTTAAATAGTATTTCTATATCCTAAGGCTTAATATAATTTAGATTTAGCTAAGATTTGGTGATTAAAATATAAGGAATATAATATAAATATAAGTTAATCTTGTATAATAATAAAACCCTAACTTTTATGACTCAAATATGAATTAATATGTTAATATGTTATATTATTTTGTAGCTTATTTCATGCTATTATTTTGTCTACTACTGTAGATATATGAACTTATATATATCTCGCAGCAAAAGATTAATTGCCTCACTTCGCCTTTTGGGGCTCTGGGGCTCCAGAAACTTGGCAAATATATTTAGTGCCGAGATTTATGTGGCTTCATTACGAGCGCCACCCCCAAAGGATCCCAACTCCTCCGAGGAACATCAGCGGGACATTTTGTGTACATATATCGAACGTTTTGGTCAAACAATTAAAAATGTTTTGCCTGTTGGGGCCACTTTTTATTGTCGCCATGGCAGCCGCCTGCCAAATGAATATTTAATGCTGCCTCTAAGGTCCGCCCCCTAAAATGCACCCAAATCGGCCTTCGGGATATCGAACGGAAAGCGAGGACGGCAAGTTCAATGTCAAGTTTGTGCCGTACCATGCGGCGTATGCGTAATTTTCATTGTGCATGCTAGCCCCAAAGTTCGGTGCTTATTTATGGCCTTGCCTTGTGTATTTTGAGCTAATAATCAAAAAAAATCAACAGAGGACAGAGAAGAGAAGCTGGCAAAGGCTTGCTGTTATTTATGGCAATTATATTTACCCATAAAAATTTGCCAATTAATTGGAATTTGTGGTGTGCGTGTTTTTAAATATTTATATTGAGACAAAATGGAAAAAATCTGGTCTAAAAAGATTGTGAGGGAAATCGTTTTGCTGGAGTAATAGAGTAATAAAATAAAATTAAATGAAAAATAAGTGCTGTGATCAAAAAGACACAAAAGACCACAGTTACCTAGCTAATAAAAATGTTTAAATTGGTTTATTTACTTTAGAATGTTGGGCGATGATAAATAAAATATATAAAACTAAGCCGGTTTTCAAAGCTCTGAATATTTACAACATAACATTTATAACCACAGTAAATTCTTGCAAATTTGCCAATAAATGAATTTAAAGAACTCGGCTTGAAATTCGTTAAAAGAACAAAAGCCCCAAAAATCATTTGCAGGTCAAGCGAGAACACGCTTCTCTCAAGCGCCCCAGGGCAAATATATTTTATTTTTTTGGGGCATCATGTTTGAGAGTAACTGTCACAAATTTTCATTTTTCATTTTCCCATTTTGTTTGTGGCATTTGACAAATGTTGTGAAATTGACAGCCACAAGAAATGAAACGACACGAAACAAATATGAGAGGGGGGAGTAGAAATGTTAAGGCTTTTTGTAGCAAAAATGATTTAAAATATGGTTTCAAATATCAATACACAGGCATAGAGCTGACCCACACGAAAACTAGGTAAATATTTTGTTTAAAAACTAGGAAGAATTTATCATTGTTCGAAAAGCACTTTAAGAATTTCAACAGGAATACTATTTCCCATAATTACACTCTTTAATTACTTATCGGTAATGATTTATTGCATTATTCCATTTATTTTCAACTTGTTATTACCTTCTGAAGGAGGATATAAAGTTTAAAATTGATACAGCGATAAAATAACAATCAAAGCTACTTAGTTTTTATGTTTATAAGTTTTCTTGACCTTTCTATCTTTTTAAATTGAAGTTATCTTAGCAAAAACGCATAAACTGGTAATTATAGGTATTCAAAAAGATACCAAGTTTTTCCTGCAGTGCCCCAAAGAAGGTCGGAAAATGGCAACAAATGCGCTTTGTACTTTTCCATGGGGCAGGTCAGTGTGAGAAAATGTGCTGGACATGTCAGGTGGTGAGGGGTAAAGGGGCAGAGGGGCTGCGGGAAATCAAACAAATTGCCGGGCATGTACAACAATTGGAAACCGTTAGCTTTGTGGGGGAGCTACGGGCGTGGCTGCCTCTAACAATGCAGAGTTTGAGGGGGGAAAAAAACAAGCAACAGATACAGGTTGGGTTGTGACTTCTGAGGCCTTTTTTATGTTAATTTCTGATTCAGTTTATAGTTTCATTTTCCCCCTCAGATCTGCGCTTTATGGAAACGCACTCAAGTGCAACGCAGCGCGGTGAGGAGGTGGAGGAGTGGTTGAGCCCGAACGTGCTGTGATTTAATTTTTTATTTTTCTGTGACTCCAGCGGCAAGGGGGGAAAAATTCAATTAAAATGCACAAAAGCCTCTCGTCTCGCCTGACCTCTGATTTTATGTATTTATTTTTTCTCTCTTTGCTTTTCCTTCCCCGCAAGGACAAGCAATTATCGTGGCAGCGTATGTGGATCAAAAACTGCTCCAAGTTAAATTGAATTTGTTATTAAAAAAAAAAGAAAAAATACGCTGAAATTTCATATGCAGCGCAGAGATCCTTCAGCTCAATTTCAAATGCAGACTTAACGCTTAACTTGACGCTGCCGCAAATCGCGAAATTCCATTTTCTCTCTCCACTAAGCACACACACACACACGCATAAGGAAAGCGAGGAATTTTCCCTACACCCAGCCACAAGACAATATTTTTTCGCATAAACATGCAAATTTGTCAGTCAAACTCAGGACTGCACTCATCTTCTCAATGAGTAATTTGCATGTAAATATATATACACATAGTATATAGTATTTTTCCTGTTTGCTTTTTAGCATTTGTTCATGAACTTCAACAACAAACTGTCGTACAAAGCTTTGGCATTGTTCAAGAACATTTTCGCCGGGAGGTAGAGGCAAGTTTTGGAAGGGAACAGCAGACGACTATTGCCTGTCAAGTGACTGACTAACAAGTTTCGTTTTCCTTGTATTTACACAGACAGAAAACTGGTTTAATAAAGGCGGGAAATCTAGGAAAAAAGGAATTAATAATAGGAATTATTAATAGGAATTAATAAGGATGCATACTATGTACCTCTATTAAATATTTCAATTAGCCTTTCACTTCTTAGTTCTATAGATATTATCTAGAAAATATGGATGAAATGGTTTAATAAAGGTGAAAATCAAGGTAGAATTAAAGGAATTAATAGGGATACATACTACATATGCATAACTATTACTATTAAATATTACAATTAATTTAAAATGTATTATTTGTAGTCTTTCATTTATGATTTTACGCTTATGATTTATCGTTTTAAAGTACCTTTTCCAAGGAATATTCAATGTATATTACCATAAATATATAAGGTATTTTCAATAATCAGCCTTAAATTTATAATAAATAGAATTATGTAATATTTTTCTCCGCCTGCATTACGTTTCTCTCTCAAATTTCACTGCTCTGAGGGGTCTTCGTTTTGATTTATGACTAAATTGAAATAGCTTACCAAATATTTACATAATATTTCTCGGGAAAAACGCACAACAACAAAACGAGCATTCTACCGTATTTAGCTAAGGAAATATATACGCGGCAATATCTATATCCATGAGTCGTGGAATAATTAATTTGTATATGTGGGAACCTGAACAGTACATGAAAGTGAATCGACACGTGTTTTTTTTTTGCTGGCTAAAATAATGCAAAACAAATGCTTTATGACTTCATAAATCGTTTTGTACATGAATGAATCACTGGAATTATTACCAGTTGTTCATTTAGGTGACTAAAAAGCAATAAATTCATTAAAAATATTACCGCATGTGTGGGCGGACACTTAAATAAGAAATATAGGTAAAATATAATAGAAAGGAGTTGGGGGAAAAAAAGTAAGATAAGCCGCTTAACACAATTTCTTGGAACGGATAGGAGATTTTTTTTGTATTTTAAAGGCTTTAGATATTTTATTAGGGTGGGTTACTCCACAATTAAAATATATAAAGGTTGATAATATTTTAAGGTAGTCTACTTATATCTCCTTGCTTTAGTTTTTAATGATTCAACTGACTTTATCTATTAATATATTTATATTTATTTTTTGGCAACCCTAATTAAATTATAAATCATTAAATAAATGAATCCTGTATTATTATACATTAAGTTTTGAAAGGCAGCAGTCATTATGCCCAGCAGTCTCTTCAAATTAATTTATTTTCTCGTTTATTTGTAGTTGCAATATAAAGTCACTCGTCCCTAAAAACGTAATGACTTCGGGAGAGTTCTTAGCCATTTTTGAATAATTATATTCCAACAATACTGCTCCTACAGGATTTGTCAAGTCATTCGTGGGCAGCCCCTGCAGAAAATATGTATTTGCCAACTTCATTCAATTTCTGGCATGACTTGCTGATACTTCTGGTTGCTGGTTACTGGTTACTGGTGGCTGCTGCCAATGTTGCCAATGTGGCTGATGGGCCATGGCAACAAGCTGTTGCTGCCGCCGTGAGTTGGCAAAAGGCATTGGCATAAAGCAATATTGAAATTGCTCTTGGCAAACACTCAATTGAAAAGGACCAATTGTGGAGGCAACGGCAAGAACCCAATGAACTTCTAACTTGAACCCAACCTTGCATATAAATGTGGGAAATTGTGCGGAATAACTGCATATATGGGATAATACATAAACAAATACGAGGGTATATATATGTACAGAGACTCGAGCTCATTTAAATCAAATTCCCACAGGCAACGGCATCAATTATGTGAAGCAGGAGCAGCAGCAACAAGTGGTTACATTTTTCCCCTGTCTTTTTCTCCACTGCTCTGGAAAATTGCCTCCGGTTCTGCAATTTCAGTGCATTTTTTTTTTTCGTATACAATTTACATTTTTTGCCAACTTTGGCATGCAATGGGCGTGATTAACAACTTCCCTTTTTGGCCCCGACCAGGGATTTTGCCTTCATTCACTTGGTTAGGCATTGAAATTGACACTTTCGAGGCGAAACGTGGCTAAAACGATAATTAACAATCAGCGGCAACGGCAAATAAAAAAGAGACTACGCCGCTATGCGTAATGGAAATATTGATTGGCCAAGAGATTGTTATGAAAGTTGCTGGGCTCCCAACGTGGAAACTCAAGTCTAAGATTACATCATGGATAAATGGAAGGAAATCGAGTCACTTGTGGGGCTTTCTTTGATTGATTTTTATACTTCATTCAGGGCTTTTATTATCTCCAGTGATTTAACTATTTATCAGGTATTTTTATGAGTGAAACTTTCCATTTAATTTAATCTGTTGCCATGTGTGTTCTCATTGTTCTACCCGGAGATGCGTAACCGCATTAAGATTCCCCATCCAAATCTATTCAAGCGTGTCTCATGACGCAGCTATTTTAATATAAATAAATAACTAAATGCTGGTCAGTGTTCTTATCAACAAAAACAATAAATCAGGGAGTGTATTTTCCAGAGAGGAAAACTGACATGGAGAGTAAGTGAATCAAGAATAAAGAACGTTGCAGCTGCAAGACAAAGACTGGAAATACTTCAAGCTTAAAGGTAAAGACTAAATAGTGCTTATTAATATTAATATTATTTATGTAGCTATTAAAAGAATTCAAGTTTGTAGTAAAGAGGTGGAGAGCCTATAATATTTATAAGAAATTATATTTATCATAAACTAAATGTCTTTTTAAAGGGATACTTTAGCTATTAATTCAAAAGTAAGTACTGTAAGTCTTTGATTATAAAACTGTCTTTTAAACTATACATTTTATATACAAAATACAAATTTTTACATTTATTTGGTCTTTTAAAGCCTCATATACCCCTTACACTCTGTAGGAGGGGTATTTTTCGATCACAAAAACTTGCCCAGACTTTGATAATGACATGGTACAGCCGCTGCTGTATAAATTACTATCAGGACGCTCCGGGGCACAGTCTATAAAGAGAGAGAGAGAGAGACCCGGCGAGATAACTCAAACAGTGTGTGATAGCATGCCCGGTATTTTTTCCAATATATATATGGTTTTTTTGTCTCCCATTTTTTCCGATTTTATTCCCAGTTTTTGCCTTTTGTTATTTTGGTCAGACAAGATTGACTTGCAGTTGTCAGTTGGCAGACGAGCAGCCGAGAAGAAGAGCGCCGTGTCGATCGCGACTTTCGATTTCGTTGGGCATCTCGTCTCCGTCGCCGTAGCCATCGTCATTATCATTCCCATCCAGGCAACAACTCTCAGTAATTATCTCCCAGGGCAGACGTCCTCAGAATCGGCTGTAGTTTTAGGTTTCGCTTTCAGTTGCCAGTATCAGTCTTCAAACTCCCGTCGTCGTCGCAGCATCATCATCATCGTCGTCGTCATTACCATGTGGCTGCTGTTGCCTATTCTCCTCTACTCGGTGATCTTCCTTTCCGTGCGGCACATTTACAGCCACTGGCGACGCAGGGGATTCCCCTCGGAAAAGGCCGGCATCTCGTGGAGTTTCCTGCATCAGGCCTATCGTCGGGAATTCCGGCACGTGGAGGCCATCTGTGAGGCCTACCAGTCGGGCAGGGAGCGTTTGCTCGGTATCTATTGCTTCTTCAGGCCCGTGCTGCTCGTCCGCAGCGTGGAACTGGCCCAGACAATACTGCAGCAGTCGAACGGACACTTCAACGAACTCAAGTGGGACTATGTCAAGGGTTATCGCCGGTTCAATCTGCTGGAGAAACTGGCGCCAATGTTTGCGATCAGGAGATTGCACGAGATGTTCGGGCAGGTCCAGAAAGTGGGAGATCATCTGGTTCATCATTTGATGGACACGGAACAGGCGCAGGGCGGTGTTCTGGAAACGGATCTGCAGCAGATACTGAGAGTGTGAGTGATCTACTTCCAATGCTATTTTGATTTATATATTCCTAGAGGTATATTTTATTTATTTTCTATTTAATCCGCCTTCAGGTATTCCATCAACATCATTGGCAATCTGATTTACGGCTTGGATATCAATAACTTTGAGCAAAAGGATCACATCTTCACCAGCTATCTAAAGCAGAGTCAGGTCAACATTCAATCGTTGTAAGTAAACCCTTAATTAGGTGGAATTTCCTTATATAAAACCCGAATCCTTTAGCACCTTGGGTCGCCTGCCCCAGAAATCATCGTTTACCTACCGCCTAAGGGATCTCATCAAGCAGAGCGTGGAACTACGAGAGGATCATGGACTGATACGAAAAGATATACTGCAATTACTAGTTCGATTTAGGAATGGCAATGAAGTTGGTGGCGATAAGTGGCAGCTGGAAATGAATAATGGTAGCTTTCATAATTAATTTCTAAAAGAATTTAATCACTAATTTAATTCTTTGCTCAGATCAAGAGAAATTTGTGTCCATCAAACGTTTGGCCAAAGTGGCGGAAGATCTTCTGAAAGTATCCCTAGATGCAGTGGCCTCTACTATTACGTTAACTCTCTTTGAAATCCTGCAAGAACCCTTGATTGTGGAGAAGCTTCAAGCGGAAATCAAGGAGCTGAGTATTGAAAATGGTCAGCTGAAGTTCGAGGAGCTAGATAATCTTAAATACATGGATATGTGCTTGAAAGGTGAGCTGAAATAATTGCTTAATAATTTATGAAATATATATTAATTGTATTTAATTTGATTTCCCCAGAAACCGTACGAAAGTATCCGCCCTTGCCCATCATCGAACGTGTCTGCCGCAAAAGTTACTCGCTGCCCAACACCAAATTTACTATAGACGAGGGCAAGACCTTAATGGTTCCTCTGCTGGCCATACACAGGGATGAAAAGTATTTCAGTGAGCCCATGAAATATAAGCCCATACGATTCCTGCATACTCAGACAGCGAAGGATAATTTGGATCAATGTCCGGAGAAGAGTAAAAACAATGCCTTTATAGGTTTTGGCATTGGAGGAGCACAGTGTGTGGGTAAGTTGCTGCTACAAAATTTCCCTTAAACAATATAATTAAGTACTTTATTTGCACGCCACTTAATTACAGGTCAAAACTTTGCCAAGCTGGTAATTAAGGTGGCGCTGATCAAACTCCTGCAGAACTTCCATCTCGAATTGGATCCCAACTTGGCGGAGGCCATGGTAGTTACGCATCAACCTGCCCCATTTGTACACACAAAAGACGGGCTGAAAGTCAGGTTGAAGAGACGCGAAATAAAACCAAAACATTATCACTAAACTAAGTTCGGTTTAGGGTTGGCACTTAGCTCTTGGCTCTCTTCAAGCTGCCAAGTTCTTTAATTTAAGCAGCTTTTTCAACACTTTGTCGTCTCTGTGCGCGACACCTGGAATTAAGCTATAAATAAAATTCGGTATATTATGGCTGCTCCTGGTCCTGCTCCTGCTCCTGCTGCTGCTCCTCGTGTTGTTATTGTTTCTGTCTGTTCTTGTTTGCTCCGTTCGCTTCGTTAACTTTTGCAAAATGCCAAAAGGTCCTCCTCGGGGGCATACTGTGCGTATACGTAACAACCGACGTTGTCGTCACCAAACGCGACGCATTAAATTAGTCATTCCAATGTTTCTGTTGTTGTTTACGCCAACACACGGCTCTCGGATATATGTATATTTATCTATATCTATATAGAGAGCCGATTCAAGGCAGCAGACACTTCGTATCACATCTCGAGCGGAAGGGACATGTGCTTCCATTTGAGTTTATCATTAAATTTGATTTGCTTTGTTGCCAATCCAACATGACAGCCGTCCGCATAGCTCTGGCCAAGCCTCCTCTTCTCTAGCCAAAAAATATGCAAAAGTCAAGTCTGTTTGTCCATTTCGAAGTACACAATCTCATCTGGATTACACTGAGTGAAATTATGTGTTAACAGGGAGTATTGATTTACTAAGAAAAGATTTATAAGTCTGCTCTAAAGCGGGGTATAATTATATATTGATTTTTTATGCTAATCCTGATTTAATATTATCTATATTTTAATACAAGTGTTTATTTGTAGACCTAATTATTGCAATAATATACAAATATATAAAAACTATAGTTTTATTAAGAACATTTTAATAAAAACAAACTTTTTAATAATCCTTTTTTGCTATTTATACAGAAATATTTTATTTTAAGTTCTGAATAATTATACATTGAATAAAATAGAATTAGTAATATGTAAAAACAAGCTCTTTTTAGTTTCTTTATAATGTTTCCAATTTACTTCCGCCTCATATGTATTTCTATATTTTCTATCGACAAAAATCGTTCCTTTTATTTAAAATAGAAAATTTATTTAAATAATTTTTCCCTTAGTGTGCCAATCCACTTCGAGTGTGTGCTCCATGAGAGGACAATCAGGGCAGAGAGGCGCCTCTAATGATGCCGCAATTAGGCCGCATTATGGACACATTTATCATCCGCAGGGCGAGTCGGAGAAAGACGGCAAGAGAGATAGAGATGTCACAAACAAACGACTCTAATGAGTGCGTAAAGTGTTTTACATTAATGAAAACTTTTCGGCCAGCACCTCTCAGGCACCACCTCCCTTCCCCAACAAAAAAACCCATCAAATTAATTGAGACTCAGCTGGGCTGAGAGCTGAAGAGCTAAGCTTTTGGGGATAAATGACCTGGAAAGTGTCCGAAATCGACAGCAAACTTTACGACTCTTGCCCTGACCGAAGGCATAAAAATTGAAATTCAATCAAACGAACTCGGGGATGGATGTTGTCGGGTTGCAGGAGCCATGGGGACAGAGAAGCCCAAGCAATTTAAAGGCTCCATCCACGAGACTAGATATAGATGGAATCCACAACGACGACAACAACAGGGAGCAGCAAGTGGAGCTCTTCACATGTTCTGACCCAGTTCGCGTGGCGTGGCAAGTGTCGAATATAAATTGCATGAGATTCCAGTCGGGGATCCGGGGGATATGGGGAAGGAGCGGATCCTGGGGCAAGTCCCTTCGGCACAATCTTCGCTGCCATTGTCCTGGTTACATTTAAACATTACTCATTCCACATTAAGCGGTCAAAATGGCAGGCACGCAGCCCCAAAACTCTCACAAGTCAAATTTAAAAAGAAATACCGCCCAACTCATGTGCCCCGGCTATGTAATATCCATTAGGGAAGCTCCTTTGAGCTGAATTGAAATTTTAAAATTTAAATATTAATATTCTGCTAATTTTAATAAATTGGAATCGCAGTGGTGCGAGTAAGATATATAACAGACTGTCTAGATATGGGAAAAAATAGCTTTTGTCACCACTGATCAGACCAAGCCTATCGATAATTCAAGACCCCATAATTTCTAATACAATATCTATAAAAGATATCTATAAAAGACCTAAAAGAGCATTTTAAGACGCTGAAACTTGTGAGCCTTGGAAGAATAAATTATCCTATATTTTTAATAATATTTATTAGCAAAAAATCAAGCTCTTTTCAATCCAATATACCCTTTCATTAAACTTTTATATAAACGGTATCAAGAGTAAGTACAAAGTTGCTTTCATCGTTATGTTCTGCTCGGTTATAAATTATGCTACGCAGAAAGTATACAATTTTCATTTCTCCCCGAATAAATTATGAAATATTTCACCCATGGGGACAGAGAGAAAGAGAGAGAGCCCTTGCTTTCGCGACAAGCCATGCTAATTTTCGTGTAAAGTTGTTGCCCAATTAGACCTATTAACTTACCATAATTTCCAGATTTGTTTTCGGGGTTAACTGCAATGAAATACAACAAATAAAATCAATTAATTACATGTACATTTATGGCGATGTGTTATTGAACTTTTGCCTTACAAATAAAACGATATTGCATTCGCATTTAAGGCAAACTTGAACTGCAGCAAAAGTGAAAGATAAAATAAAAAACAAAAATAAATCTCAACTTGAGTCTGACACAAAAGGTTATCGGCACTGCTCCTGCAGTTGGCTTTAATTAGCCAATTGACATATGACTTTTTTTGTTTTTGCCTGCCACTTAGTCCCAGGTCTCGGCTAAAGTTGTGCAACACATTTGGCAGCTTAAATAAAATCGTTTTAAATGCATTTAAGTGGCTGAACTAGGGGAAGTATTTGTTATGCGACCGGCAAATAGAAATTTCAGCGTTTTGTTTCGTTTAATTTAAGCCCACAAATATGTGAAATATTTGCATAAGAAAAGCAAAATTTCTGTGAGTCACAAAATTTAGCATGACAAAGAATGCTTTCATAAATTATGAAGGTGTTATTTAAGCTTAAGGTAGATTTGCTTAAACAAATTGTGAATGTTGACTATATCTTGGGAAAGCTTATGTAAGCTTAGTTTACTTTTAATTTAGGAACTATTTTTTAATGACAAGCTTATATGAATTTTTTATTAAATGTTGTCTTTCCTTAAGTCATTTTTAAAAGTCTTATTTCAAGTTTACTTTAAAAGAATTCTCTTGTGTCTTTGGTGCAGCAATTTTTAAATTGTTCTGCTTATCATCTCATACATTTAATTCTTGTTTTTGCTGACTCGCTCAATTATCTTCGCTAATTGGATGAGAACTTTTCTCGTCCAAAAATTTTCCCACTTGCAGCTTGGCTAAGAAAAAAAACAACACTTAAGTGGCGGCCATCTCGTGTGTCTCCGAAGAATTCATTCGCCCAACTGGTCTCCAAAAAAAGAGATAAAATCCCAAGCTCGAGTAGAAGTAACCGTCGACCTCTGAGGGTCAGCAGCAGTAATAAAACCAAATAAATGCTTGGCCTTTAATTGTGCTCTCACTTGTACACATTTCTTTTTATTTTTATGAATATTTGTTTAACAATTAAACTTAGCCGGGGTGTGTGATGAGTGTGTGTCTTTTTGTCATGTATAATAATGAAGCTTGGTGAGGGCAAGTTTCAGTTGAGCATTTTTGTGTACAGTTTGACTTTGAAAACAAGAACTTACTTAAATTTAAATATTATAAAAACTAAATGGAATTAGGAATGACAGAAAATATGGATGTATCGAGACTTTATCCATATTTGACATCAATTTGTGCGATACATTAGTTTGATATATCGGCCCAGTTTCAGTTATAGTCGGCATAAAAATATAAATGATAGAGAATTACTCCTTACTAAAACCGCTTTGTTACCTTCCATTTCTTTTCTAATTTAAATTAGAAACTACTAAAATTTTTGTGTAATTTCAATACGATTAATCTATTTCGTATGAGATGATATTATTATATCTTATATCTATGTACAATCTCAAACTTAGTTACAGTTTCCCTTTAAATGAATCCCCACTGTTGCGTAAAAGAATCGTCATGGTCTTGGCTTATGTTGGGTGGCATCAGTGGGTTCAGAGTTGGTTTACTTTTTCAATTTGTGTGCACTGAATTCCCATAATTGCCACATGGTGTTGCATGCTCAAACTGCAGCCGCCTGCCGCCCGGCACACACACTCCTCGGATGCGTCACATCACATACATATGATGAGCGACATGACGCGCAGCTTCTTTTTATTCCTAGGAGTGTCGATATGGGAGCAGGAGGAGCTGGAAAAGCTGGAGAAGCTGGATGAACTGGAGGATGTTTGAGGCTGCCGCCCGTGCTGGTGATGTTTGCGTGCAGCTGTTTATTGTTGTTATTGGCGGCTGGGCTCCGCAGTTGCTTTAATTATTATCGTCGGCCAAACTGTCGCGGTCGCATGTGTAATTTGCTTGTGTCTGCGGCTCTTTCTTCGCTCTTTTCTTCACTTCTTCGGCATTAAATATATTTTTGAATCGCTTCCGACTTTTAATTAATTTATGTGTCTGTCACACATTTACCGTGCTGCTTAAATAGTGCGTTGAATTCAGGGAGACAGTGTGGGGCGGCGGCACTTGAAATAAATTCATTATCTGACTGGGCATAAGGGTTACAGTCAGCCCGCTGACCAGCTAACCTGGTTTAATTTATTTTTTAGCTATATAAAGATAGGGATTTGCGAGAACTATAATTATGGTATACAAACATACAAATTTAATCTAAAAAAAATACGTAGAGAAGATTTTCTACTTCCTTTTCTTTATTGAAAACAAGAGCAGGCCTTGATTCTGTTACAGAACTGTTGTTTTACCTATAAAGGACCCCAAATATACCCCATAATACCAGCAAATCCATTTCCCTTTCATAATTTATTAAATTTAAACAAACTCGAACTCTCAAATGTCCTCGAAATGTAACCTTCTTAATGGCCAAAATCATTTAGCCTTCATTTTCAATTACGCAGCGTAACGAAGCGTCGCCGCAAGCGCATTTATCAAAATGCCAAAACTAGATAACTTAATTAGGGCCGAAAATCAATCTGCATATATAAGTATGTATATATATGAGACCCGGAATCGAAATCTGTAAACCCACAACAGCCCCTTGTGCCACCCACAAAACAATGGTGAACGGGAAAACAACAACATCCGCTGCTTATCGCTATAAATCAAAGCCACGAGTGTTGTTAATTTTCCAGGAAATTTTTGGGGTTCCCCCCCAAAAATATACAAAATAAGGCCGAAAACGTGAGTGAATGCGTCGTGGTAATAAAAACAAGTTGAATTTATGTTTTCACGGCAAAACAAAAAATTATCTCAATCTGGGAAACTTCTTGCAGTCGTCCATGTGGGTGTACGTACATCTAATTTTTGTGGCAACTTGCTAATTCTAATTAAAAGCAACAGTCTCAGTCAAGCAGAAAATTATCAACTCCGCGGAGAGATGTGCAGATGGAAGATATGGCGGAGTTAACTAAACTTCTGCATGGCTAGACCAAAAGATGTTTCCCTGAAGGAAGAAAAATGCCGAAGGGGAAAATGAGCAAACCCCTGGAAGCAGCCACAGGCCAAAATTAAATTGTGCACATTTCCGTGGAGCGGAAATTGCCCGAGTTTGTCACTTGGAATGAGGCAGAATCTGAGAGATGTATGTGCGTTATACACACATAATGGAGAATTCCCCAAAAACAGCATGTGGCCCCTTCCGCCTCTGCCAACTCGGTTTCAAATTGAAATTCATATCATTCACTTTAATGCGATATTGTGGACCCCGGCACAGGTGTAAATTATGTATGTATATTACTTTATGCATGCGTTAAAGCCTCCCCTCCCGGCGAACAAAGCGTTTCCATTGCATTTAACCAGAAATTAGCGGATATTGTTGGAAAACTCCTGTGACCCGTGGCCAATTTGCACTGATAATTAAATTAAATGCCTAATTAATTACCATTAGCGGTGTGTGCACTATATATCATCAACAGCATTTTGCAAGGCTGCAAATGTGCAAAATGTAAGCCCCCAAAAACTTATTTAATTTATGATCGATTATAAATCAAATTACATGCTAAATTATAACAGCGGCACACCGGGTGACCCAAATGCACAGAGTAAGTGCAGACGAACGTGGACGAAATACTAAATTTGCTAATTCAGGGAGTTTAGTATTAGAAAGACTAAATCAAAGATCAATTTTAGGGAGTTTAATTATAGTGGTTAAGGTGGGAAATCATTATTTACAAGGGTCAGCTTTAAATAAATAAAAACCATGGAAAATACATAAAAATATTTCCTTTTTCTTATCTATTCTGCTTATTATTCTTCTTTTGTATACATTTCCTTTTAAAGTCTTTTCATTAATATTACCTTCAAGCTTTTCTTTTTATATTCTTCCTCTTTAGTAGCCTTCTTCATTTACTGTCTAAATTTACTCTCTCTTAGCCCCATAAAACCCAGCAGCTCGTCATCAAATTGGCTCCTTCATCGAGCAGAGCCGGATGAACCTTTGACTACCTAATTCCGGTTCTAAGCTATATATATATCTCTCTATTACCCAGGGCAACCTCTGCAGCTGATCCCGTGCCAGGAAATATGTACAGCTCCTTCTCCTAATTTACTCCTGGCTGGCACTCATAACTCAATCCCCGTCTTGGCCCATCCGAGATGCATCGCAATGGTGCGATGGTACGATGCTACGAGTATCTGGCAGCTGGCTAACCCTTAAGCCACATCCAGTTGCATTGACAAAATTTCACTTTGGGATGTCCCTGCTGTCTGCTGTCTGCCTGCTGCTGTGGATTGCAAATGCCAAAGCTTTGGAGAGAGACTGCAGTTGGTTGCATGTTGCAAAGATGAAGGGTTTTTAACGGAGTGCGGAGTTGGCATGGAGCTCCTCTTCTTCGCCGCGCTGTCACATGCCACATTCTAGCAACTCTTTTTTATGCAGGGTATGGGAGAAGTAAGAGGGGAATGCTCGGATTTACAGGAAAAAATTTGAGGTTCTAACTTTATCCCGTTTTGCTGTTTGCTTTTTATATGAAGTTCCTTATACCTAATATTTGAGCAAGAAGTAATTTAGTTTATAAATAAACTAAAAAAGTCGGGGTGTAATTAGATCGGAATATAAATAATACCTTATTTTATAAGAGGAAAAAAAGTTAATTTCGGAAATTCCAACTTATAAGGGCATCTCCAAGTCGACTCTAGCTTCTCTTAATGCTTTTTTCGTAGCTTGTCGGCATGATTTTCGCAATCAGTGGAAAGCAGCTTGAACCGCTGCAGTTGCCTGCATTTGTTGCCGCTGATGGTTTGGCGTGACATTTGGCTTCCGCGCGAGGAGTAGAAGGCCGAGGAGGAGTTGGGACCGCGTCTGGAATTGGGAGTCATCTCCTGTGCGCGGCATGCAACATAATCTGGCATAGCTTTATGCCCAAAGCATTTTCTGGGTTTCCATGTCACACGGCGAAGAGTGCCCGTGTGTGTGTTTGCCAAATGATGCGCAATTCACAAGTGAAACTAATTTAATCCACAACAAAGTCAATTTTCCATCCCGGCCGATCCCATTCGTACCGAAGAAGTGGGAAATCGGGGGCGTGTGGAACAATGTTTATGGCTGTTTCGCCTTTAACTATGTCAAAAGCCGTTCAATTAAGTTTTCGCTTGCACAATGATAAGGAACCTGAACCTCCTCCAGCCACTCCAACACTCATAACAGAGTGACGCCAAAGGGTATTAACACGGTTCCAGATCGAGGGTTTCCGGGGGAAATCGAGGCTATACATATAGGGTAATAGAGAGGGGGGAGTGTGGGGGGGGGGCGACTGGGGCATGTGGGGACATCAGATTGATAGCGTCGCTAAACAACACAAAACAGAAAAGACCCCAACGGGCATGTGCAGCTCCGGCTCCCTACTTCTAATCAAGCACGTAAATAAAGTTAAGGTTTATGTCCGTGAGGAGGGGCACACACACACAAAAAGCACAAAGGGGCAAGCAATTTATTCTGTTAAAATGAAGTGGGGATACCCTAATTTGGCTAAAGTATATTATAAGGATAGAGAATAAAAGGTAATGCTCTCAAGGGGTACTTGGAGGCATCGCTTTCTTTATGTACTTCCCTAAAAGAAAAGAATTTCAACCAGCATTGGGTTCCTTTCAGTTTTTAAAATGTAAAAAAAGTATATTATTATTTTTCAGAGAATAAAAACCCTTAACACTTAAGATAAAACCCTGATTTTATATTGATTTCTTCAAAGATTATACATATTAATTTTGTTTAAATTATTTCTCTAATATCTCCCAATCTCTGCTAGATTTTCCCATACCCTATACTCCATGAGCACAACAAATTGTTAGAATCTCGCTGGAGGGGTTGCCAGGATTGCCTTTGGGCCAGTCATCATTAGATCAATGGGGTAAGCACACACACACACACACGCACACCGATGCCCTGCCCTCAACAAAGGCGGCCAAATGACAACCTCAGGTTCTATTCTCTATTCCTCTCTATATATAGAAAGGTATAAGTATGTGACGGGGTCGGTCAAAGGGGCTGATGATGGGTTGTTACTATATAGGGGAATTCCGGATCCGTTGGTTACTGTTGCTGCCCGGCGGCAAAGTACAATAAAAAAGTGCTCCAACGTTGCATGTAACATTTGATTAGCCCCGTGGACGGGAAGGAGACGACGCGTTGCGGTTGGATGGCCACCATCATCCTGAACTGAAGAAGGGGCGCCACAAAAAAAAAATGAGCAGCATATTGCCGCTCGGTGCACTTGGGGCAATGGCAATTAGAGGTTAACTTGAAGTACTCACACGCCCACAGCTCAGAACTAACTTCCACTGTCGTCTTGCCCTAGGAACTTGCAACCAAAGTTCCTGATTCACAGTAAAAAATTCTTTGATGAAAACCTTTCTTTCATAATCCTATTCCGATTTTAGATGTACAATAAATTTGAGTGAAATCGGATAATAAACATGAAACATATTATACAAATACAGATAGACTACTTGCACTACAGACAGATTGCATTCTTTTGAAAAATCTACTCAATCAGAAGCAATATATTAAGTCATTCTTGTAACTTATAAACCATGTGTCCTCTTGGCAGGTTCAACTGTACTTCCCTCGGAAGCTGTGGAAGTGGATGGTTATATCGTTAGTTTGGTTAATATACGACATGTTCAGCTTCGGCCCATTTACAAGCCAAGCACAATGTTAACTTGGTGATACGAAACACAACCATTCTCCTACACCAAAAACTTTAGATTTAACTTTGTGTTCAAATGCAGTGATGTGTGCTCGAAAATGTAGGGGAAAACGGGGAAGAGGCTGCGATTGTGTAGTTTCTGTGGTCACAAGTGAAAACTTTGGGAGTTGCGTTAAATATATTTGTCAGCCAAGTTTATTACGAAAGTTTGACAACTTTAAGCCAGGAGAATGGTTAACTTAATCGCAAGATAAACGGTGGCGGACGTGGAATGATTTAAGATATGGATGGTAAACTATATATATAAATTGTTTTTATAATAAGATGGACACTTTTACAAGTACAAATATTTAACATCGATGTTAAATGAGTTCAACAACAGCTTCTAATAAAAAGACAGAAGTCCAAGTTCGAACCAGTTAATAAATAAATTAAATAAAAAACCAAATCAAAGCGCAAAGTTTCGAAATCTTTTCTCTCTGTTTTATGACACTTTAAAGCTTTCGTAATCGATTCAAAAATCCTATTTATCCCTTGCCAAATCCGTTCCTTCAAATCAATAAAACATCACAACAAGGAAGCGTTCCCAAATGTATCCCAAAAATATTGTTTTCCCCACTCACCGCCAGCTTCTATTTACTCTGACTTTTCCTTCGCCGCCCCATATACTCGACCCATCGCAATTTCTCACAGCAGCCGCGGCTCAAGTTTTCCACGTGAAAAATGGCATCATAAGAAAAGTTATTGTCTCTCAGTCGGAGTTTCCCAACTTGGATGCAGCTCCACACACAACTGCTATGGTGGACCCTTCTACCAGCTGCAGTATGCCATGGAGCATCATCGGCGGCAGCGTTAAGAGTTTATTATGCAATGGTAAAAATTTACTGCCATTTGTTGTCAACGCGCCGAAGTTGCAACTAAAAGCCATCAGTGATGGGCAGAGTCTAGGTACAAAAATTTATGCTAATCACGGATAAGTTTTAATTTTATAGAAACAACTAAAATAATATTCTCTAGCTTCTTGTTTAATAATATTTCAAAAGAGTTAAATGGTTGGAAAATTATTTTTAAAATGTTTCATAAGGAAAGTGAAAATATATTATTTTCTGCTGGTCTTAGGGGACTAACTTCTTATACGAATTATTTATTTAATTATAAGTTTTCCTGCATTTTTTAGCTAGCAACCAGTACCTTGTACCTACGCTTAATAAAACACAATAATACCTTCTTCGTCTCTGAAAACAACACCAAAATTCGACTCCGGTGTAGGAGCTGGTAAAGAAGAGGGCTTCGTCTGCAAGCTGACTGTTCACATTTGTGCAGCCATTGTAATGAGTTTCTTGCACAGAAAGAGAGACAATCCCCAGGCAAGTCAACGTCAAATGTTGCAATATGTAAAATTAACATTGCAGTTGAAGTTGAAGTTAAGTTTAACGAGATGAGCGAAAGAAGATGAAGAAGTTTGGAACCGAAAAAAGTTCGGAAGCCGAAAAGTGTCGGTGGGATGGATGAATGGCTGGATGTTGCATGTGGCATAAACTCCCACTTTTTTCCATTTGCCACAAAAACTGGTTACAAACTGTCTGCTAATTGCCGCCAGGCGAGGAGGCTTTTGAAAACTCATAAAGGCAGCACACGAACACGAACACGAACGGAAAACAATTTTATTTTGACAATAATTGTTTGGGTGATTGATTGACTGATTGATGAACTGACTAAATTGCTGGACGTGTCACTCGGCGTTGTGTCCAATTAAAGACGAAATCTATGTTAATCAAACTCATCAAAATCAAAATCAAAAACAAATTTATTTGTTGATCGAAAACAAAAGTGAAATTCCACAGGCAGCGGCCACTCTGATCTCTGTGGCTTTGCTTGGTACCTTCTGAGGTTTCTCGAGATACAGAGAGTGAGATCAATGCTCGGGAAAGAGTGAAAGTCAAGTCCAAACATTATGTTTTATGGACATCGGTCAGCCGTCTACTTGGGACACCTTTTTTTGCGCCACCTGAGTCTTTTTCTTTGATTTGTGTCTTGTCTTTTTTTGTACAAAATTATTCACGCTATGCGTTTCGGGCCTATTTAAATTTTATAAAAGAAACCACAAACAATTAGCTCCACCCACGTCAGGGGGTAATATTTGAAGAGAGCTAGAAATCGGCAAGGTGTAGCATTTGGGTTTTAGTTTGGACTTGAAATTAAATTAATTAAAGCAAATATTGTTAGCAATAGGTAAAACCTTATAGAGTAATCATAAAATATAAATTTTAGTAGGGAAAACTTTCATGAAATTGCAGATGCATAATGCTCAATGAACAACTCATATTTATAGATTATTATTTAACATTAGTTGCTGTTTTTGTAATAAATAAATTTATGTAAAAATTAAAACTAGTATACGTATTTATTTTTGCCAAGAACATCATTCCCTGTATCGGTTCTATAACCCACATTAATTCCCTTCTTCTTTGCCCAAACTGACTGCTCCAATAAATTCCATAAAATACTTTAATTAACTTAGAAAACCCCCCTCTTGACCTGACCGCAAATTGAAGGCTACGCCTTTGGCTTGGTTCAAAAATAACTTTCTTTTGCCCGCCCCCAAAAGCCGCTCAGAGGAATACAAATAAAAAAATATAAAGAAGCTCGCATTGTGTGGCCTTTGCTGTCACTGTCACTGCAGCATAAGAAAAAAAATTATAACACAATATAAAAAGTGTATTTAAATTGGACAATGCAAGTCGCACAATGGCCTATCCCAAGTACAATTAACTTAGCTTTTTCTGCCTCTTCAGCTTCGGCTGTAGACCTTCAAAATGTTGAAAGCGAGACTCAAAAAATCGCCGAATGCCGAAAACATTTTGCCGACCATCACAAAAAAGCCACCACCACCACCGCCACCACCTCCATCCATCCATCCAAGAGCAAGAGGCTTTACCCGGTGGGTGTGAACTTATCTCTGTAAAGTTGGCCAAATGTTTGTAAGTCGCTCAAGAGACCTCCGCCAGTCCGCCAGTCCGTCAATCCATCAATCATTCCGCCGCCAATGCCTAATTAGCATGCAATTCATGGGAACAATTGAATAGTGTTGGTCAGAGATCTTAAATGTCATGCCCGCGCACTTGTTTTCGTGTTCGAGAGGGATCGGGGGTTTTCGGGGATTATATAGACATTATATGGACTGTCGGATGACTGGTGTTCAAGGGCCTTAAAGCCCCCCTTGGAACGTGAGACGAATTCCGAGTGAGAAATCACAGTTGCTCCCTAAGGTCGGACTCGAATGTTTGTTTTGCAAATGCGGCGACGAATTAGCATTAATTTCATCATTCTTATTTATCGATCCAATTCGAACTTTCCTTTTAGCAAGTTTGTGTGAACAGGAGAACAAGTTCTCGTTCACCTGCCAACAGCATCATCTTTATTATCGCAGAAAAGGAAAAACCTGATTTCAGTCGCGTGTTTCCTGTTCGCAGGCCTAAAACAAGTTTCCAATTTTTGTATCTTTTTCGTTTTTTTTTTGGGCGGTAGGAAGCGCATAACTCAAAAGCGGCAGGAAACATTCCTTCACCCAAAAAAGCTACACTCTCCAAAAAATATAATTAAAAAGTCTTGTTCGAGATTTATCAGGAGAGAAGCAAGCAATCAGATGCGCATGTAACTCGATGATGAGGGCAAGAGTACGAATAACAAAAAGTTTCAATTTACTTTAACAGAAAATCGAAAATCAGCCAAGCCTCAAATTTTATTGATGTTGCCATGATAAATATGTAAAGGGAAATGTATATATATGTGCCTCGTATATTTCGTTTATTTCGTGTCAACTGCATATGAGGCGGCGAGCAGAAAAATTGAGTTTGACTTTCATCAAATCACGTGACATGTCCTGAATATAGAGCACCCAAAGCCGAACGCCCAAAATTTATTTGGCTTCACACATCAACTCCCCAATCTATGCAAATAAGTAGAGCAAATAGGAATATACTTTTGAGGGCACAGCGACCCCCAAACCCCAAACAGAGACACAGATTTATGCGTTTTTCATATTGACAACGCTTAAACAATAGACTCCGAAACTCCCATCGGTCGCCGCTGAATTATTTGCCCTTCTGCCATGGCAACTGTCGTTTATTACACTCTCTGTCTTTGGCCATAAAAAAAAACGAACCATAAACTTTCATTCACCAAACTATGGTTAATAAAAGGTTGATAAAGTAGAACAGAGACTGGCTTTAATATCAGGCAGGTTCGATTTTTAAAGAAATAATTTTGTTGCTTGTCATCGCCATTAAAAAAGTGATATAGCTTCCTAAGGAACAGCTTTTTTATTGTCCACATTCACCGGTCATCTTAAAGTTTTTATTAGTTACAAAACTTCTGTGCTTAAAAAGTTTCTGAATCCTTACATTTCTTTGCCTTAAAGTTGGTAATTCATAATTTGTATTACTTTCACAGGAGATCTCTTTGCAGATAGCTCAGTATTACGCGTAATTTTCACTCTCTGTGCCGTAATTTCAGGTAATTTAAATTGGGTTTCAACCATAATCTGAACAATTATGGTATAGGCCCGAACCCAAACCTAATGATAGTCGCCGCGGCGGCACAATGTGGTTCAATTTCGTAGAAAAATCGTGCCAAAGCGGCAATCTTGGCTTTAATTAAGGTTCAAACCGACCAAAGTTGGGACAACGCCTTAATAATAAAACACAAAAAAAGATACCAACGAAATGTACCAAGAAATGTGCATAGAAACGTTCATAGGCTGGGCTATAGATATGGTTAGATATGTTTAGGCCGCATTCAGGTGGACGACTTTCGCCTTGTTCATGCAATTTGTATAAACTCTAAATGATTATGGCCAATAAATCTGCAAACTGAAAATAAAAAAACACGTACCGAGAAACTGGTTAGGGTAGAAAGCCAGAAAAAACCAGGGACACCGCCCAAGCTGACCACTGACCGACCATAGCCGCTGTATCTGCAGATGATATGTAACCCGAAGTGGTACGGGGTAAAAGTGATTTGTCTCTCTCCATACAACAAATATATATCCACTGTGTGCACACACGAATAATCCAATCGTGTTTTTGGTGGCTTGTTGCGTGAATTGAGGCGCCGGCTTCCGACAGCTTGTCATGCAAATGAGCTGCTTGCTAGTCGATCCTTTTCGAGTGGGAAATTGGACAGCAAACATGACAAACGGAGAAAATATCACCTGTATGGGCTATCTACCATATATTGAATATTTATAAAAGGCCTTTTTATGTGGCATAACAGCATGGGAAACTCTGGTATTGGTATTTACATTCCAGCATCTCGAACTTAGAGGTGTTGAGAAAGATCTTCTAACTGGGCCTATATTTATTATCGTATTTAAATGACTTTTAATAGTGTAAAAATAGCAGACGCTACTTGGACAGGCTAAGGAGTCACCCTAATCCACTGGCTAGCAGGCTGGCTGACCCGCAAACTTTTAGAAGACTTAAGAGAATGCACCCCAGCGATCTGTCTTCCCGCTTTGTGCAATAATTAGAAACAATTTAAACACATCTACATTACTGTAATATTGTAAATAATCGTTTTTAGGCCCATATGTTCCATACTCACCCCTCCTTCAAAACGCCCGGTCATGTTCTAATGGCTTTGAACGATTCCGGCGACAATAAAGAAATAATAATACAAAAAAAATAGTGTAAAAAAAGTTTTTGTATTGCCTTTTTAAGAATTTATTAATTTAAATAGATGTTAAAAGCATAAGAGGACATTTTCAAAGTTCTTCTTTAAAAAAAGGGTTGCTTTTTATACAAATTTGGTATGAGTGTGTATGAAGTACGAAATTAAAATAAATTAAATACTATTTTTCAAATATTTTTGTTAAGATCGATATTTAAATGTTAAATGATTTATTTTTTGATAATTCAAACCTTGCGGTATTTTCGATATTTTTATCGATCTATTTACGAAAGCCAAAATAATATATAATTCAAAATAGTTGCTGAGGAATCTTCTTCTATGACATGACAACTTTTTTAATCTATGCTTACAAATGAACTTTCTCAGCCCAGTCAGCGATTCTCCCACGTTGACACCTCAACCCAAGAGACAGCAAAGCAAAATAAACAAATTAGTTGTAATGAGATGGGGTGGCGGCGGAGTGGCCACTAGGGCGCCTCAAAAGTAAGTGTAGTCATCAGCATTTGGTCAGCTTTTCCACAGCTTTTCACTTTCACGCACCGGCGAAAATCTTCGACCCACTTGTATTCTTGATTACCGCCGAGGCCTGCTTTCATTTTCATTGAGCAAAAAAGCGAAACAGAAAACGGAAAAACAGTGGAAGTGGATCTGGTGACAGATACGCCAACGGAGAGACACACGAAAACACCTGGTCTGGCCGGCCAGTACAGGTTGCTTAACCCAATTTTCAACGATATCTGTTCATCGGGGCAACGTCGACTTGTGGGCTAAGCCAACTACGCAACTGTATTGCCTTTTTGCAAAAAAAAAATAAATAAATAAAAAACAACGGCTGGCCGATTGCATTCAGGCGGCCTAAACGCATTTCAGGTCTTACAAAAAGAAAAATCCGACTTAACTAAGGTAAAGCAATGCTGTGGTATGAATTCCACCTGTCAGTGGATATCTGGAAAAATGAATGTTGCATTGCACTTCGGCATACACAAAAAAGCGGGCTTAATATCAAGCAATACCCATTAAGTGCAGACAGAAAAAGAGCTCGAATTAACTCAATTACAAGGGAAACTGAACCACATAATTTGATGTAGTTAAAAAAATTGTTAAGTAGCTTAATCATTAGAGTATCTCCATAAAAGTGGCTCATTACTTCTATAATTTTTATATAAAACTAATTTAAAAAGTCTGCATAGCTTGTAAATAAATACAATTCATCAACATCGAGTTCGACCCTGCTCTCTCTAATCATACCTCCAACTCATCTCCTATATACACATAAAGATTAAAACGTGTTTTAATATTCGCAGACAAGCGCAGCTATTTTTAAATAATACATCAGCTCTCATAGAAACCATCATGCCTCCCGAAAAAACGTTTAAATTATAGAAATGTTTGTGGTCGCTGCCCAGACACGCGTCGTATAATTCAATTTAAGGCCTGTCTGACTGCCATATTAAGCTTAAATAAATTGGTTTTTGGCACACAAAAAACCAACACAAAATTTATACAAAGTTTGTGTTATTTGCTAAATCGATGGCTTTTGTTTATAATTTGCAGCAAACAACACAAATTCTGGGCAAATATTGTGTGTGTGCTGAAATGAAAACCCTTCCGCCGCAGGCGAAATGAGGCCACCCAAAAAATAATATAAATTGAAGCTTCTCATAAATCAAAGATTAAACGCTTAATTAATCTTGCTCACTCCCAAAGCGCAGAATGTAATAAATGAGGAGTCCAAGTTTAAAATGAGCGTAAAAATAAATAAATTAAAAGGCAGAAGATTGCAATTTGCCTGTCCGATGATGATGTCATGGAGTACTATACACAGAGAAAGGGAAAAGCCAACAAAGCCTTAAATACTTAGATAAACAAAAATAGAAAAACACGACTGACACTTAAATATTGTGCAGCTTGGTGAACAACAATAACGTCATCATCATAATTATTATTTATAGTTCCCTCTAATATCAATGCAGAGTCTTGTTTCCCACCAAAAAGAAGCGATGAGTGTCTTCTGGCCAGCTGGAGGTCACATGTGTATCTCTGTATCTTTCGGATATCGCGCGATCATCCATTGAAAAATCAACGTGACACTAAACTCAACTCGATTCATTTACAGTTATTTGCAAATGATTGTTGTACAGCCATAGAGCTGAGTGTAAGTATCTGTAGGTTGGATAACTAGACAGAACGTGTGTGATGTATCTTCTACCTCTGAGTTGTATAAGCGAGTCAGGACTGGCACGTCAGAGCGATTGCATAAAGCGCAGGTTTTGTAATGTAAATTGCAAGGGAAACGAGAATTTCATGTCATCATCAGTGGGAAAGCAGCACAAAAAAAAATAAGTGAAAATATTGACAGGGGGAAAAAAAACTGTAAATAGAGTGTTGTCAAGGTGACACACGAGCGCGCTGTGACAATATCAGTTTAATAAGCCTTCGTTAATCTCAAAAAACCATGAAAAATGTTATATTAAACAGGTCAGAGATTGCCTTTAATAGATTATTACATATTTGTTGTTTTATGCAATATGATTGGGTTAAACTAGCACTCAATGACTATTTTTTATTAACGAATTACAGTATTTATGTCTTCATTAAATAAACAAAAATCTTTTCCCGATTTTATTGCCTTTTGATTCTTTTATAGATTCATTTACTATTAAATTCTATCTTTTAACAAAAAAATACTAACCTCTTATAGCATGTATCTTTCCTTTTTCACAAACCACTTCCTTTCAACTGGTTCACACAATTTTCATATCAAATCGCTTACATAAATCAAAGTGGCCCCTTTTAGTTTGAAAAATTCAGCTGCTATTCAATATGCAATTTAAAAATTCCCAGAATTTTCTGCCCGGCAGGTAGAAGCCAAAACCAAAACTGCTAAGCGGCAGCAAAAAGCCACCGTAAAGCCAAAAAAACAAAGAGCGGCAACAAAATGTTGAAGCATCGTAAATTATGTCAGAGTGTTAAACTACAATTAGAACTCCCACAGAGGCGGGGGAGATGCAGACTCATTTGAGGATTTTTAACGAGTTTCCAACCCGTTGTCGGCTAATTATTATTAGAGCCGTAAACGGAATTCAAGATCTTGTGAGTGGAAATCGCAACGATAATGGAAATGAGCAGCACATCAAATTACGCAATGAAACTTTCAGGTCTCGAGCTCAAATTACCCGAATGCGGAATTGGGTTAAGCGCGGCGACAAGTCAAATGATTTTATATTTGAGAACTTACGTTTCCGGTCGATGAAAAAGTCACAGAAGGAGAACCAACTGCAAAGAAAAGAGCATAAAATAAGAATATTAATACAAATTAGTTTGGCGCACTAATGTTTGCAAAGAATAAATGAATAAATATTAACTGCGGCGACTGGTACTGAAAAGATTTATCTGGGAGAAATTGCGCATTGTGCGAGGGAAATAAAAAGCGGAAGCCCAGATACGGAATGAACTCAGCTGCTATATAGTATACATTTTGTGTATTTTATTTTCCCAACCCGCAAACTCAAATCAAATGACGACAATCTCTAGACAAGTTCAAGGTGATGCCGCTCTCTGCCTCGCTCTCTGCTTTATTTTTCGTTCATTTTCAATTAAACTCATGGCAAATTTAAGAGTTCGCTGGGAGCAAAATTGAATCGTTTGCGCTCCGTTGGGCTGACCTACCGCAGTCATAACCCGTCCCCCCTCATATTGCAATCTTCTCTGGGTATTAAATTTCCAACTCATTAAAATTTTGCACACTGTCTGGATGGAGTGGAGTGGCGGAGGATTGGACAGAAGGACCTACCGACCGACGCGTCGGTCTGAATATGGTTAAGGGTTGTCGTTGTCCCTTGGCTCCCTCTGTTTGCCCTTGCGCTTTTCTCCAGTGGAGAAAATGGGGAAAAAGGCAGCGGAGATGTGAAGGCTTGTCATTCATAAATGAAGTGCATAAAAATGCCTTCAACTGATGTGAGAAACGTGCAGGCGGACATATTTTTATAAAAAGCCATGAGCCTAGAGATGAGCATCTATCGATGAGAAAACTACGAACGGATTTATCGGAAGTTGTATCGAAACAATCGTTTTAATTTTAAGCTTTATACTTAACCCTGAGTGGAATAACTCATGCATTTAGCAGAAGTATAAAACTTAATTTTTATTTCGATTAAAATCGATAACTCAACTTTAAATTCTATTTATATATCTTTTCTTACATTTTTTTAACGATATATTATTAAGAAATTAATCTTATAGCCATTTCTGTCCATATTTAGTTCTATAAATCTCCATTCTTCCCATCCCTAGCCCTTTCTTTCTTTTTAAGCTATCCCTCTCTTTCCGTGCCACCCAATTATTCATGTCTGAACTTAATCAAAACCTTTTGACTTATCAATTAGGAATTCTAGAGTGATTCACTTGCCGCTTTAATTGATATCAATTGTTCAGGTTCCGGAAGGTCGCCCAGCAACGGAAGTAGACATTATTTACAGAATCTTATCTTATCCGCTCACAATCTGCGTCATATATAATATATTACCTATATAGGCTGAGGGTATATATTGTAAATTTGGTGAGACGCAAAAATCGAGAGCTTGCGTCAGTTCGCTCAACCCACGCCAAGTAAATAATAAACAATGAAATGTGTACGTTTTCGAGTTCGAAACCCAAATTGCGCCAAATTGAGCGTCAAGTGAAGAAAAGAGATGGAGGTAGAGTAGAAAAACCTCATAATTGGACGGGGTTCTTATACAAAAGGTCAGCCGAGCAATTGGCAAAACCACTCGGACACAACAAAACAAAACAAGCGAGCTAAGAAAACAAACTGTTGAAAAAAATAAAAACAAAAAGCTAATGACAAAGCGAAGCAATAAAAATTAGAAGTTTGTGGCAAGATTAAACGTTGTCTTGAGTGCCCTAAGGCAAAAAGGGTATAACCAGATTTCTCAGGAAGTTCGCAATAAGCACAAAAAAACAAAAAAGATTTCCGGAAAGGAAAGATTATACTTAAACTAAGTTGGAGAACTAAATCAGGAAGAGTTGAAGCTTAATTATATTGCAAACTTTATAAAAGGATGATAATACACTAAACGCTTTTATAAGTGAAATATAATTGAGGTATCTAGAAAATTACTAATAATATTTATAATAGATTGTTATGAAGGCTATCTAGAATTTCATTGATTTGGCATTGCTTTTATGGAAATCAGTCCTTAATTGCTACTTATTTAATTCAGCAACTTGATACTGATAATTAGCGCTGGCTAGCTCTTGAAATTATAAATGAAAATATGTTTAATTTTAAGTGAAAGGAACTTGCATTGGAGAGTATATAAAATTCTTCATATTCAAAGAACTTCTTATTTTCCGCTTCCCTTTTCTCAGGTTTTTCCAAACCATTTTACTTGTTTCGCATCGTTTTTGTTTTTCTTATATTTTTTTTTATTTTGGAACCACGACAGCTACGTCGACGACGACAAGCCCTTTTTGCTGTTGTGCGTTTGTTCGGCTTGTTCTTCTGGGGCGTTTCTCCAGATTGGGGTGGGAAAACATTTAACTTGGCTAAAAGCGGCATTAGTGCGATGTATGGGGCGTGTTCCGGCCCCGAAGGGAAGGCGGCCAATTAATTTTTTAATGGCTTAGACGAAATGACTGACTTCGGGTTATTACAAAAGGAAACGACAGAAACAGAGCCACGGGAAAAGTTTTTCTTGTGCCAGTTTTTGGAAATTGTCAATTAGCAAAGTGCCTGCCAAGAATTGGCAATTTTTGAACTCCTTCGGGCCACGCCCCCGCCACCAGTGCTCCCATTCTTCGGCATCGTAGAATCTGTAATTGACTGAGACTTGCATTTTTATGATATTTAATCTAATTTCTGTTTAACGATCTGGGCATTTTTTACGCCGGTCGTTTGCCTAACGACCCGAGAGCACCGAAGTAAGTTAACCGCAAAAAGATTTTGCCCCTGGTCTTGGTCAGCGAGGGTTTGTGGTAGGTACGAGTGTATATTTTTTTATATACTTTTATTTTTATTTATTTAAGAGCTGTGGCGCACCACGGGGCAGCGGCGGCTCTGACCAGAGCAATTTGTTTTGATTGAATGAAATATCAAAAACGTGACCTGGCCCCGTGCACTTTGAGCAATCCAGCAAGCCGAAAGCTAGAGAAACCAATATATATAATACAGGTAATAATTCAGGCAGAGAGGAAGACAGACAGGTATATAGAAAGAGACACAGATAGATGGAGATGCAGAGCAAAATTCACCAACTAAATGAAATGTATGCAAATTGAGCGTGAACAACCGCTTTAACCTCCGAGCACGTGCGAGTGATTGAGCTGATAGCAAGTGTCGGCTTGGGATGTTAGAATGAGAGGGGTAGCATGGGTGGAAAGAGAAGGGTAATGTGGTTAGAAAGAGAAGCATTGAGGCATCGATAATTTCCCATCTATCTGTGCCAGACTGATGTTCATTGCCCGATAAGTGCTCAATGATTAGTAATCGAAATGTTTCTCAATAACTCACTCACTCACACAGCTATCTCTATCTGGGACCCTCAATTCCTCTCACTTCTTCGCACATAATCGTGTTCAAGTGGCCAGTTAATCCTGCAGCTTCCTGTGCCAAGGAGTTAAGTGTGAGTGTGTGTTCTTGTACTCGCTTTGAATACTTCATCATATTCATGACTTTTACATGCATTGCACTTCCGTGAGTGGCTGCTGCTTATCAAAGAGGGTTGCTTAAGGAGTTATCCTGAGCTTGAACATATATGTATAGAAAATATATGCATATATCTATATAAACTAGATTTCAGACATAAATAGGAAGAGTTGTGCTTAATTTATATGCAATTTAAAAAGTAAACAAAGTATTAAATCTCACAAAACCTACTGATATATTAAACTTGCAATAAATTATGACTTTGTTATTAATTAAATTGAAATATGATTTACCCTTACTTTAATATTACCAATAAATTAGGATTTTAAATGGAAAAAAACAAGCTATTTAAAATACATTTCCCTTTAATTTAAGAATCTCAAAGTACATTCTCTAATTCAGATATGATTTTCTACTCTTTGCTATTAATCTCTCCCTGAAAAAAAAATCCCTAGTTAAATGCACCCACTCAAAACTCAATTTATCCTCCCATGAATCACATCGCTGATCAAACAATCTCTTCCTCGTGTTTATCGACGATAATCTACATCCCTTGGCTGTCCACAGGTTATGCCAAACACTTGGCTAAAATTTATTCATCTCCAACGATGATAACTTTATCGAACCTCCCACGCAGCCCCCGTCTGGCCTGCTCGTTCCCCCCTTTTTTCTGTTTTTTTGCGCTAAGCTCTTATGGAATGCTTTTGCCAACGCCATAACTTAACCCAAAACACCCGCTACGGACTCCAATCTTCCCCCTTTAAGGTCTGACCCATCTGTGTTGGCCACATTGTTTGGTTCTCTAGCGCGGTTTATGTTTTTTTTTTGCGGTTTTTGATACACCGAAGAAAATAAACAAGTTTGTCAAGGTGCAAATAGTTTGTGTCATATAATATTATCTTTAAAGTTATTAAGATATACTTTGTTTAACTTTATGGCTCGTAATAATATTTATTACTTTATTATACCAGGAAATATTCTACAAGTTAAGCTAATATTTATTATTATTTCTCCCTGTGTCAGGCTCCTGCGGCTCGCAGCTGCGGTCACAAACAACAGCGAACGAAATCTTTAGACGCTGCCACAATTGGCAGCCAGTTGGAAGTCCGGGAGCGGTTCGGGTTTAGCGGATTACGGAGCTTGGGGCTTGGGGTTTGCGGTACTGGAGGATTGGAGCACCGAAGAACTGGAGGCGTAGCCGTTGGAGGAGGCCACTTGGTCGCGAGACCACAGAAGTGACTTAACTCGTTTTAAGCCTTCTCATATGTGGTGCTGTTTCCATTCATCCAGCCCCGCCGAGTTGCCTGCATCTATTTCATTTCAGACTCCACTAGACATGCCACAACGATGACACTTGACTGAATATTTATGGCCACAAATGGAGCGAAAATAAAATCGCCAAGTCACGGGGCCAGAGGGGCGCAAATAAAAGAAATATAACAGATGGAGCGAAATAAAGAAAAAAAAGTGGACACACATGACGATGATTTTTAGATGCGGATGGAAGATGGTCGCCTTCGTCCATAGAGAGAGACCATGCCCTTTTTTGGGCGTGCCGTTAGTTCGAGCAACTAAAGCGGCTAGTGAAGACTTATAAGACCCTGTCTGCATCCGATTTTGAAGCGGGACTTTAAATCGTACACCGATTTGGGTACCAATTGCGATTCTTACACGGAGAAAAGTCCAGAGAGTTCTTTAATTCTAAGTGGAGTAATATTCTGAACATGTTGGTGATAACAAAAAATTAATATATTAATTCGAACATATTTTAAAGGCCCTTACACATTTTTAATTCCCATAAATCTTTGGATTTATTGATATTAGTCTTATATCATTACCCGCAGGCCAAGATCAAATCCTGATAAAAACCAAACCCTTCTCAGAACGAATTTCTTAAAGAAACCCCTTGACCGATCTCAAGATCACAATATTGACCATAGAAAGTCCCATTTTTTTCACTATCCAAACCTGCCCGTCTATTTGTTCCGTTGGAGTTGCCTTTTGGCGATCTCTATCTTTATCTGCACTTACATACGAGTATGTGTGGGTCGACTGCTCTCTCGTTGCCTGGTCTCAAATATTTGCGCTTATTTATGTTGCTTTTGTTTTATCAGCTTGTTTATTCAATGATTATGGTGGCTTTGGGTTTTTTTTCCCTTATATTTTTGTATTTTTGTGGAGCCGAGCTGAGTCGACAAAAGCGGGTTCGACTACCGTGTTTGGTTAGGTTTTCGGTTGTTGCCAGGACGGCGGAGTACTGGGGGCTTTAAGCCTATCTGTATGACCGCCATGTACTCGCCCTGGCAAATATGTAATGAAGCATAAGCAATTATGATAATGTCGTTTGAGTTTGTGTTCTGCTCGGTTCGGTTGCTTATCATCATCGGGAGCAGCATACTCAGAGATGCTTCATCCAATGGGTGGAGTGGTGGTGGCGGCGACATTAACGGCCTCCAAAATGTTGTCAGAAAAGTAAGAAAGGCTGGCTTTAAGCGCAAAATAAATACTTTGTACGGTGACTTTTAAAAACCAGAGAACCACTGGGAATTTATTTTTTAAATCAAAGAAATTAAAGTGGCTTACAAATTCATAATTTAGTTAATGAAACCCATATTTTAAATGGAATTTAATGAAAGCATTTAACATATTTAATGCCCAAATTGTATTTGTTTATTAATCTACTTAAAAAGTCATCATAACTACTGTTTATTTAAGTTACTCAATCAACTAAAATGTAACAAAGCATTTAATCATATAAATTGTATAAGTAAACAAAGATTCTAATATTTAATTACATTTCCTTGGATAACTCTGAATAAATATTCTATACACGCCTCAAAGAAAGTCTTTGAAATTCAAAATATCTTCACATTGTCTCAATCAAAACCAGAGAGGAAAGAAGAAAAAACATTGAAAGGAAAATAAAACGAGAATAAGTGCCTGCAAGACTGACTCACACAAATTGCGCTTTCATTTATCAATTTTATTCATATTTCTCTAGAAATGTTGTGTTTATTGGACATTTTCTTATGAATGTCACGTCCGCCAGTTGAAACACAAAAATTGCTGCTCACATTTACGTTTTTTTTGAGGGGAGTCTTTTTGAGGGATTGAGAGGTGCCGCCAGGTAGAAGCAATTTGAGGCAAAGTTTAGCCAGGAAAAGTTTTGTGGTAGTTTTTAGCTGCCAACGGCAATTTATGCAAATCAAAATGAATCTATCCGAAGCAATAACTCTATCGATGGCACTCGGAAAGGAGAGCCTCGAGCGAAGCTAAATTAAAACTCTCGCTTTGTGGCACTTTTCACCCATTGAACCTGAGATGGCTTGACACTCGACACCCGACACCCGACGCCTCTCATGAGCGTTTATCTAAAGTTCAACAACTTATGCAAATAATGCCTGCAGACGGGATTGATTGAACGAGTGTGTGAGTGTGTGGGATTGAAGCCCACTTCAATCAATGCCATTGCCTGCGCTTTGTGTGTGTGTGCATTTAGAAGCACTTTTATGTGCAGGAATTCTCCTCATATTCTTCTTCAAAGAGCATTGGGAATTCTCCACGAGCTCCATCTTCTACGATTTCCATTTCTGTTCTCTGGCTTTTCTCTGGATGATTAATATTTTTTTTATATACATAGTTGCGGTCACAGTACATTTTGATGCGATTAGTCATGAAGGCTGTCAGTCTGTCGCGTTTTTTCTTTATTTTTTTTCTATGGGACTCGAACCCGTGACCTCTCGTTTAAAAGTAATAATTCAATAATGCACCAACCAGACGTATTTATTTATAAAAAAAAAATGCTCGTAATCAAATTACCTTTTATCCGATTACATAAAAGCCATATTGTCTCAGTTCAAAGATAGTTTCCTAAATATTTTTCAGAGGGGAAGCTGAAAATCAGCTAAAGTGTCAGAGGTTAACACCAATATTTGAGGCTTCGAAAAAACGATTGATAAAATGTTTTTGTTTGTCTTGGGAATTGTAAATAAGAAAACATTGAGCTGGCAGTCGTTTGCAGTTTGTTTGTCAATTTGAAGAACAGTTTTGTAAAGATATAAGCCAAAAACAATATAGGCAATATACAAATGTCACACTTAAGGAAACACATGTGGCCCATAAGATTGTTTACTAGGACAACGATAGCTTAGGAGCCGGAAAATAATCAATCTTAAGAAATAAATAAAATGGAAGTAATCTTACCCGAAATTCCCCAAAAGCTGTCGAAGTAAATTCAGGCGAATTCCTTTATCAAATGCAGACTCCAAATTTATAGAATTTCTTACAGTCTTCATATATGTAGAAATTATTCACATAAACCGCACGTACCAGTCAGCGAAGCGATAAAACCCAACACAATAGTCACTCGAACAACTCATAAACAATCAGCTCGAATTAAGATTAAATGTTCGCATTAACCTCATAAGGCCTCATTTAAAATTGAAGAACACTTGTCTAAATACCGTCGAACAAGCAAATAATTAAACTATAAATAAACAACAGAAACAGACATCAACGAGTGCAATTGCGGCTATAATTAACGCTTGATTATACTTCGAGAGTACATATAATAAAAGCGTAAAGAAAATGAGACTTTTTTCTAATTGGAATCAATTAGAATAAAAAGGGGAAAATTCTGTGTTGAAAGGCAATTATTCTACGTTTAGTTTTATATATAAAAGCAGTCGGCCAAATACATTCTAATAATTAAACAAAAAGCTTTGAAAAAATGCACTCTTTTCCCAATTAAATAAAATTGTTTTTTTTCCGGCGATATGTTGGTTTTAACAGTACAAATAAGAAACGTAAATGTGCAAGGAATGTATACTTTGAGTATTTCATTTATTATCATTTAATTTATTCAGTTACAACTAAGAAATTTGCCTTGTTTGTTTAAAGGGGAAGTTGTTGAGCTGTGACAGATTTGTATTTTAGCGTTTGAATTATTTGATTTTAAGGAAAAATAACTTTAAACAGAATAGAAAAGTTTTAGAACCATCAAATATTATTTTTTAAGAGAGAAATATATTACTTATTCTAGTTTTCTGCCATAGCTAAGCTCTGGTATATTACTTATCTCATCAACTATATTTTCTATAGGTTATTCTTTACTTTCCCATTGTCTGAGATACACAAGCATTTGATACAGATTGAACTTGACCTTTTTGTACTGCAAACTCAGATGCAAGTAGATGCACATTGGCCGCTTATGTCACCATCAGCTTTCCGCTTTCAGCAGGCAGCATCATTAGCATCGGCAGTGAGACAAAGTCGGTTGCTAAGTAGCTGCTACTAAGCAGCTTACCCCTGACATGCTGATCCCCTTTGCCACGGGGCCGGCTTTTTCCACCAACAACCGCCACTCAATTGGTTTCAATTCTCGCGGTCTCGTGCCACAGAGCGACCCAATTTCCTTTGAGGCACGTTTCTGGGTTGTGCAACAAACGCCTGGGCCGCCACTGCCGTCCACGTTCTATTACAACTACTAATTGGATTAATAATGACAGACAAACAATGGGGCAGCGCCATGTGCGAGAAATGCTCAATGGCCAGCGGGATTATGTAAGGCGCTGCTGGCCGCCTTTTATGGCCAACAGCGGGAATGAAGGGAAGGGAGGCAGCCAGAGAAAGAGCTGTCAAAATCTAGTCTTTGTTAACTGCTGGCCAGAAATTAGACAAGGCAACGCGAAAGACAAGACACGACAAGAAGACAAGGCATTTAGCCGCTCAAGTGATCAACTCTTGATAGGGTCTTTGGCCTAATAGGGAAATCTTTATATCTGTGGTTTCGATGGAATGCGGACCATATCTGACCTAAACCATGGTTTATATTTGGACATTTGACCAACCAAAATAAATGGCCAAATTAAAGGATCAACAACTTGAATATTTCTGCATAAACATAAGGAATTTCTTACCCATTTAATTAGAGATAATTTCTAAAGCTTTCTCTGTTAGTTTTCATTACCTTCTTCCCCTCCTTGAAACCTCTAACTTAACTGTGATGAATATAGAAAAAAGGAAACCCCTTTTCTTGGTAAGTGCTTTTCTACTCGGAAACCTTATAAATTAGACTGTCCCCTCTGCCAAAAAGACAATTTTCCACATCCATAGCTCCGAGCAATTTTGAGAGACCTCCCCTTAAAAAAAGGAAAATCCCCTGCATTTTCCCCGCCCTCTGTCTAAAATCTTGTGGCACACAGCTGGCGGCAAGCTCACTTTGTCGTAAATAAAATGCATCCTCTCCCGAACTGAGTTCACTTGCCAACACTTTCCCCGGAAAGAGGGGCACTGCAGATGTTGGACGAATTTCCCTCATAATTAGCCAAAACGCCTAAAAGCTGGCTAAAGTGGCAAGAGAAAGAAAGTAACGCTTTGTCGCCTAATGAGCAAAGACAGAGGCTGCGAGCGAAGAATGCAGAATGCAGAATCAGTGTGAGGCCGCGAGGGCAAAACAACGCTGAAAATGCGAAACTAACTAACTTGGCATAACGCATAAAATGGCATTCCATTATGCCATATACTATATATTTTATACATATACAAAGTGCACATATTGTGGAACTAACTGACTGACTGACCCAATTTCGAAGGGGACGCTAGCCGCGCCCCAAAAACTAAGCATAATGAACGGCAGCGGCAACCCTCTTCAGGGTTGCCCATCCTCTAGCCTCTCCTTCTTCTGCACGTGCTGCCAAATATATTTTATTTTCGAAATGACTCTCCAGCTCGGCGTCGCCATGTGGGCTCGGTCGTTGTGTCTCGCCTGATTCAAGGGTGTTTGTTTTCGGGCTTCGACTTTGGTGCTGTTTGAAAAATGTGGGTCAACGGTGCGTATGATAATTCCTGCATTTGGCTGTGTATGCCGCTGGCACAATAACAACAGTGAGCACAGCGGTGACAACAACAAACTTGATTCGAATGTGCACGAACAAGCAGCGGCAAGTGCTACATATAAATACACAAGTTGCAAGGATATGTAGCAGGTTTGAATGCCCTTTTTCTGAGATAAAAAATGATTTTCTATCAAAGAAATAGAAATTATTAAAGAAAAGAATGGATAATTACTACTAAAATTAATTGCTATAGCTTCTTTTAATTATTTTGAAGGAAATATTATATTTTAAGGGTAGAGTATTATTATCTATAATGTATTTATAACGTTTCCCCTTACTATGATTATATTTCCCACAAATTATGATTAATAATATGCCTCCGTCACAGTAATTCTAGTGAATACCTCATAATTCGCATTTCCGCTAACCGGAAGTTGGCTCTCATCGTTGCCAAGAGCAGTGACAAACTAAATTTACCTTTTACCTTTGTAAGGATATCGCCAGGGAAACCTGCACGATACGTGCAGCATGTTGACAACGCCATCAGCGAAACCTGACAGGATAACAAAGGCATAACAGCAGCCAGCAACAAGGACAACAACAAGCCGTGCAACTACCCACCACAGTGTGACGTGTGACATGCACGTGCGTCAAATTCATCATACGCCATGGTGACGCACCCCCAAAAACAGGTAAACGGGTAGAGGGAGGCAGAGGCGGGCTAAAAAGTTAGAACACCCTGGCAAGGTCCACCTTCGGGGCAATTATGGAATTTGTCTCCATTTGTTTATGCTAATGCGACAAAGTGTCAGGGAACAACAAAAGCAATGCCAGGATAACAAGTAAACTGCATGCGCATAAAACTTCAGGCTCTCCATATCGTTCTTTTTATCTTTCGGATACTTTAGCCCGCTGCAACTTTAGACGCTTTCAATTTGTTCAAGAAAAAACTTTACGGAAAAGTTTCGCCAGCTTCAAACAAACACACAAACAATTTGGCACGTGTTGACACTCAGTCACCTCCTATAAACCTCCTCGAATTTCCCGCCCTTCCTCCTGTTTTTTTCATATCTACCTATCTTAATCTTCTCCTCTTCTTCGGTATTATTTTTGAACAATTTTCTCAAGGATTTTAAGCGATTTTTAATTAAAATTATGGTGCGACCAGCTGACGCGCTCAACTAACTCGAGCCAAAACAAACAACAAGAATGAGATATTAAAAGTCGGGCCGGGGGGGAAGGAAGGAACAAAAAGGTTTCGAAAGAAGAAAAACACCGTTAGACGATTTTTTATGAGCACAAGAACCCGCTCGATGACATCAAAATGATAAAAGTCGAACGGCAAGAAGCAACAAAGGCGGCGGAAAGAGCAGAACATTAAGGAACTGACTCAGCGAAGAGTCAACAACAAATCGACTGCCTCAACAAATTGCTAAACCAAAAAAGAAAATAAATAAAAATAATATGGAAGAGATAAACGGGAGGGTGGAAATAACTATATATGTATTCACACTTGAAAGTCAAGCAATCGGTAATTAAGTATCTAACGTTAAGAATTGAATTTGACTCACATTTAATCACAAAACTAATTAAACTTCAAACTTGCTTGCAAAAAAACGATCTAACAGGAAATAAGATCAATTAATTATGACTTATTTCTTGGGAAAGCCACGTAAGAACTTCTCTAAATATAATTTCTTTTGCCTAATTTCATTTTATTAACTTTAATACCTTAATAATCTTTAGCTTCCTTTTTTCCTCCTGTGTATGCATTAGATTGCGCTGATAATTCCCTATAAATAAAGCTGAGTATTCAAATCGTTAGCGTCAACCTGTCGCAGTCATTGATGAGCTCATAATTTGCAAATCGAAAATAAATATAGGGGCACCGAATTTAATCGAGACAGCGATTTGGTATTTCTTTGTATTGCTCGTCGTTGATGGGGATTTGGAACTTTAAAGGGGTTCTCGATCGAGGGTTCTTAGTTCGATAGCTTATCTAAAGCAAATATAGAGAGCCCCACATATTTGACTAGGCCACCAGCTCCATTGTTGGTATTGCCCCCACGAATCCACCTTCATTTCCAATTCAATATAGTTCCATTCTTTGGCTGCTAACTGTTCTTCGTATTGCTTTTTGCTGATAAAGCAATCTTGTGGTTAATATATATATGTATGTACATATATATCTAGTAGTAGTAAGTTATGGCACACAGTGGAGCATGTTTAGTAATCGCTTTTGGGGTCAGTAATTTGGTAATTGAAAATCACACTAAGTATATACACCGAGCAAAATGGGTCACCGTAATAATAATAATAAGACTTCTGCGCGGCGGCAAAATGGAAAAAGAACAATAACAAATAAAAAAAATACGCTAGAACTGTTTATTGGAATGTCAGAGAATGACAAAGTGAAAGAGATATGATAAAGCGGAGCGGTAAAGACATAACAATCAAAGAACCAGACACAACACTAAAAAACTTTGCTTAGAAATTGCTTCTTAACCAGTTTCAGACTGGAGCAGAACCGCCAACATTTTTTTAGTCAAACTTAAGAGGGTTTAGCTACAAAATTTGCAGATGTTTTGAGGACTTTTCTTTGTTATTATTGGGCGGGCAAATCGCTATAAGCAGTGTCTATAATTTATGGCTGTGGTCTCGATATTTCTTTTGCCATTTTCATGGCTTTAAAAGAATTTCTTTAAGCAAAAAATTGATTAACTTTCAATGGATTTGATGGTGTCTAAGACTTAACACATAATTTGTGAGACTTTCTCTTGGAAATGGTTGAATAATCTAAGACCAATTTTCTGTTCATATTTTTATAGTTTCTTATGGCATTTTATGGGGTTTTCTTGATTTTTATTAATTTAGCGGGTTATTAAATAACAGAAAGCCTTTTGTTAATTTTTAGAAATAAGTTTGAGTCGTTATTATAAACACCTTTCTCATTTTATTCCTAAGATCAATCAATAACAATATCATATATATTAATATGATTTTCATATACAAAAATCCTCACGCTCTTTCGACCATGATTTGGAAAATTCATTAATTATCAATTGTAATTTTTCTGACACTTGAGGAAGAGCTTACTGGCTTGGCGCCTGTTTTTCCCCCTTTTTGAATAATCAATCTCATTGACAACTTCAACGGTTTCCGCCTCCGTGGCGTTGATAGCCCAATGATAACTTCATCACCTCCAACATAATTCATTTCACTTTTCCGTTTTCACAGGCTTTTGCCATTGCCTTTGCCATGTAAATGATATTTTCGGTGTGTAAGCCGTGATAAATGATACGATGGGTTTCGGGGCAAGAGATGAGATGTATCTCCAAGCAGCCAGAGATGTTTACAAAAGTTATCTTTGAGTGGTGGTTGGGCGTGTGTGTTTGGCTGGGGCTTGGGAAAGTTGTGTGTTTTTACCGAAAAGCCCCTCCTTACATACCTCCCATGGGATTATGCTGATGAGGAACCGATGCGGCCCGGCCGACTCCGGGTCACTCGAAAAGGTTAACGAAAAAAGTTTGACCGGCAATCAAGAGATGTGTTATTTTCTGTTTTGCCAAACTTTCCATTGGGGTTATCCGAGATGTGGATCTGAATTGGCATTTAATAAACTGTCATTATTACTTGGCTGGCTGTCGTCTTGAAAAGGGATAACAAAAAAATAAAAGGGAGCAGCGAGCAGCCCAAAAGAGTTTTTGACAGCGCAAACGAAAACATTTGCTTGCCAGACAGGAAAATTCTGTATGCAATTTGTCATTGATAGGCGACACTGAAATCCGATTCCCCCCCAGAGCCCCCAGCATATTGTTTATTTATTCGTCTGAGACTGGGGCCGCAACTTCTGGGGAAACAGCTGAGTTGGCCATAAAAGAAAAGGAACGGAAGCCGCCTCACGACTCCCTTGAAGTTCTCAATCTCAGCCCCCGAAATCAATTTCTGTATCCTCAGTTTTAACACTTCAGCGAACATTGGATCGTAAGCGAACCCGAAGGAATCTAAAACTAATTTAAATAAAAACCAATCTGGCATAATTCGGTGCCACTGCCACCGCCACCGCTGGGTAAGCGACAAAACTTTCAACCGTAGAACGATTCTCGTTTTTATGGTGACCTTCCTCCCAGGCTTTCGCTTTCGCTGAACATGGAGGAGATTAGAGTGGGAGGTGGGTGTAGCCATGTAGCCATGTGGCTCTCGTGAATAGAGCCTGTCCCTGCATGCTGATGACTATCCGAAAAAAAGTCAAAAACAGCGAATCCTTAAGCCCCAACACCCATTCAACAGAGAGGCTGGGAGACAAAAGCACAGCACAGCACAACACACATAAAAATGTGTAGGCAAAGAGATAAGCAAACATTTTCTTTTCGCCTTTCCTTTATTTTCCTCTGGCACACATAGACAAACACAGACACGCAATGAAAAGCGAAAGTGGAAAAGTCTGCGAGTGTCTGGAAGGCCTCGGCCTTTCGGTTTTAGGCCTCGGACACAATAGAATCACTTGTATATAGGTCGATGTCGCCAGTCGCTAGTTATGGAGGGCCAAAAAAAAAAAAAGAACCATAGCTGGACAATAAAAAATTACAATAAACAGCAATAGCCATAGAGCAGCGCACCAGGCCAGGCCACAAAATTACAAATAAAAATGGCAGAGAGAACTCGAGGAATTTATATTGCCCGCAAATAAATGGATAGTATGTGAATACAGTGCGTATCAAAGGCAGCAAGACGCAAGAATTTTTGTAATAATAATTGCAATTAATCTCAAGCTATTGGATAATGTCAACAAAGACACAGAGCTTAGGGTTTTGTGCCAATTTATATACAAACAGAATAAATACGAGCATCATTTTTAGAAGTAAGTACCTAACAACATTTAAGTGGTACAGAAATCTTGGCTTAATAATAAGTAAAAGCCATCAGAACTTATTTACAAAAATACTTATTCTTTTTATATAAAAAAAAACCATTTAAAATGTAAACTTTTCCTAGAATTATTTACTAATGAACCGCACTGTTTGGTTGTACCTTCTCCTTGTTGATCTAACTGCTACACTCTGTTCAACATCTATCTGTCTGTCTGTCGGTGGCTCCTCTCCTTCTTTCCGTCTGAAAATTAATTTGCGGCATTCTATGGTTACGCATTTCCATTTACTTGAATGGAAATTAATTAGCCACGCCGGGCTGTCGAATGCTGGATGCTGGCGGTTGGCCAGCTAATAACCACAGACGTTGCTGACTTGGTCAAGAAATTAGATTCTCCTCGCTGCAAATGAATCTTAATATTTGTTAAAGGTTGCAATTTGTGTACGCTCGAGGAGGGGAGACGAAAGAGAAATTGATGCCCATCGAGTTGGTATTAATGGAGCTTGAGTTTTCGGTAAATTATACCCGAGTGTGTGTATTTATTTATGGCTTAGTTAGTACTCCTTTTAAGCTAATAAGTTAATCAGGGAAAGTGTAAAGAGAAGATATATTTTTGATATTTACTAAGTCATATTTTCAGTCCTTTCAGTTAAAGTGACTAATTTAAGATTAAATATATTATAAATACTTATTAAAATTCCCGTATCGCATTTGTGTTATTCCCTGCTGGTTTTATCTTTCCATTTAATTTGTATCTTCACACACTTGATATCTTAATCCAGAGCTCTCCTTCGGTATTGCTTTCAGTGCATCGACCCAACCCCTTTTCGTATTTGCATACATCTCTTATCGGGCAGCGACCAAAGCTCCGTACCGAATTGATAAACTGGTCGTTACTCCGCTGAACTCTATAAAACCTTTCGCCAATTTGCAGAAACCACACACGCACACCCACACAGAACATATCCTTTCCCATATCCTCACGCCCCACATATGTGTGTAGTCAGGCCCGAAAAATGTGGCTGGCATTTGGATCGCCTCGTTTTATGGGCTGATAAAAAGACTTGGCAGCAATCAAAAACCGCAAACATGTTAACCGTTAATGCCCCCAGACACCTATAAGGGCTCCTGCCCGAGTCCTGAGTCATTTTTCCGGCCTCCCGGCGACCCGGAGTCCTGTCCCGGCCATAAATGCGCCAAATATAAATTATATTTAAACAATATAAAGAAGGAAGCAACACCAGAGGAGCACCATCCGGTTACAGGCCGAGCTCTGGCTCCTTCACCCACTCTGAGATCTCAATAATTCAAAACAATTTCGTTTTATTGCCGAAAACTTTTTTCGGAGGGCCTTTTCATTGTTAGCCTCGCATGTGGCGGCGAACGGGGTGGGTGGTGGTGAGTGGTTAGTGGTAAGTGGGTGTCGGCTGGCTAAAAGGGGTGGCGGGATTTTGTATCCTCGGAGCACAGTTTAACCTCAACAAAAGCATATTGACCCTCGGCACATGGTCAACCCTTTTTAACTGTTGCGAGGGTCGCGTGAAAAGCCAACACATAAAACGAGAGTAGCGGAATTGAAGGTGTGCACAGTGAGAAAAATGTAATTCGTTCATAGTTCCCAAGAGAGAATGAATTAAGATATAAATGAGACATTTTTACTTATATTTTAATACATTTTCTCTTATGAACTATGAACTTTAACTCTTTGATTTCCTTTTCTTCATGGACTTTTATATTATTATATTTAAGGATATGATCCTGTCAATATTTTTCATTCAGGAAATATAAATATTGTAATATTTATTTAAGTAAAAACTAAAATATGAAAATGTTAGGATCGTGATCAAATATTTCACGAATCATTATTGCACAGAGGTAAAATCTAAATTGGTTTTTTGTAATGATGCATTTTTTTTAATCAAAAACAAATGAATGTATTTAAAGACTGCAATAATTTGCATACTGATTCATAAACATTTCTGAGGGTTCCCTAACTTTTCGTGCAGTGTAAATCAAAATGGTTGTGGAGGGAATCCCTGCTAACTTACCGTTACTCGGGCCGCTGCAGGTCTGATGACGATGAAGATGAACGGGTTCGTAATCCTTTTAGCGCCGGTTTAATGAGAAATTCCTTCACAACAACTGAACACACACCGTAGCGCACACACCGACAAACACACGCACCGGTACACCAGTAGCAGGCGGCAGAACTCTTTCCAAAACACAATTCTCCAATTTAATTATCCCAAAAATACAGAAAGGGGAGCGAGTGTGTGTGCAAAAAATATCTTTTGGCGCCCGATCAGAAATGTGCAAAAATTACCGCAATGGTCCGGCTTAATTACCGCTAATTGCAGTGGCTTTTATTACTGTTATTGTGTTTTGTAATTTCGTATTTTAATTCAATCAAAAGTCGTACAGATTCAATTGACACACCGACACTTTGCCATTTAATTAATGGTCGCTGTTGCTGATAGATAGCGTGATAAAGCCAAGCACAAAGACGTAAAACTCGGATTTTTTAGACTCGATTTCTTTGAATCTCGGAGCAGCGGCCAAACGTGACGACACAACCGCCTTGGTAGAAATTTTTTTCGAACTAAACTGAATTTGAACTGGCGCGCGAGTTTCGATTTGGGGCCCACAACGTCCACAATCCACAATTGCAGTCCACAAAGATGCAAAGTTGAAGTCCACATTCTCTGTACAGTTAGCGCTGTTATTCAATGTTGATTTGTATTACTATTTAATAAACATTTATTGAACGATATAGGATTTATTTTATATGACCAAATTTAGTAAAGGGACTATAAAACTTAAATTATTTTAGAGTCTGTTTACTACATTTTTACAACATAACACAATTAATTAGAACTATAAAATAGTATCTTTAAAATAAATGAATAAATGCTAGTATCTGAAGGTAATTATTTTTAAGAAGATTCACTGCAAGTAATAGTAATGTATCAATTATTTATTTGTTTGTATGATTATTTAGAATAGTTTATTTTATTTTGAAACCAAAATCAGAACGAGTACGTTTCCTCTTTTACTCGCTTTCACAGACCTTTCAGATCTAGCTACTAATTTGCTAAAGTAGCAGCACTGTTAACAACAGCGACGGCAGTTAACGGTCTGTTAGATAACAGCACTCTCTGCGCTCTCTTTCGTTGCCATTTGTTATTGCTCGTGAGCGCACAGTGTGGTCGAATATTGTTATTGTTGATGGATTACTAGTAAAGCTAATCATAGGGGCTTCTGTATTGACTGGCCACAACTCGACATATTAAATAATTGTATAGCTTGGCCACTGTTTACCCCACTGTGCGCTCTCCCAGAATGCTCTGTTGTTTCTCGTAAAGCGGTAAGGGAAAGGTGAAGGCATAGTAAGAGAGAAACGGCATTATGAGTGGAAGACAAGTGAATGAAATGGGACAGAAAATAAAAGAAAACATTCCTAAAATTCAAATATAACAGAAACTTTAAGATTTAGTTATTAGAAATATTTTTATTTTTACAGTAAAAAAGAAAGAGAAATTGTACATACTTTCATAAAAAAATGTCATATTTTAAGGTGATATTTTATTGATTTTAAGGGGATTATCTGCTAAATTATTTACTTATAAATTATCCAATACCAGTATGCAATTATCATGAGTTTCTCGTAATCTTTTCCAGAAGATAATACCATTTTCTTTTAAGCTCATTATCGTTTAAGGAGCATGGGAAACCGTAGATTGGATTATTCCAAATCTTATCTAAAAGAAATACCCACATATGTCCTGATCCTTTCATTTATCCGCCTCTGTGAAAATTTCTACCTCAAACTGAAGCTGGCGGCGCCTCGTGTTAAATGCAAACCTATTTGTTTAAGCCTTTCGCGGACCCTTTTGAGAAACCTACAAAATTTAACATGCCCATTAATGAATTCGCCGCCATAAACCTTAAACAGTAGCTACAAATTATTTAAATGAACTCGGCCCGAAAAGTGGCGACTGATGGAAAATCGGTTCAGTATTGAATGTAATTAAAACCCTGGCGTGAAACAAAGGACAGCCCTCTACAGCTGTAAATGTTGTTGCAGGCCAAAAAGGATATGACAATAGCAACCAGCCAAAAAAACAACAACAAATGACAACCAATGCACTGACAAAAATTGGATATATGAAATAAGTGTGATGTATGCATATAACAGGAGTACTTTAATATTAAATATAATTGAGTTTACATAAAACAACTCAACAGTAAACCATTCATTCACTTTAAACTCTTAGCTCTTAAACATAAACTAATATTATTACTATTAATTCCACTCTTTCTATATATTTTTCTTAATAATATATAAATCTTTCTCTCCGTGTAAAGGACTTTATGGCGTTGTCAAGACAACCACATCGCCATCGACACCGACAATGGCCAAAGCAATTGACAACTTTTCGAGCAGCAGCAGGTAAGCAAGGAAAAGCAGCCAAAACAAAACGGAAAACGCTGGAAAAACCCAATATTTCGGCATAAAGAAATATATTTGTTGTTGAAGGGAGGAAACAAGAACGACGCCTCGGCACCTGCAAAAGGAGCGGAAAATTGCAAGACAAGTGCTGTGCGGATTTTCGCGGAAAACCAGGAAGTGGGCAGGAAAAAGGAAAAAGAGCAGAGAACGAACTGAATAGCTTGAGAGGACTCGCAGCTGGAGAGCTATTTTGAATCTGAATCCGGGCAGGTGGCCATGAACTTCTACGACGAGGAGATCACAATCAACGGACCCGACTCCAAGCACCTCAGCAGTGTCCAAATGGAGCCACGAAATGGTGTCCCAGGAGGCGGCAGAGGTGGCAGCGATGGAGGAGGTGCCGCCGGTGGTTCGCAAAGAGCAGCCGCGGGCAGGCATCGGCGAATGGTGAGTGCTTTTATACAAAGTTGAGTCACAGAGATACAGAAATTGGAGGTGACCACAAGATATGTCCATGCATCTGAATTAAATTAACATTTAAGTTAAATTGAAAATAATTTCACTTAAAATAAAATTTCCATTATTAAACCTTACTAAAAACCGTAACTTTTCCATTTCTACATTCAGCAATTTCAGGGCAACTCCACGGATGACGATGGCCTCCTGCAGGACATTATTGATCATGATGACGAGGCGGAGGACAGCGACGATGATGACGACAGTGAGATGCAATTGCCACAAGGCATGACCATGGGCGTGGGCATGACGGGTCTGGTGCCGGGACCACGAACCCAAAAGCGACCGGACAGCACTCGCAACTCCAAGCAATCGCAGGATGATCCCATGAGTTCGGGCAGCGAGGAGGCAGCCGCTGGTGGAATGGGATCTGGAGGCGCTAGGGGAGGAGCTACCCGATTGCCTCACCAAAAGTTAACTCTACCCATGAGAAGCAGCGCTGAAAGATCCGAACGGCAGGAGGAGCAACCCTTCAGCATCAGTCCCGACAAATGGGAGGATTTAGCACTGCCAGGGGAGCTCAAGGACCTGTTTCCCTATATCCTGAAGTACACACCGCAAACGATCGATACCCCATTCCACTTGCAACCCTTTATCCCAGAATTTGTGCCAGCCGTGGGCGATGTGGATGCCCTTTTAAAGGTCCAGGCTCCGCCGCTCTTGCAGCCGCAGCGTCAAAGGGAACTCGATGAGCACCTGGAGAGATTGGGCTTGTGGCTACTGGACGAGCCCTCGGGAACACAGTCGGAGCCATCTCTTCTCAACATGAAACTGCGATCGGTGCTAAGTGGCAGTATGGGACGTAATCCTCGACACGCCTCCTCGGCATCCCTGATTCCCACTGCCCGATCAGCCAAGGATATCGATAAATGGATCTCCGAGGTGGAACAGGTGCACATGACTCAATCAATGTACGATGCCCAGCCCCGAAAGGATATCGATGCCCTGCTGGAGGATTGGCCCAGATCATTCGGGGATGAGGAGACAAAGAATGCCTTGGATCAGGCCTACAGATCCTGCCTGCAACAGAACATGTCCTTGGCGGACTATGTGCGAGTGCTGTGTGAGAGATTTGGGGTGGAGGGACCGCTGGAGTCGCAGGCTGACTATATCCACAATGTCCAGACACTCTTTGCTCTGTACTTGGCCGCCAGTCAGGCGTGGGAGTGAGAGCTTATTAATTTTATAAATTATTTAAAAATGCCAAATATGGCGAAATCATGTCATGTTTGTACGAATATTTATTCAGCTAAATTTAATTAAAATAAGCATAAAATTCTTGATAGAATTCTCTTAGAAATACCTTATTATTTCCCTCAGTGGATGGTTATACCTGAGCCCACTAATAACGCTAATGGCTTCGATTAAGTGACAGCCAGACGGCGTTTGTTTGCTCCCCTCTTTCTCTCTCTCTCCATTGATGAGGATGCCTCGGTCGCCTTTGCTCCTTCTCTTTTATTCCTCTTGTATTTTCCAGGACCACGGCACTAAATCGCACGGAAAACGGAAAACGGTCAACCTGGAAAACCCATAACCTTGTTTGATTTGGCGTCGTTGGGTGGAACATGATTGGAGGCATACTTAAGGTGAGTGCAGGTGGAAAAAGTACCTCTGCAGGCCAGGACAAAAATCGTTGTTATTGAGAAAATGAGTGGGCAATCAAACACTTGCCGGCTTTCACATTTGTAAATGTCATAATCGGTAACTAGGGCCGTCCAATTTGTCAAGTTTCGGTCAAGAGGTCTGCTGGACCACTATATTTATACTTAGAGAAAAGAATTTTGTTTAATGAAGTACAAAATAATACAACAGTTTTTTTTAAACCATAAATAAATATAAATGAAACTCTACCATATTAAAGAAATATTTATCTTTCGTTCTTTGTGGATTTTGTACAAGTAACTATTATTGTTGTTGTTTATGACCAATAAATATATGTAATCTCATAAATACTTTCAGTTTCCACCCCCAATTTAAGCGAGAAATGTGCAAAATCCTTAAACCATAATTCAGACATTCATATTTCAAGTAGTGTTGGTCTGTATCTTTTATAATCTGCCGCTGGCAACGAAATTAAATTTATTTCACCATTTTCTCTCCGACAACTCAGTTTTTTATATTTACTTGCCCCAGGACAGTCGCGAATGAAATGAAAACCATCTCGAGGGCAGCAGACAAATAAGTTGAATGTATTTCGAGTTTAAATTAAAGAAATTATTTTACTTGGGCACGAGACAGAACCAAAGTATTAAAAGTATAAATGCAAATGAAGCTAAAAATGTAAGAAATCTACTAAATATTTAAGTAAGTTTAAAAGACCACGGCTTAACCGAAGGTAATGAAGTGATTGCCAATCCCGCTTGAACCCGTAAACCAATCATGCACTTCATCAAACAAACATACAACAGTCGCAGAAGCAACAGAACTGTTCGGAGAAGGCCGAAACTGGCGGCGAAGCCTAATTAGGCCCGGTTAAGACAACACATTGAGTGGGCCGAGAGAGTCCAAGTCGAAAGGGACGCCCGAATCTGGCGGCAACGGCCTTAATTATGCGTAAGCCGTAACGAGCCCATTAATGTCATTTTCGGTGCATTCGACATCGGACTCTGGTCACAGGACACTGCAAGGCAGGACTTCGGAAGGGCGTGATTGGACGCATGTTTGATAATCCGACAATTTCGAGCTCCACAAATCCAGCGGATTCTGTTTGTGAAGGGAAGATAGGTGGGACTTCCATATTGATGGGTTATTGAATAATATACTTGATATTTTTGTAGACCTAACTTATTTTTGAGTAAGAATTTGCTAATTATGTTAAGTTTGCGTTTTTATTTAATTTAAATTTCCTTGCAAGTAAATTACATATTTAGACGTACCAGATGGCGCTATTCACAGCGCTCCTACAGTTTTTATCTGGTACTACAGCTTGTATACTTTTTTAAGGCATTTTAAGTTATAATCAACGAAACGAATATTGGGCACTCTGTACTATCCGTTTGTAAGATCTTTTAAGTTATTAAATCTCCTGAAAGTCGTTACTAACTGTAGGTATCTTTAACTTTATCCTATTGAGATAAATAATACAAAAAACTGTTTATTTTCTTATATCAAAGCTCATTTAATGTCAGTTAGTATTTTATTTGCGTAAAAATACGGCCAGCCTAAGATTTTAAAATTCTAGTTAACGGATCTAAATCATTATCTTAAATATTTTATTACAAACTATATTTTAAAATCACAAGGTGTGTATAAATCACAGAAAAATATAGTTTCAATTAAACAAAATTACAAGCGAGCATCCTATCTGTTAAGTTACAACAACTATTCTTAATCTCCTGTGTTTGCCCAGATATATGTAAGTATCTTTCGTAGGGGCACACACTTCGTTCAGTCCGAAATCTTCTTTGTTCTAAAAATGCTATCAATGTGTGCATATGTGCGCAATTACGAGAAGATATACATATTCTGTATCTGTATCTGTATCCTCTACTAAGCGTGCCGTACATGTGCTCCTCAGTGCCTCAAGAACTCGGAAGATTCATTCGTGTTTATTTCTCTCACTGAAAGGTTCAGCATCCCGTCCCGGCTCCCATAATTAATTAACTTATTACATTATTTTGATTTCGAATACAGTGGATACTTAATTCAGCCGCACCGAAGATATGATAACTAAATTCTGTTGGATTTTGTGTACAATATTAATAGCTGGGCAACATGTCTCGACGGTGGCAGCGGCTGGTACGTATTATTATATATATTTTGATGAAAAATGTTGTGTGCTTAAGGGATTACTTATAGATCTATTTCGTATCTGCTTATTCTTATTGTGAATATATCCTCGGAAAGTGATTTCTGCAAAACTTAATAACGATTGGAGCATTAAAACCAAAGATATATGCGAACGAACATATATTTGTAGCACTTATAAATTATCTGAAAACCTTGTCGCGCAAGGCTGCCTATTATCTATTTATTTTCCAAAGAAAATCAAGGCTACAAGTAGTGCTCTGTTGTTTAACATATTAATATCGACCTTGGGAAAGAGGGAAGTAGGGATTTATTTAAAACTTCACTTAATTTTTTCTTACCAGTTAAGGAATAATAATCGGAATTTGTTTTAGCATATATATACATACTTTCATATTTAATTTATATTTATATCTCTTTTTTCTAGGAGACATTTCGGAATATATTAGAAAATGCTGCATTAGTGGACTTCGCAATGCCCGCACTACCGCCTCTTGTGCCAGCATGGATATGGCTCCAACAATAATCCCCCAACTCTGGCTCGGACTGTGTCACTCCACCTTCGAGGTGTGCTGTTCCCGGGAATTGGATCATCAGAATTGTGCCCTTGGACGTTTGGCCGCCTTAGACGGAACTCGTTGTGATGGCGGAGAGAATGTTACTTCGCATAGTGCTTATGCCACATGCTGTCGATCCTGTCAAATCGGTTTGGCCGTAAAGGCCAGTAAAGTGAACTGCAAGGATCCATTATTTTCATTTATTTCCGCCATCGAAGCATACCGGGACTGTTGTTACGAAGATGGTTCTCCCTCGTCGGCATCCGAGTCCAGTTCAATAAGAAGTAATGACACAGCCCCGGCTGGCCTAGATGATAGTGAAAATAAGATTATTCCTGAATCGGAGACGGAGTCGGAACTGGACTCGGACGCCGAGGAGGGTACAATTGTCTTAAATGACGATGGTAAGTGGAAACTAGAAGTAATTATGAATAATTATGAAATCTAACTAAAAATAAAACAATTCCAGATGACATTTGTGGCAAAATTCCCAATCTCTGTGAGCACATCTGCGAGAATACGTTTGATGCCTATCAGTGCAAGTGCCATCCGGGCTATAAGTTGGATCCCAACAATGTCACCTGTTCAACTTTAACTCCTGCAGAGGTCAACAACAAGGTATGTCCCAGCGGCTACGATCTGGACGAGCTCGAAAGAAAATGCATTGACATCGACGAGTGCAAGGAGCTGGCTCACGATTGTAAATTATCCCAATATTGTCATAATACAATCGGAGGATATCACTGTTTGAATGTGAAGGCTAAGGAATGTCCAGCGGGATATCATACTGATGGGGAGTCGGGTGATTGTCAAGGTAAGTAAGGAGATACTGCTGTGCAGATACTTTTAAAATAAACGTAGTTCCTAGTAAACTATAAGACTATAATATCAGCTTCTAAGGTTAGTTGTAGGCAGAAAGATTATGGCTTGCCTTGGATTAACCTTAGACGGAATATTGTTAGAAGTAAATACGAGTTTGCTCCTTATTTCAAACCTTTTCTACCATCTAATTTTCAGTCTCTGCCTCAACTTACGCGTCTGAAACCAAAAAGCAACCTTCATGTGACGATGGATTTAGTTTGAAGGAAGGCAGCTGCACGGATATAGACGAGTGTGCCAGCAACTTAACAAATAACTGTCATAGCCATCCGCATAAGGAGTGCAGGAACACTTTGGGCAGCTATAGCTGCCACTGCAAGGTGGGCTTTAATTTGGATGCCACAACCAATGAGTGCGTGGGTAAGTGATTCTACTTAGTTTCCTGGATTTTGTTACTAAATTGTACATCTTATATGTAGACATTAATGAATGCTCGATTAACAACCACAACTGCCTGCCAACGCAGAGGTGTGACAACACGATTGGATCATATATATGCACGGTATTTCTTTGATTAAATTATACCAAATTGTTCATATTTCTTTTATTCAGGAATGTTTACCTATACCTATATAATAGCGCCTCCAAAGTTGCGGCACTGGCTATACGCTGAACGCGGAGACTGCGAACTGTGATGGTGAGATATTTAGAATCTAATAATTATATATCTTTGTATATATGGACTTATAGATGCCATTATTTACCTTTATTTCCTTCTTTCATTCAAGATGACGACGAGTGTGCTCTGAATACGCACAATTGTCCTTTTAACTATGACTGCTACAACACCAAAGGATCGTTTCGGTGTTACAGGAAAACCACCACAACACGTTATACTACTACAACAACAACAACGACTACTAGTACGACTACAGTGAAGCCTTTCTCTTGGGAATCAAGGCAACCGGATCCCAGCTATGGTAGATCGCAATTGGAATGCACTCCGGGATTTTACCGGAACAACTATGGAGCATGTGTCGGTAAATATTGGCTAATTTCCTTATATATATTTTATAATAATATAATTTATTGTATGTCTCTCTTTCAGACATAAATGAGTGCTTGAGGAGCAATCCTTGTGGCAGTCACCAGCGTTGCATCAATACAAACGGACACTATCGCTGCGAAAGCCTGCATCAGTGTTCCCCAGGATACAAATCCACACCGGAGGGAACATCCTGCGTTGGTAAATAAAGGAAACTTCTTAGTTAGAAACCCGAATAATAAGATCCCTCCTTAAATAGATATCGATGAGTGTGCCACTGGCGAGCACAACTGCGGCGAAAGGCAAATCTGCAGGAATCGGAACGGCGGCTATGTTTGTGCCTGTCCGACGGGCCATGAACTCAAGCGTCTCTCTGCTGGCAGCAACACCTGTGTGGACATCGACGAGTGTGTTCTGGACCAGCGTGTATGTCCTTCGAACTCCGAATGCTTCAATACCATTGGATCCTTTTATTGCGAATGCAAGAAGGGCTTCCAAAAGAGACCGGATGACGACGAGAATACGCAATGCTTCGATATCGACGAGTGTCATGTGCTTCCGGGTCTGTGCCAGCAAAAGTGCGTTAATTTCTGGGGCGGCTACAGGTGTACCTGTAATTCCGGATACCTTTTGGGACAGGATAATCGCACCTGCAATGATATAAACGAGTGTGAAGTGCACAAGGACTACAAGCTTTGTATGGGGTAATGTTTTGAACCTTATAGCGTTGCCAAGAAATTTAATTCATTCAGTTGTTATGAATTCAAGAACCTGCATTAATACTCAAGGATCGTATCAGTGCTCGTGTCCTCGCGGCTATACTTTATCGGCAGATGGAAGCACCTGCCGCGATATTGATGAGTGTGCCACTGATTCTGGTAATCATGTCTGCACCGGTCGGGTGAGTGTTTTATTTATTTTTTTTATTTTAATAAATTAATTTTTCATTTATTTTACTTTTTCCACGAAGAATGACATTTGCACCAACACACGAGGCAGCTATAAGTGTACCACAATCAACTGTCCCCACGGATACACTCTGGATCAGGAACAAAAGAAGTAACTAAATTAATTCAATAATTAAGAAAACGATCATTGATTTTTTTCATTTGCAGTCGGTGCCGGCAGAATAGTAACTTTTGCGAAGGAGAAGACTGTTACACGAAGCCTTCGGCCTACACATACAATTTCATAACATTTGTCTCCAAGCTGATGATCCCGCCCGAAGGTCGCCCCATCTTTACGCTCAGGGGCCCACTGTGGTACGATAATATCGATTTTGATCTTAAAATTGTTCGAATCCAGACCACAAACAATGTACAGAAGGCAACTGATGCGAGTTTCGAGTAAGTATTAATAATAAATTATATAAAATAACCATTTAGTTAATATCCTTAACATTTACAGCACCATAAAGAACAACAATCAGGTAAATCTTCTTTTGAAGCAATCTCTGGAGGGGCCGCAGGACATTGAGGTGGAACTGAGCATGACAGTGTTCACCAACGGCATGCCGCGTGGAAAGAGTGTTGCCAAACTATTTTTATTCGTTTCGCAGCACACATTCTAGTACCTGAGAGATAAAACATTTTTGTACATCATCTTAAGAGCATTAAAAAATACCGAGATCACGATCACCGATCAAAGGTGGTCTTTTTATTTTATTTTCAATTAAAATAAATAACAGCAAGAACTAGCGATACTATCGGTGTAGTGCCATCGCTAGTGCAAGCTGAATCCGAACTATCGATTCTATCGATAGTCACATCGATGGTCTTCCAGCTCTATTTTGTTTATTTGAGTTTGTTTTCCTAATATAAACGAACAATATGGATTGCGGCTACTGTGAGACGGCTGTAGATGATGACAACTACCTGGAGTGCCTGGAGTGCCATCGCATGGTCCACATCAAGTGCCTGTCACATGCGAGCACGCCGGGCGACTTTCTTGGCGATGTCTTCTTCGACTTCACGTGTGTGAAATGTGTGGAGGAGCAGCTGAAGGGCGGGCCCGTGCCACCGTCCCCATCCGTGATCAAGGAGCGCTACGTGCGCCAGAAGATTCCTTGGCTGCTGGTGCTCACGCTGACCCTGTACAATCTGTCCATCAAGCAAAAGGGATTGGGCCACCATGGTTTCTTCCACTGGCGCATGCACATCATCAGTTTTGTGGACAAGAACTGGAACTACATCTTCGGATCGCACGTGTGAGTGGCAGGAAAGGCTTATGACTTATTTTTTACTTAATTTTCATGCATTTCTGATGATCCTTTTAGTCGCCGTCGCAAGCAGTGGTTTGGCTCCGTTTCCGGCGCTCTTTCGCACAACAACCCCGAGTACTTTCAGTCTGGTTTGGACGTGTTCCAGGAAAACGGCTGGTGGAAACTGGCCAAGCCCTTTCAAACGCCCCGAAGCGTGCTCAGGGAGTGTAAGTTCGGCCTAAAGTTTACTACTTCTTTTAGCTTAATATTTAATCTTTAACAGATGAAAAGAAGCAACTGCAGCGTCTGCAATTGCGCAATGAAAGGCGCTTGCCCGCCATGGATGAGAACAGCTGCAGCAGCGAGATCTCTGTAACCGACCACACCGAAGATAAAACCAAGATAATAAAGATAGAGCCGGTAGTGAACGCTCTCGGCGAGGGCTGTGCCCGCACTATGTAAGAAAAACAAACCAGAAATACACATTCATTCCAATAACATTTATTTTGCAGTCCCTATATGGGTCGCCAGCCAAAGCTCCAGGCGCCTGCGTCGCCAGTGGACCAGAAACCGATTTGTATTCCCACTGCCGACACAGTTCCTCGGGAAAACGCACCAAATCGGGGTGAGGAGGAGCAGGAGGAGGATCATCAGCATCATCAGCCCCTGAGCAGTGTTCAAGCCAGTCTGATGGACTTCCTGGCCGAGAGTTTCGGTGGCGACGATCTGAGCATGTTCAGCAATCTGCCCGGCATAATGCCACCTCCCTTAATTGGTGCGGGCAAGACGGATTTCTTTATGACCGAAGCTTTGCTGGAACGACCGCCGAGTACCGGAGGCCTGTTCGACATGGACACCAACTTCGGTTTGCCCAGCCTGACGGAGGAAGTCGTCAGGGGATCCAAAGATATCAAGGAGGAGGCCAGGAAGAATCAAACAGAGGAGAGCACCACAGAGAGTGAAGACGAGACCACGGCAGGAGGTGAAAATGAACAGATGGAGGACGAGGAGCAGGACTACAAGCCCCGCATAGTGCAAGTGACAAACTTTCAGGCGCAGGAGCAAAGTGTCACCATTAAGGACGAACCCCTCGAAGAGGAAATGGAAGGTGAAGCCGGCGACACAGTGCAGGTCAAAGCCCAACACTTGCCAATGGAGCCTTGCAAGCCCAGTGGCTTCACACAGCAGCCACGCAGAAACTGGCCCTGGCTGCAGGAAGCCCAGGATTCCGACGACCTGGCCACGCCCAGCTGTAATCTGGAATTGATGAGTGTCTACGAGGAGCAGAAGCTGCATCAGCGGCTCAGCAGGATATTCTCGTTGGAGCACAAGTGCCAGATAACAATTCCCGCCTACGTGCGGCGGTTGTTTCGAAAGCTCTGCCTGCGCAAGTGGAAGAGAGAGCACAACCGTTCCATATTCAACTTGGACGATCAAATCGATCCGCTGGCCAGGGCCAAGGTGAGGCTGCAGGCCCAGCAGCAGGCGCAGATACTGGACAGGTACCAGCTATTGGCCCACTCAGGCCAGGATGCTAGAAGCTCCTTTCACGCCCGCCTCGCAGGCTGCACGCAGTACGAGCTGTTCGAGTCGCCCTACTCCCAGCGCGTTCTCCATCCGTTCATCTTTCGCAGCGAGACGATGGCGCCGCCCTGGCTGAGGCTCATGTGCGAGCTGCAGCATCGCGTGAATGGCACGCATCCCACGAGATCCACCATCGACTTTTGCTTCGTGCGGCCGCAGCACATTCCAGCGGTGAATGCTCTGCTGCAGGGCTCCTTCTGGCCAAACATAGATGGTAACGAGGCATTCTTTGATCTACTATTGCTACGGATTGATATATCTTGATTCTTTCAGTGAGCGAGTGCCTGAGCTATCCGGACTACAGCGTGGTGGCTTTGTATAGGAAACTGGTGATTGGCTGCGGCTTCCTGGTGCCGGATGTGGGCTATAACGAGGCCTACATATCGTTTATGGCCGTGCGTCCGAATTGGCAGCGCAGCGGCATCGCCAGCTTCATGCTTTACCACCTCATTCAGACGTGCATGTCCAAGGACATAACGCTGCACGTCTCCGCCAACAATTCCGCTGTGATGCTTTACCAGAAGTTCGGTTTCAAGATGGAGGAAATCATCCTCGACTTCTACGACAAGTACTTGCCCTTGGACTCGAAGCAGAGCAGGAATGCCTTCTTCCTGCGCTTGCAGAGATGATGCAGGAATAAGCTACCAGAGATCCTTTCCTTAAAAGATAATACAGTTGCTTTCCAAACAGAAATTTATCATTGTGGATCCTTTATTAGTTTGCTTTTTTCCGCTTAGTTTCCTAAAAGTACTTATGTTCCTGTTGCAGGCCCACCTCAGGCGAATATTTTCTCCTCGCGCCGTTTCTTGGTCACCACCGTGCCCGGCTTGTGCTGCGCCTCCGGGTGATTCGTCAGCTCCGGCGGACACACCGAAACCGGACTGGCCGTCACGCATTGCTTCAGATCGTAGAACAGAGCACTGTCGTCCTTGGTGACGAAGGAAATGGCGCAACCCGTCTTGCCAGCACGACCCGTACGACCGATACGATGCGTATAGTCCTCGATGGTCTTGGCCATGTCGTAGTTGATGACCAGCGACACGTCCTTGATATCGATACCACGGCCAGCCACATCGGTGGCCACCAATATGTCCTTGGCTCCCGATTTGAGGGCAGCGAGGGCGTACTCTCGCTGCTCCTGGCCCTTGCCGCCGTGCAACGTGCAGGAGTTGTAGCCTAGCTTCTCCAGGCCCTTGGCCAGCACATCGGCGCCCTTCTTCTGGTTGACGAAGATAATGATCGGCGGATCGATCTTGCGCGAGAGGATCTCCATCAGCTTCTTGCGCTTGTCGTTCTCGCCCATCATGTACACGATCTGTTCCGTGCGCTCCGTCGGCTTGCCCACCGAACCAATGTAGACCGTCGAGGGTCGCCGGAGATAGGAGCGAGCGAGTCGCTCCACCGCCGGCGGCATCGTGGCCGTAAACATCACCGTTTGCCGGTACTTCTTCTTCGTGTAGAAGTTCTCCATCAGCTTGCTCTCGTCCTCGGCCTCCTCGGTGTCGGGCTTGAGGTTTGTCACCGGCATATACTCGAGAATCTTCTGGACGTCGGGCTCGAAGCCCATGTCTATCATGCGATCGGCTTCGTCTAGCACGATGTACGTGCACTGGTTGAGGACCAGATAGCGATTCTCCAGCACATCGATGAGACGACCCGGCGTGGCGATGACGATTTCACAGCCCAGACGCAGGCGGAAGCCCTGCTCCTCGCGGGACAGACCGCCCACGACGACCACCGTGCGGATGCCCAGCGGCTGGCCGAATTTCGTTGTCTCCTCCTCGATCTGCTGGGCCAGCTCACGCGTGGGCGCCATAATAATGGCATACGGTCCCTGGTCCACATCCTCCAGCCGCTCGATCTTGGGCAGCGACTGAATCCACGACAGCAGGGGTATGAGGAAGGCCAGCGTCTTGCCGGAACCGGTTTCGGCCACGCCAATGATGTCCCTGTTCTGTAGGCCGATGGGAATGGCCTGGCGTTGAATGGGCGTCGGCTCCTTGTAGCCCACCTTGTCGATGATGTCGATGATCTCCTTGGGGAACCCGGACTCGTTCCAGCTGCGAATGGGATTGGGAATCCGGCCACCCTTGATGGTAATGTTGTAGTCCTCGCGGAAGATGCGCCAATCGCGTTCGGTCATCTCGTCGTTGTCCTTCTCCGACCAGTGACGGTCGTCCCACTTCTGCTTGTCCTCCTTGCGCTTCATCTTCTTTAGGCGCACCTTTTCCTGCTCCTTCTCCGCCTCGGTGCGCCGCTTTTCGAGCAGATCGCCATAGAACTTGCTCTGTGTGCGCTTCTGTTCCTTGATGTCGATGCCGGCCACGTTGCCGCGCCCAAAGAACTGGACGTGGTGTCGCTCCTTGTACAGATTGTTGTAATCTATGGATGTATCCTCGCCGGCATCCCAGTCAAACACGAACTTGCGATCATTGAGGCGTCGCACTCGTCGCTTCTTCTTGATAATGCCCAGATATCGTTCCCGAATCGCTTCCAGCTCCTTTTCTTTGTCTTTGTGGGTTAGATCCTCTGCCCGCTTGTCATCTCCGCCGCCTCCTCGCTCTCCTCGGTCTCCCCCTCGATCGCCACGCTCTCCTCTGTCGCCGCCACGACCACCGCCGCCGCCGCCTCCTCCTCGCTCCCGACGATCTGGTTTTGGTGGCGGCGCCATTATCGCCGGCGGCGGTGCCCCCGAGGCCATGGCCGTGCCCATGGAGATGCTGACCTTGCTGGCAGCGGCCATTTGTTCGCGCGCAGCCTCGTGGGCGGCTCTTACACGTTCCACCTCCTCCTGACGTCGCTTAAGCGCTTCTACGGCGCGCTGCTCCTTGGTGAGAAAGACGGGTTTGCTTCTGGCCTCCTCCTCGCGCTTCTTCTTATCCAGCAGCTCTTCCAGGGAGAGGGGCTCCTTCTTCAGCTGGTTATCTTTATCGTCGTTCTTGGGATCATCAACAATCAGTGGCTTGGGCGGAGCGCCGTCTCCCCCATCCAATTTGGGCTTCTTTTCGGCATTGCCTCTTTCCCTGGAACGCTCGCGGACATTATCCCGCGGCCGTTGGCGTTCGGGTGACCGCCGTCTGCCGCGATCTTCCCTGGAAACAGTGTAAATCACATTATATTTATTGCTATTTCACCATATTACAAGCAAGTTGAAAACTTACCGGGAACGCGACCGTCGCTGGCGTCTGTCTTTCTCCCTGTCATACGGCCTGTCCTGACGCTCCCTGCCGCGTTCTCTTTCCCGCTCCCGGTCCCGGGGATTCCCCAAGGCCGGACGATCGTCCCGGTAACGTTCCCGCGACCGCGACCGACGTTTTTTATCATTAACCATAGCTTTTTCCGAAAATAATTCAAGATAAACGATTTGTGAAAACAGCTGAGGGTGTGCTCGAAGGGTTTTTCATTTTGAATACTGCAAATTTGCCAGAAAAAGAGCGGATTTTCACCTCCACGGCAACTGGTACCACTTAAATGAACCTGAATCAATTTGCAAGCAGTGGGTAGCAAGCAGTGGGTCAACAACATAAAATAATATGAAGTTGATCTTTAATAATAAAATATTATCAGTAGTTTTTGAGCCAATTCTGTATTTACAAAACTATATTTCACAGTAAAAAATACACACAGCCAGAGCCTGAGGCTGAGTCTGCGCCAGAGTGTGGGCCTGAGCGTCAGCCAGAGCCTGAGCCAAAGCGTGAGCCTGAACCTGAACCTGAGGCGTCTGCTCCCACACATCAACTCGACCAGCACGAGCAGCCGCGTGCTCCGAGCCATCACAATGAGCCGATAAATGGTGATCCTGGTGATAAAATGGTGCTGGTCCTGGTCCTGGTCGAGTTGATGTGTGGGAGCAGACGCCTCAGGCAAAGGGTCAGGCTCATGCTCAGGCTCTGGCTCAGGCTCTGGCTGACGCTCAGGCTTAGGCTCTGGCTCTGGCTCTGGTTTTGGCTCAGGCTCCAGCTCTGGCTGACGCTCAGATTTCCTCTCTGGCGTACTTTTGGTGGGTGTGCTGTGTGGAGAGGAAGGTTAAGAAGGAAGAGATAGGCGTGGAGGTAAGGTGGTTACGTACCGTGAAATGCGAGTTGAGCGCGCTGCTGAGATCGGGGACCCGCCATTGGTCGAGGTGGCCGACACTCGACCTTCGGTCGGTGGCTTCAACGTCTTGGCAACACGCTTCCTGGTGACCTGCTGATCCTGCTGTGGTCAAATTTTAACAACAATATAAATGGATACTAGATAATAATAATCATAATATATATGCAAAAAAGGAAAAATGAATGAAATGTAAATTATTCGATTAAAGTAGATATCGATTTTTTGCCGATAGATTTTTTTCCCAGTACAAATTTCCCAAATGCATGGTTTCATGTACCAGGCGCTCAGAACGCAGCAGGAGGATGATTGCTCACCTATTTTATAACAGTTTAGTGCTTTCGCGAGAACTGCTCTCTCAGTGTGACCATAGTTTACACCTGTTTGGTGCTCTCGTGACAGCTGCTCTCTTTGATATTTTCTGCATAGATTAATAATCATCCGCCTGCTAAATTCTGAGCGCCTGGTACATAAAATCGAGCATTTGATAAATTTGCACTGGGAAACCTCCTGATTTGGATCTTGTTGTTGCAGTTGTGTCCATATTTGTTGTATGCATGGTGGTCTATGGTTAGTGGCAGAACATAAATGGTATAAAGCAGTTCGAGCAATCCCAATATAATGAAGCAGTGGAAAGGTGGAAAACGTAGCTAATCTCCGATAGCGATGGCTCGAACCATGCCAAGCTCAACGAATGGTTGGAAACGTGACTAGATGTTGACTCCAATTAATTTCAGACTCAAACCGCATCGGTTTCGAATTGGCCACAACAGGGTGTTTAAAACATGACTAGTTGGATATCACTTTAGATCAGACTAAAACCATAACCGCTTTTTGAATTTGGAACTAAAATTCCCGGATAAAGGAAACTCGAAACTGGCGAAACACTTGCATAGGTATAGAATTTATTTAATTACAGGTATAACATTAACATCTATATATATTATGTATATATGTATGTATAAGTTGCATTTCGCTATTGGGTTCGATTTTGGTATTACGGGCCGAGAAATCTATAGAGAAATTCTATGAGAGATAGAAATCGGTTTTTCGGTTCGGTTCGGGTTTATCAACGCTATATTTTGGAGGGTAAATGGGAGGAAAATGAAAACGAAAGCAAGTGTAAGAAATAAGTGTAATTTAATCGGTTTCTTCAAATTAACTTAGGAAATAACTAAAAAGTGTCTTAAAACATACAACTTATACATTAACATATGTTTAACAGCGCTTCTATCATCTGTTGTTCAACTTTGAAAAAGTGTGTGTGTGTGTGTTGGTGTGTTTTTTTCTTGTTTACTTGCTGCTTTCTCTTCTTCTCTTACTCCTCTCCGTTTTATAATTCTTTATCTGTTCGATCGTGTTCGATCCTGTTGAGGAGTCCTGCAGATCTCGCTCGTGTTTCCTTTCGTATCGTTAGTTGTGTTATATAATGTACAGTTGTTCTCTCTTTAGTTTAGTTTTAAAACATACAACTAAATACGCGCTAAACACTAATTAAACTGTATTTACATTTCATATACTTGTTTAGAGTCTAAATAATTTAAATATTTTACATTTTGTGTGTGTGTGTGTGTGTTGTGTGTTTTTCTTTCTCATTTAATATTTTCTTTTCGTATTTCGTATTTTGTTTTTTTATCATTTCTTACTACGCGATCGATCGTCGATCGTCGGTCGTCGTCACATAATTTACAAGGGGGAGGGGCTGTGAAAACGTACGAGTGTGTGTGTTCTTTAAGCTTAAGGAGTGTACAGAGAGAGGGTAGGGGTACTATATAGGTTATTGTATCATCATATTTAATGTGTGTGGGGTAATTAGAGGTGTGTAACTCTACAAGGAGTGCCGCCGCTAAAGCCCGACATTCTACAAAGTTTCGCAAGCTGACTCCCCTTAGTGTGTTTCGTGGCAGTGGTGGTTTATATATTTTAAACGAAAAATAAAGAATATAAAGGAGAAAACAAACATAAAAAACGAACTTGGAAAGTTGAAAAGTTAAAGTCGAAAAGTTGAAGGAGCGAAGATCGCAGCAGCTCTGTTGCAGAGCGAAAGGTGTTGTTGTTGCTTTAAAGTATTTGGCTTACCATATTCGATTATAATTAAATATATACGCGTCTAGGATAAATGTAATAATGATTATAATGCATAATGTATACGTGTTGCATGTTTGTATGTGTAATCGTAGGAAAACAGCCTCTGGGCGCATCTCTAAACCTATATAATTGTGCTTGGAACAACAGCAGGATCTGGATCAGATCAGTCCGCGCGACTTGGGGCCAGTCCTTTGGGTCTGTGTGAGGTCGACGGGCGGCATTCCACAGAGCCAAAGGCACTGCCCAATCGAGGCGGCAAAGATTGTGAGCGGGGTGGGGGGTTGGGGGAAAGGGCTGCGAAAACTTTGTAGAACGTGGAACGTGTGGCAGGAGCAGCAGTTGAATCAAAACATAAGCTTGTGTGTGTAGGGAGGACCTTTTCGATTCTTCGATATTCATATTATGTTTGGGTATGATGGGATAGTAGTATGCATAGTACGGTTAAACAGTTATTTCGTGTTTTCTTTCTTTTTTTTTTTCTTAACATTTTTCGCTTCAATTTGTTTGCCTTTTCGTTTTTTTTGTTTCTATGAAGTTCGTGTTTGTGTGTGTGTTTTACTTGTGTGTTTCTTTCTTCGTTTTCTTCATTGTTAAATTAAGCAAAAATAAAACTTTCTTTCTTGAGATCAAACTTAACGATACTTTGCAAGCTTCTTGTTAATTATGGGTTCTTCTTGTAAATTAGGGAGAGAGTTAAATAATAATAAATTTAGACAAGTAACTGAAGGGGATTTTCCTGGAGTCTCTCGCTCTCTCGGCTGAGGAGGCTCTGGCTTTTCTTTACGCTTAGATCTGAGCTTGGTTGGCCGTCTCTCTGGCATTTGCATTTTTACAATTCATATTCCATAAAGTCTGCATGTGTGTCTGCCGCTTTAAGTTCTTGTAGTGTTTGCTTTGCTTCGCTTTTGTTTTAAACTTTTGCTTGTTTAATCGCTATTTGTTAAAATTACTTAAAATACTAGAAGAGCGTAACTTGTTTTTCTTTCTATTCTTTTCTTTTCTTTCTTCCTTGCTGGCTGGTTGGTTTCCGTGGTAGTTTCCGTGCTTAAGGTGAACGTCTGGTTGTGGTGTCGCATCCGGTTGGGGTTCTTGTTCTCATATCCGGTCTGTAAGGACTGTGTGTGTGTCTACGACTTACACAGTGGCTATGACTATCAGGAGGTGGGCCAGCTCGGCCACACGATTCTTGAGATCGGGCGCAGCGCGCTCCAGGTTCTCGTTGGCGAAATCGCAGGCCGGGAAGATGTGCACCACGTAGGCCGCCTGCTCGCTGCCCGGTATCGGGATGTTCACAATGCCGGCGGCCATTTTCTGTTGCAGGTAAGTGATGAATCCGGTTTGGAGGTTCCTCGAGTGCTGCAGCACATCCGCATGGTCCCTGCCGCAGGGCAAGGCCAGTAGCATGCAGTGTTCCTTGTCCACCTGAGGGAGAGTCACGTTAAAGCATCCTTTTTCAAGCTTCAGGGCTATCCCCAACATACCTGCATCTTCTTGGCCACTCCCTCGAGCTGTGTCTGCTCCAGCCTCATCCGCTGGGCAATCCTCAGCAGCGGCGTGTTGGTCTCCGCCAAGCTAGGCAGCGAGGCTCGCGCCACATTTGGATTTCCATGGACAAAGTGCATCTGGACGGCTGCCTGGTCGGTTTTTAGGGCTAACAGGCCCTGCCACATCACCGGATAGCGTTGGAGGAGGGTCACCAGGGAGTCGCCCGGCGGTGGCGCCATTGCTGGCGGTGGCTGCTGGGAGAGTTCCATGCCACCGTGCAGCACAGGCGGCATTTGTTCCTGCTGCTGTTTGACTGTAAAGAGAAAGGATACTCATTAGCTTGGTCTTCTTGGGGAGCAGGTTTGCGCTGACACTTACCGACAGCTGCTATGATGGACATGCGTTCCATTTCGCGCTCCTCCAGCGTCATTTCCATGGCCTGCTTGCTGCCCGGATGCAGGACTTCGCGTCCTATGAAGGGACTGCCGCCGGAAATGGGCGGTGGCACCACCACGCTTATGGAGGCTGCTGGACGATGCGCCGGCGGTGGTTCCAACTGAATGCCACCGCTCTCGTAGTAGCCGCCTCGCGAGGCCAGGTCGCTGAAGTGGGCGGGCGGAATACGGGCGTTGTGCACGTAAACCTGTGCCATTTGCGGTGAATCTGAAGGAAATTTACAAATATTTTCGATTAATAAAGACTTCCAAGGAGAAATTCAGCTCTGTTCGTCCTCACCTGCTGCCGTGCGATCCTGTGGACTCTGCAGGCTGTGCGGCACTGCTATGGTCCGAGGAGGTCCACTGCCCGGTCGTCGCAGCTCCAGCGGCGGACTGCTGCTGATCATCTTGTCGTCGTACTCGCCGCTGCGCATCAGATGGTGCTGGTAGAGCATGAAGTCCCTGGAAGCGGCCACTCCCCGATACGTGGAGTCGTTCTAAAAGGGAGCAAGGATACAAAATGCCGGAATTAGCTATGTTTCCATGGATCTGTTTCGATTTAATGTGATTTCTGGGCGGGTATCTCGATTGGGTTACGCTACTTGAAAGCTCCGCAAGTAAAACTTGTGCATTACCGGTGTTATGGGCGATGCCTGCTGATGGGCTGGCGGCGGACTCTGGGTGCGCCGTCCACTGACATAGGCGCCCAGGTCATGCTGCATCCACAATTGAGGCATTTTTTTAAATGGTAAATATAGTCAAGAGATTTGGAGTTAGTCAGGGTTAGTGGGGGATCTTAATTAGTTACAGAAACTTAGGCGGATAAAACTAAATATAAATGATGCATAAATCACGTAAGAAAACTCACCAAGCTGGCGTCGAAGGGCGGCACTCCTGCCATTCCTGGCGGCAACACCAGAGGCGACACTCTCGGCTGACCCTGCGGACTGATGTTGGGTATGGCTGTGCGCAGCACTGCAAAGAGATCAAAGTTAGTTTTCCTGCTAGCTGGCAGATCATTGTCGTCGCACTTACCTGCTGCAGAGTTAACCTGCTGCTGGGCTGACTTCAGGACGGCAGCGGACACTGGCGGCGGACTGCCAGGCAGCAACTGTGCCGCCTGCAGACCGTGAACCACAGGATTCGGCTTGCCCGGCAGCGGCGGCGACGGTGTCAGCTGATGTTGCTGCGCCTGCAGGTGTGACGGCGGCTTCTGCTGCAGCAGCATGGCCGGATGCGTGGGCACAATCATGCCGTGCGGCGGTAGGCCGCTCTTCTGCTGCTGCGGTGGCTTGTACAGTTGCTGCTGCTGCTGCACGGTTGTCCCGGAATTGGGTGGCAGGACATTGGGTGCATAGCCAAAGGTCGGCTTGCCCATCTGCAAGTGTACCCCGGGTCCGGCTGAGGTGGGCGGCATCTGCTGCTGCTGCTGTTGCTGCGGCACCACCGAAGCCTTGGAGCTCACCACATGCAGTATCTGTGGCGGAGCTGCCGTTGCCTGCTTGATCACCAGCGTCTGTTGTTGTTGCTGCTGCTGCTGCTGCTGGGGCGTGACTGTAGCTCCCGGTCCCAGCTGCTGTCCGGCTATCCTGGGCGAGTGCGGCGAGTGAGCCGTTGATGGTGGCGGCACATTGACCAGCAAATGCTGCTGCTGTTGCTGCTGCAGATGGCGGGCTATGATCTGGGGCTGCAGTAGCTGTTGGTTTCCCACGGCATCCGTGAGCAACAGGTGGCTGCCCAGTGGCAGCTGCTGTGGGTGCTGCGGATGCGCTCCTGCTGCTCCCGGCTGCTTTGTGGGGGTATGCTGCTGCTGCTGTTGCTGCTGTTGTTGCTGCTGTTGTTGCTGCTGCTGTTGCTGCTGCTGCTGCTGTTGCAGATTCTTTTCCCTGTTGAGAACGTGCGCCTTCAGGGGCTGCGGTGGCCGCACATTGCTGTGCTGCGCATGCTGCAACACCGTGGGCAGGGGATTCTGCTGCAGGATGATGGGCTGCTTGGGCGGAGCCGTCATCTGTTGTGGCTGCTGTTGGATCACCAGGGGATTGGGATTGCCCTTCATCAGCACGCTCACTGGCTTGTTGAGCAGGGCAGCTGCTGCCGCGGCCTCTAGTTGCACGGATTTACTCAGAGCTGTGATTGGAGCTGTGGCCGAAGGAGCTATCACTGTGGTGCTGATCTGCTGCGGAGCTTGCTGCTGCTGCTGCTGTTGCTGCTGCTGCTGGTGATGATGAAGATGCGGCTGCTGCAGATGCTGTGGATGAGGATGCTGCTGCTGTTGATGCTGCTGCTGCTGCTGCTGCTCATTGGAAGGAGCCGCAGCCGTTGCTGCCGGCAGATTGCCCTCCTTGCCCTGCGGCATTCCTGCGGTGATCACTCCCGTGACGGGATCCACCAAGGCCTTGCTCACAGCATCCGCTGCTCCGCCCGTTATCTTCTGGGTGGCCGGAGCCGCCGTCTGGTGCATGGGCAGGCCGCCGCTGGGTATGGACGAGTTGTTGATGGCCTGATACGACTCAATCTCGGCCGCTGCAATGGCCTTCTTCTTCGGATGCTGCGGCATAGTGATGGTGGGCTTTGTGGGCGGCATAACAGGTGGCACAGGGTGGGAGATGGGCGCTGGTGCTGGCGCCGGACTGGGATTGCTAACTGGCGGCGGAGGAGGAACAGTCACTGGTGCCTCCACCACTTCCTTGCTGTCCAACTGCGGCATATGGGGCTGCACTGGCACTGCAACTGCCACGGCCACTGGCTCGGGCGGCAACAGAATCGAGGTGGAAGGTGCCGGACTGGGATTGGAGGTCATTGAGTCCTCCATCATCAGGCTCGACGGCGGATCGCAAATGGTCTTCCTGTCCTTGGAGCGCCTGGGGCGACCCACTGCATTGGGTGCTGCCGCAGCGTGTCCTGCCTCCACCTTCTTGGCCTGAGCATTTCTGCCCGAGCGACGCGGCGGTGTCTGGGCGCCCTTCGGCAACTGTTGCTGCTGCAAGCCTCCCGTTGGTGTGTTGGTATTCCTTACCACATCCTCGATGATGTCGTCCACAGTGCTGCGATCCTCCTTCTCCTGCAGGCGTCGCGACTTACGCGTGTTGCTGGACTCGGAGCTGTCGCCGGCATTGGGATCCAGATCTGGTTGTGGCTGCTGCGGAGGCTGAGACGCCTCCAAGTCGCTGCTGTTGTTCTTGATCGAGGTCTGCGCCTTGTTGATGGTGAGTATGAGTCGTGGTCGCTGATCCTCTGCTGGTGGCGGAGCTGTGGTGTTGGCCTTTGCCTTGGGCTCTTCCCCTGCGTCCTCATGGAACTCGTAGATGTCCTGATTGGAGCCAGGAACAGGGTTCTGCACCGGGGCCTGCGCTTGAGCTTGAGCCTGAGTCATAGCCTGATTCCTGGCCTTCTTTTCGGCGGCTGTGAGCACAGGATTCGGTTGTGCCGCCACCGGAGCTGCTGCTGTCGGGGCAGCGGCTGCTTGGGGTGGTGCCTGCACTGCTGACGCACTGGCTGCCACCATCTCCATGGCCTTCCGCTGCAGATCCAACTGCTGCTGCTGCAGTTGTTGTTGCTGCAAGAGCAGGTTCCTTGGCGGGCGTCCCTTTCGGCCCCTAGTAACGGGCGCAGTGGCTGGTTTCCTCAGCCTGGTCTGCATTCCGTTGTCACCTGGCTGCAGCACCAGTCCCGAGTCAGCGCCCGGAACTCCTGCTCCCAGGGGGTTCAACGGAATACCGCCCAGCTTCTTGGCTCCTCTCGGCTGGCGTCCTCGCTTCGCGGTACCGCCTCGTCCCGGAGGTCTGCCCACTGTGGGCGTGGATGGCTTCACGGGCTGCGGCAGTTGCCGGGTCTCCGTCTCGTCCTCGGTGTCGTGATCGTTGGAGGAGCTATTCGCATTCACCACCGACGGCGGCGTCTCCTGTGGCAACTCCACGGGTTGTTGAGGATTGGGAGTGGGCATGGCAACTGGCGGCACTCCTGCTGGCATCTCCACCGGCCGCTTTTCATCTTTGCTGGCCAGCGGTGGATCCAGTTTCTTGATCACCGTGTCGATATGCACCTCCTTGGCCGACCAGTAGTCGCTGTCCACCTCCTTGGAGTCCTGCTCGATGAGCTCATCCTGCTTGGGCTGCGAGATCTTGATCACATTCTCCTCCGTCAGCAGGGAAGTGGCTGCTGCAGCTCCTGGCTTGGGCGAGATCACAGCCGAACTGGTGGTGGGTGTTGGTGTGCGGATCACTGAGACGCTTTCTGAGGTCTTGAGGTGCGATGCTGGTTCCACGGGCGCAGATGGAGCTCCCGGACTCTCCTTGCTTGGCGGCGGATAGTGAATGGCATTCGCTGTGACCTGTTGCGGTGGCGGTGCTGCTGCCGCAACCTGGCTCGGTGGCGGCGCCACAATGTGCTGCTGGACAATCAACTTGGGCGCACTCTGGATCACATTGAGTGGGGAAGGATGCGGCGCAGTAGGTTGTTGCTGCTGCTGCGGGTGGAGTGGTGCCTGCTGCAGAAGTTGCTGTGCCTGCGGATTCACTCTTGTCAGGATTGCAGGCTGGGGAGGCCCTTGGTTGACAGGCTTGCAGGGTGGACTGTGTTGCAGATGCTGCTGAGGCACACCACGTAGATGCTGCTGCTGCTGCGGATGCTGTTGCTGCTGCGCATACATCTGAGGTGCCTGCGGCGGCGCCAAGTGTGTGGCTCCTCCCTGGGGCGAGGGCTGTTGCTGGGGCGGATGGATCTGCTGCTGCAGCTTTTGAATGTGCAACTGTTGCTGCTGTTGCGCCTGATGTTGCTGGTTCAACTGTTGCTGGGCCTGATGCTGCTGCTGCGCCTGGTGTTGCTGCTGCGCCTGGTGATGCTGGTTTAGTTGCTGCTGCGCCTGGTGCTGCTGCTGCGTCAGATGTTGCTGTTGCGCCTGGTGTTGCTGGCTTAGCTGATGTTGCTGCTGGGCCTGGTGCTGCTGATGCTGCTGTTGCAGCTGGTGTGGCGTCATCTGAGGCATCTGCTGCTGCTGCTGCTGCATGTGCTGTTGTTGCTGCTGTCTCTGCTGCTGCATCATCTGCTGCTGCATAAACTGTTGCACATGCTGCTGGTGCTGCTTCTGGGCCAACATCTGCGGCGAGTGCTGCTGCTGCTGCTGCGCCTGGTGATGTTGCTGCTGCTGCTGGGCATTCACTTGCAGGGCCTTGTGCGGCGGCAGACTGCCCAGTGGCGGCGAGCTGGCCACCTGCGATTGGGTGGCCTGCTGCGGCTGCACTGTGACCACCTTGCTGATGATCGTCGGATGGTGTGGCACTGCCATAGGCGGCATCTTCTGCAGCGGAATGGGCAGCAGCTGCGGCGATGTCTGCAGCTCTATCACCGACTTGGGCGATTGCAGCTGCTGTGGCTGCTGCTGTTGCTGGTTCCTGGGCTGGTAACTGTTGGGCTTGCTGGTGGTCGGTGAGCTGTTCGAGGCCACCACTCGGGCTGTGGGACTGGCCAGGGGACTTAGGCTGCCCTGGGGGCTGGTCATTAGGACATGTGGCTGCTGTGGCAGCTGCTGGTTAACCACAGGACGTCCCACAGGACTCAGTTGACCCACAACACCGCGATTTTGGACTCCGCCAGCCGGGCGTCCGGGTGACAGGAGGGGACTGTGTGGTGATGGCGCCCTTATGCCCACCATGAAGGCTCCAGGCGGCGGCTGCTGCTGCTGCTGATGCGGCGACAAAACCATCTGCGGCACCACAAAGTGAGGCGTTTGCTCCGGTATGGATATAGTTGGCGGCTGCATGATGAGCGACTGAGTCCGCAGTGGCGTGGTCGGCGTCTGCAGCTGCTGCTTGGGTGTCGATGCCTGGGGCATGATGTTCTGGGGAGTGCTGGTGGGACTGCCAAAGGATATCGAGGCTGTAGCGGAGGCTGAGGGTGTTGTGGAAGCCGTGCTGGAGCTGGAGCTGGAGTTGGAGCAGTTGCTCATTACATTGGATAGATCCAAATTGATGACTGGCGTCGGTGGATTGCCGGACGGATGAAGGTGCGACGGGGCAGGCAACACAGTCTGGACGGGCTGCACCAGTGGCTGCTGCAGCTTGCTGATGGTCGGTGGCTCAATCTTGGCCGGCGACGAGGTGGCCGTCGGTTCCAAGGATGGCAGCTTGGTAATCACCGACACTGACTCCTGACCCGCCTGCGGCTTGCTCTCCACTGGGGCTGGCTCCTTGGCCGGCACTTCTCGAGCGGCAAGGGACTTTTCAGGCGATGAGGAGGAACTCTGGGCTGTCTCGTCAATCTTGAGACTCGGCCCACTGCTATCCGCCTCGTCGGGATTCTCCTCGGTGTCCGTATCGATCTGCAGATCTCGCTCCGACTGCGGCGTATCCGCCTTGATGTCCATCATGTCCTCGTGCCGCAGACTCTGCACCGCCTTGTTGATCTCATCGGGATCCAGCAGGGCTCCAGTTGCAGCCACAGGCTCACGCTCTGGCTCTGGCTCTGCCTCTGGTGAGGGTTCGGGCTCGGGCTCTGGCTCAGGTTCTGGTTCTGCTTCGGGTTCAGGCTCTGGCTCCAGTTCTGGCTCTTCCAGTATGCATGCCACCGGCTCCACAACCGCCTCGATGGCCTTGGCTGCCAGGGCGGCCTCCTCATCGGGCTCTGCAACCACCAATACTGGAGTCTCCACATCACTGACCGAGTTCATCTCATCCATGCCGTCCAGGGAGTAGTCTGCCGTTGAGGACGTGCCAAAGCTTTCGCCCAACAGAGCGGACACAGCACTCTCGGTCTCCTCCTGGGAAATGGTCACCCGCGACTTGCTCTCCTCCATCTTGTCCTGAGGCTTGATCGCACTCGGAGGCGATGCCACTGGTATCTTGGGCTCATCTCCCAGGTTATCCAGCAGCGAAGACGTGGAGTTGAGCTCCGCCGAGATGGATTGCACGGCGGACTCGCTGATCCTGTCATCCAGCTGACCATCGAAGCCCGGTATGAAGATCTCCTTCTTCTTCTGCTGGCCACCGCCTGCAGCGCTGCTCGTGGGCGATGTCTCCGCTGCAGCGCTTGCACTGGCCGCCGCTGCTGCTGTCGAGGACGTGGGCGTGGTGGCCAGCGCCGAAGAGGAACTTACGCCGGCGCCCGCGCTCACTGGAGTCTCGGCGGACTGGGTGGAGAGCATGGAGCTGCTGTTGGTGATCGTGGGCGTCTTGGGTATGGGACTGATCAGGCGCGGCTTCTCGCGTGACGGCGTCGTCAGGCTGTCGCTACTTCCCCTGCTCGTCGGCGTTGTGGGCTTCGCGGGCAACTTCGGTGTGGGCAACAGCACATCCTCGTCGTCGTCGTCTCCCAGCAGGCATGGCAGGCTGGGCGAGGGTTTGCACAGAGGCGGCGACGATGGACGCTTGGCCTCCATCTGCTCATCCGCATGCTTGCTGGCGGCCTGCACGTTGACCGTGAGCTTGCCGGGAGTGGGTGGCGCCGAGGTGGGCACACAAGGCTGCGGTGTCGGCGCCACAAGGGGCAGAGATTCGCGGCGATGCTGCTGCTTCTCCTCCTTGGAACGCTTCTTTTTCTTCTTCTTGTCCTTGCTCTTGTGCTGCTCCTGCTGCTGCTGCTCCGGCTTGTTGCTGCTGCTGCCATGCTTCAAGATGTCCATGGAGTTGTTGTCCTCGTTGTCGGAGAAGCGGAACACATCCGCCATATCGGACCTGTAGGTGTTGGCTGTCGAGGGCGTGGCCTCCTCCTCGGGCATCATCTTGCTGTCAAAGTCGTTCATCAGCTGCGCCTCTAGAGCCCGGCCTGCCTCGTCCATGTCCACGCTGTTGTCATCCTCCACCTTGGCATCTTGGATCTTCGAGGACTGCTGCTGCTGTTGCTGCTGCGCCTGTTGTTGCTGTTCTCGCTGCGACTTCTCGCGACGCTTCTTCTCACGCTTCTCCTTGCGATGCTTCTCCCTGTCCGCATGCGAGGACGAGCTGCTGCCTCCCGTCGTCTGGCGACTCCTCTCCTGCTGAGGATGCTGCGTCTGCTGCTGCAGCTGGATCTGCGGCTGCTGCTCCTCCTGCACGGGCAACGGGTTGCTGGCCTCCTGGCTCTTCGAAGGCGTGGCAGGTTCCTGTTTGTAGGTTTGCAGAGCTGCCGAGACAATGGGTCCAGTGGTGGAGACACCACAGGTGGCCTGTGTTGTCGAGTCCTTGTTGTTCTCGCCTTGCTCGTCCGTGAACTGGGATTCATCCTCGTCGGAAATGATGCCAAAGATGAACTCCATCTTGTCCTCGCCCCGCTTCGACGAGGCCTGAGCAGGCAACGAGGGCGCCGACGTGGGTGTGGCCGGCATGGGCGAGGCCGTTGGTAGGACGGAGCCTGAGTTGTAAATCCGGGTTGTGGAGGAAGTGTCCAAGCTCTTGGATTTCTTAGACTTCTTCAGGCGATGACGCTCCTCCTTGGATAGTTTCTCTGAGCTAATCACCTCATTGGTGCTGATCGGTGGCTGGGGAGTGGTCGCAGTTGCTACGCTGCTCACGGTGTTGTTCGTCTCCGTGAGATTCCTTAGCTTCTCGCGCTTCTTCTCCTTCCGCTCCTTGTGCTTCCGCCGTTCGCTGGCCGAGATGTCAAGCGGCAGCGAAGTCGCCGCCACAGCCGAACTCTCCGTTTTGAGGTCATCAAAACTGTCCAGCTTGGGCTTGAAGTCGCCAGCCAAGGCGGAGAAGATGGAGGGCGTCGAGGGTGTTGTGACCACCAGAGGCGATGTCTCCGCGGTGGAGGAGGACTTGAGGCGCTTCTTGCTCTTCTTGTGCTTCTTTCGCGTCTCCGGGGAGTAGTCCTTGTTGACCTTGCCCGAGTCTGAGTAGGCGTAGCCGCCTCCCGCCGAAGAGTTGTAGAAATCGCCAAACTCCTTCTTGATCTCCCGCTCTGTCTTCATCTTGCGCTCTTCCATCGACGAGTTGGAGTCGTGGCGGGACTTGAACTTCTGCTCGCTGTCCGACAGTTGCTCCTGCTTGATTTCCTGGGGAGTTGGAGTGGGAGCTGGAGCTGCTACTGCTGTTATTGCTGCAGCTGGTGCTGCTGCTGGCGGAGGCTCCTGCTTGATCACCAAGTCGGGTGCCGGCAGGGACTGTGACTCCGAATCGGAGGCAATGCGAGTGGAGTGCGAGTTGCGCTTCCCCAGGTGGCTGTGCTTGAGCACATTCCTCCTAATCTCATCCTCGGAGCTCTCGTCGTCGCCATCGCACAGTCTTCGCAGATTCTGTTGCATCTGTCGTACAAGGTTGGCATCGGGCATTCCTGTGTCGCGCTGGTGCTGCTGTTCCCGGTCACCCTCCTGATCCGAGTCGGAGAAGATGCGTCTCGGTTGACGCCGCTCATCATCATCATCGTCGCGCTCGTCATCGGTGCTGGAGAGACCAGGATAGCGACCGTGGAAGCTGCTGCTGCCACTGTTGCGATGATGCCGATCCTCAAACTCAGTGTCCGAGTCGCCGTCGTAGCTGGTGGAGCGCTTCTTCTTGGCCCGCGACTGCTTCAGCTGCGAGAACTTGGCCTTGATCTTCTTCTCCTCGGCCTGGCGCTGCATGTTCTTGCAGCTCCTGGCCTTGACCTTGTCGTACATGGACACGTTGGGGCAATCGTCGGGAATGTCGAAGATCGAGTGCTTCTTGGAGGCATCGTCCGTGTCGTCCGAGTCCGCGGAGCTCAGCATCATTAGCTTGGTACGCAGCGACTTGGACGACGAGTGGTGACCCTCGTCGGAGCCCCGCGAGGACTTCCTCTCCACACTCCTTCTGTGGTGATGGTGATGGTGGGGCTTTCCGCTCGAAGTGCTGAGCTCACCCGCAGAGCCGCTGCCCGCCGCCGAGATTCTCCTGTGCGGATTATGCTGATCCCGCTCTCGTTGCTGCTCCCGCGGCTGCTGCTGCTGCTGCTGGGGATGCTGCTGCTGTGGATGTTGTTCTTCGTCCGTGTTGGTGGACTCTGCCACCGAGTGTCGCTTCTTTTCGCGATGGTGATGGTGATCCCGCTTGCTCTTGTGCCTGGAGGATGAGCTGCTGCCGCCATGATGATGGCTACTGGAGTGCTCCCGCTCCCGATCCCGATCCCGTTCACGCTCCCTCTCCCGCGTCTCCTTTCCTTCCCTCTTGGGCTGCTCCTCTTCGCTGGTATTGAGTTGCTGCTTGGGCTGCGCGGATGGATCTAAGGACTCCAGGGAGGGATTCGTTTCGAGGGAGCTCACGCTGCTCTTCTGGTGGTGCTTGTCCCGGCGATGATGCTTGGACGAGGAGGATGAGCTGCCGCCGCTGCCATGCGACTTGGAGTTGTGCTGCGAGCTGCTGTTGGCCGTCTTCTCCTCCTTGGAGCTTGAGCTCTTCGAGTGCTCCTTGGAGTCGCGACGATCGTTCAGCCTTTGGTTGCTGTTTGGAATCGAGGCATTCTGCGAGTTCTCCATGCGAATCCGTTTCACGTAGTCCTCGTGATGATTCTGATGGCTGGGACCGCCGCCCCCACTGTGATTGCTATCCTGCGAGCTGAGGCGTCGCTTGTGGAGGCGCACTGGCGAGTTCCTCGAGGACTTACGCGAACGATCCTTGGCGCTGTTCTCTGATGGCGTTGAGGGAGTGGCACTGGCAGGAGTGGCCGGAGCAGAGGCATCCACGGCATTCTCCTTGTTGTGCTGACAGTCGGCGGAGGCGGCAGTTGAGGGCGGCAGGGTGTTGTTGTGGGAATAGAAGCTGGTGGCCTCGGAGCTGGCCTCCGCTTTGCTCTTGTGGTACGAGGAGAGCTCGCGCATCCGGGCCAGGCGAGCTTCTTGCTCGGTCTCCTGGGCGCGACGTGATTGCTCCTTTTCGCGCTGCTCCCTCTCCCGCTGCTCCTTCTCGCGGAGGAGTTCCTTTTCGCGCTGCTCCTTCTCCCGTTGCTCCTTTTCCCTTTGCTCCTTCTCACGGATTTCCTTTTCCCTTTGCTCCTTTTCTCGCTGCTCCTTCTCTCGGATTTCCTTTTCCCTTTGCTCCTTTTCGCGCAGCTCTCGCTCTTCTCGTTCCTTGCCTTCCTTCTCCTCGAGGGCCTTCTTCTCACGCTCGCGTTCCCGCTCTCTCTCCTCTTTGGCCTTGCGCTCTTCCCTCTCCTTCTCCTCCTGCGCCGCCTTGGAGCGCTCCTTCTCTTCGCGTTCGTGCTGCTTGCGAAGCTCCTTGTCGCGCTTCTCCTTCTCCTGGCGCTCCTTCTTCTCGCGCTCTTTCTCCCGCTCCTTCTCCGCCTTTTCCGCCGGCTCTTCTTGGTCGGTGGAGTCATCTTCGATGCGGGGAGTGGCCGACTTGGAGGATTGGGAGGTGGCCGAGTTCTTGCGCTTGTCGGAGGACGAAGAGGACGAGGATGACGAGCTCTTATCGGACTTGCTCTTGCTCTTCTTGTCGCCACCCTCCGAGCGATTGTTGTGCTTGCTGTGGGACTTATCCTGACTGCTGCTGCCGCTGCTGCTACTACTGCTCTTCTTCGAGCTGGAACTGGAGGCTTGAGAGGACGAGGACACACTCTTCTTTGGCTGCTCCTCCTCAGTGGAGTTCTGCGGCTGCGTCGGTGGCTTTTGTACATGTGTGGCTGCTGAGGAACTGTTACCGTTGTTGGACGAAGATGATGATGATGTAGATGCCGATGCCGATGCTGTCACCGTTGCCGTGGCAGAGGCGACTGCTGATGAGCTGCTGCCGCTGGACACGGTGCCTACGTTGGTGCTTCCTGGCACTGAGGCCGATTTCTGCAGCTGCACTCTGACTGGCGACTGCGGCGGTGGTGGAGCTTCGGGAACGCTCAAACTCTTGGTTAGATTGCTGCCCGAAGCACCTGCTGCCAGTCTGGATGACGACTGCTGCTGCTGATGCTGCTGCTTTCCCATCTCCGGAGGAGGTGGTGGTGCTGGCTGCACGGCTGGCGGTGGCGCCGCTGTGTTGGGCAATGGCGGGTGACTGGGAAACGGATACTGCAGGCCCTTGGTGGGTCCCGACGGCGAGGCGGTTGGTGTGGCCGCTGTTGCCGCCGCCCCCGTTGCAGTTGGAGGCTTGGCTAGCTGTGCCGCCAGAGCCAGAGAGGCTGCTGAGGCGGCAGCAGCCGCTCCACCTACCGAGGGTGAGGGCGAAGGGCTGTTGTAGGGCGACATCGAAGCCTGGGGCGAGTTCATCGGCGACAAGCTGCTCAGCCTCTGAAGCAATCCACCCGTCTTGCTGCCCGTCGTGGAGTTGACCACCAATCCGCCTACACTGCCGCTACTGCCGGTGCAGTTCCCTATAATGGGCGTCGACTTGGTGGCCGCCAGATTGGGCAATGCCGGCGAGGTATTCCCGCTGCACAGGCCTCGCGACAGACCCGATCCCAGGGAGGAGCCCACCATCAGGTTGGAGGAGGAGTTCAGGGCAAAGTCCGAGCCGGCGGGATCGTACCATTGGTTCTTCTTCAGCCGCTGAAAGTCATCGTCGAAGATGCTCTTCTTGGCCAGCACGGACTTCACAATGTCCGAGGGCTGCAGCTCGTCAATGTCGAGGAATTTGTGACGGGAATTGCTGGTGGTGCTGGACGTTGTGCCGCTGGAGCTGTTGCTGTTGCCGGAACCAGAGCCCGAGCCCGAGGAGCTCGTCTGGTGCGAGTTCAACCCGCTGCCGCTGCCGCCGCCCAGATTCATGTGCATGGACAGCTGCCAGCTCGGTGTGGAGGCGCTGGAGGGTGTGTGGCCCGAGTGACCATGCTCCCTGCCGCTGCTGCCTCCGCCGGACCAGCGTTCGTAGTTCTCCTCAAAGTTGCGCAGTCGTTCGTCCAGCGAGGGACTTCCGCCGGAATTGTGGCCCTGCGGCACATCCGAATCGCTCGAGTTGGAGCTGAGCGAGCGCGGACGCGCTGGACTGGCCATCAGTCCGGAGGAATTGGAGGAGGATCCTTGCTGCTGCTGCGATGACGACTGCTGTGGCTGCTGCTGTTGCTGGTGGTGATGATGATGCTGCTGCTGGTGGTGGTGGTGCTGGTGTTGGTGGTGCGAGGAGGAGGACGAGGAGGAGGAACGCCAATAGCGCTGGAGCGAGGGGCTGGGCAGGAATGCAGATCCCGAGCCGGAGCCCATGCCCTGGCTGCTGCTGGCGTTTAGACTAGAGTTGCTGAGGGAGCACGCCGCGGAGGAGGAGTTGGACGCTCCTCCCAGTCCGCTCAGGCCTCCGCTGGAGGAGCTCTGCTGCTGCAGGTAGCTGCTTCCACTGCCACCGCGGGACTGCTGCTGCTGGAAGAAGAGCACTCCGAACTTGGGCAGTGGCAGCCACATCACCTCGCGCACTCGCTCGCGCGCCCTCTCTCTGGGCGGCGGCAGGCGACGCGGCTCTGTGGGCATTACCTCGGGCCGCTCATCGCACAGCGGCGTCCCAGGCCGAGATCCATCCGCACTCTCGCCTCCGCTGGCCTCGTGCGAGTGATGGGAATGTAGCTGATGGCCCCTGCCCCGCGAGGCATGGTGGTGGTAGTCATCCGTGGCCGTGAGACTGCCCAATCCACTCAAGCCAGATCCGCCGCCAACCGAATTACTGCTGCTCTGCGCCGCTGTGCTGCTACCGCCGGGCTGCTGCATCGTGCTGCTGGTCACACGTCTCCTCTTCGCCGCCAGCGAGGCGTTCATCATATGATGCTGCTGGTCCATGCTGCTGGCACCAACCAGACCGTGCCGAAAGGCCGAGGAACCGGAGAGAGCCGACAGAGCGCCCACATCGATCGAGGGACGCCGGCAGCTGAGCATCATGGAGGGCGGACCACTGGCCTGGGGCGGATGACCGGGAAACTTCATCCCAGGCGAGCCACCCGACGAGGACGCCATCGCCATAGCCATTGCCATCGTCGTCGTCGCCGTCGTCGTGTCGGAGACTCGCCGGATCTCGCTCTTGCGGTTGAGGGGATCGTGTATCACATCACAGTTGGAGGAGGACAGGGAGAGGGGGCTGGGCTTGCTGCTGCCGTGCTCGCCAACGGAGGACGACTCCCCGCTGGCATTGGAATGATGGTGGAGATGGTGGTAATCCATTTTGATGCGCTTGCGCGGACTGACCACGCCCTCGTCACCACTGGACGGGCATTCCTCGAGTGCTTCTGGCAAATGGAAACGTTGATTGTGCACAACGGGGTGCAAATCTTTGGTTGTCTTACCGCAACGCCTTCGGCTAAGAGATCCCGCCGTCGCCGTTGCTGCCAGTGCTCCTGCGCTCAGCGTCGCCTCGAGGAGATCGCCCACGCCGGATCCACTCACGCTGTTTACAGCCGGACCCAGGCGAGCGATCACTGGCGAATCGCAGAGGCTCTCCTCATCCTGCGACGTATTGATAGCACTACTGTTGTTGTTGTTGTACTCCTCGGGGTTGCGAAACCGTCCACGGACGGCGTTCACATCGTTGAAGTCAAAGTCTACAGTATGCCGCGTATTCCTGGCCATTCGCAGCCTTTGCGCCAAAGCAGCCGGCGACATGGGCATCGAACTGGCAGCGGAGGAGCCACCAACCACCGTAGGCAGAGCTGTTGCCGAGGGCAATGCCCCACCCGAGGCTCCGCCGCTGCTCGCAACAGCGGAGGTTAAGCTGGGAGCTGGCATCGCACTGCTCGCAGAGGTACTGCTGCTGCTGCTGTTCGTGGCGGTGATGCTGCTGCTCCCGCTGATGCTTTGGTTGGCTGTACTGCTGCTTCCACTGCTGGCTCCGCCGCCGGGCGTGTTTCCTGGCGAGCAGCCATCATTGGAGTTGTTCTGATGCCGGCTAAAGGACGAGGCCCGCGATCGAGACTGCGATGAGGAGGAGGACGACTCGTAGCGACCAAAGCGCGAGGAAGAACCTGGAAAAGAAGACAACAGATGAGTAAATAAATGAAGTTTCCTTTGGGTTAACTAGGGGATCCTTACCCGCACTCTGCTGCTGCTGCTGTTGTGGCTGCTGCTGTTGTTGCTGTTGTTGCTGCTGCTGCTTCTCCTGTTTGTCTTGCTTGTCGTAGAAGGCATCTTGGCACTCCCTCGAGGCAAAATCAACCTGCAGCTTCCTGCCGCGCATGATCGTGCCGCGCATATCCTTCACCGCCGCCTGGGCATTCTGCACCTGATCGTACAGGACCAACGCCAACTGCCTGTTGCGATCAATGCTCACCTTGGTCACAGTGCCGAAGCGCGTGAATTGGGACTGAAGAAACGACTCGGAGACCTTCTCGCCGACGCCGTCGATCCACACACAGTTGGTGGGCATGGATTTGCCAAAGCCCAGCTTGATCCGGTTGCTGCCCAGATGCTCGCCGTCCATTTTGCGCATTGCCTTCACCACGGAGACAATGTCCGAATACTGACAGAAGGCGTAGGCGTTCAGGCCCTGCTTCTTGATGTCGATCTCGATGATCTCGCCGAAGCCCTCGAAGTGCCCGCGCAGCTCCCCGGCCGTTATGTCCTTCTCCAGGTTGCCAATGAACAGGGTGCGCGTCGACTTAGGATGATACTCATCCAGCTCGGCTTCGTAGGGCCGAAACTCATTGTCTTCGACATCGTAGCCCTGGTAGGGCTCAACCTCGATCTTGCAACCGAAGAAGTGCTTGTCGTGCGACACTTCCAGCGCCTTCTCGACGTCATCGGGCTTCTTGAAGCAGACCAGAGCGTAACGCTCCGAGTTCTGACCGACCACCTTGACCCACGTCACCTTGCCGTGCTTTTTGTACTCATGGAAGAGACCATCCTTGAGGGATGTGTCCGAGGAACGGGCGGGCAAATTGCGGACACGTATCGCCAGCGGCCGGTTGTCCTCGGAATGCACCACGGGATTGGCTGTCAGGCAGGAGGAGGAGCCGCTGGAGCTGCTGCTGCTGCTCGACGATGAGCTGGAGCCGCAGCCTCCGCCGCCTGTGCTGCTGCTGGCGGTGCCAGCCTGGCCACTGGGATTTGAAGAGTTGCCTTGGGGAGAGAGGGAAACGGAAATTAATATCAATTCTTTTGTCTGGGGGAGCATGCCCATGATCTGAAGATATACTCACTCGTCACTGCCACAGACTGCAGGCTGCGGCCGCCGCGACCCTCCACCATCATCATCGCACAATTGCCCGTGGACTGGACGGGGCTGGACGCGTGCGAGTGGGAGGATGAGTGCGAGGAGGACGAGGAGCTGTGCGAACTGCTGTAGCTGCTCGGCGAGCGCGAGTGCGAGCGACTGGAGGAGGTGGTGCTGCGTCCGTGCAGGTGGTGTCGCGTCCGTATTGGATGCGACGAGGGCAATCCATTGTCCACGGAGGCAGAGGCAGCAGCCGCAGCGGCCAAGGCAGCGGCCACATTTAGAATGTCACCGCTGGCCGCCGCCGCGGCAGCTGATGAGGCTCCAGTTGCTCCAGTAGCTCCGGCAGCAGCTCCCGATGCTATCGTTGGCATCGTGGGCGTTGCCGTGTTTATTGTATTATTTAAACTATTACTACTAAAACTATTGTTTGTGATTGTACTTGTCGTCGTCGTGGGAGTAGCCGCTGCACCTCCACCGTCTGCCGCTGCTCCTCCTGGCGATTCCGAACCAGAGCGTGCTCCTGCCGCCGATCCAGCCGCTCCCGTCGCTCCAACTATCGCTCCCTTGAGTAGCTTATTGAGTTTGCTGCTGTGCAGGATCATCTTGCGCGTGGAGTCAACCGCAGCACTGCCCGCATACGCCACGCTTCGGTGCACGGCCGTAGTCTGCGACTGCGATTGCGACTGGATCTGTGTCTGTCCTTGGGCGGGAGATGGGCAGGTTCCTCCTCCTCCGCCTCCACCTCCTCCTCCTGCCGCTGGACTGCTGCTGCTGCTGCTGCTGTAGTGCGGGTGTTGAGGATTCTGAAGATGCGGATGCGGGTGCTGCTGATGCTGCTGCGGCTGCTGGTGATGGTTGATCGGCGAGCTGTTGCTCATCATTGCAAAGCCACTGCCGGCTGCTGAGGCGCCGGCATTGCCACTGCCACCAGGACTTTTCAATTGGGCCGTCGTCGTCGTCGTTGCAGCAGCGGCGGCTTCGTACCATGACTGTGGTGGTGCCACCCGCGCGCTCTGCTGATTCTGGTGGATATTGTGGCTGCTGCTCCGGTCGCCTAACGCCTGCGGTGGCCCCGCTCCAGCTCCAGCTCCAACGCCCCCCGATCCAGATCCTCCAGCTCCAGCTGTGGCTGCTGTCGTCGTCGTCGTGTTGCTGCTGCTGCTGTTGCCGCTGTTGATACCGCCGCCACCGCTATGACCGCTGGCAGAACCATTCCTGTACAGGCGATCTCTATTGCGCGATCTCTCAGAGGATCCTCCTCCTGCTGCCGCCGATGCGGATGCTACTGATGCTGCTGCTGCTGCTGCTGCTGCCGCTGTTGCTGCTGCTGCTGCTGCCGCTGCTAGGGATGCGGAAGCGGATGCTGACGATGGACTCGAGTTGGCGTTGGAATTGGATGTGGACAAGGAGGCGGAGTTGCCCGTCTGGTACTGACTGACTAAGCGGCTGCTGGTGCGGTCGTAGTAGTTCCTTTCGTAGCTGTTTGTCGGTGGTTCCTCTGTAGACCTAAAATGCGAAACGAAATAAATACGTTAATTATTGAGAATAATAGAGAATACTATAAAGTACTAGATAATAATAAAATTTAACTTATAATTACGGAAATCTTGCATTAAATAATCTAAAAGCACTTTTACATTATTTTAAACTCAACAAAAAATGACGAAATCATACAAATCTTTTTTATATTTTGTTATTTAGCCCTCATTTATGGTTTAATTTCCACATTTTAGTTTAAAAAAAAACTATACACATTTCCTTTAGAGTTTAAAGTTTAGATTACATCACATATTTTCAATTTTTCATAGTTATTAATAATTTGAAATGTTTTCGAGTAAAAATAATGTTTTCTCATATTTTCAGGGTTGCCACAACTGCAAGCGATCACCGTTATTTGAACAATTTTGTTTTGCTTTCGGCAGTGGCAGACTAGACTTTTCTTCACCGATTTTCTTAGTTTTTCGTTTATTATATTCCACACACTCTATGCCAGGATATGAAACCCACCTCCGCATAATATTATTTATCGGTTTTCGCTAGGAAAATCGAAGTCGTCAACTTTTTCGCGATCGTTTCGATGGCTTCTTGGGCCTGTTGTTTTCACAGCCCCTGAGGCGGGCTCCCTGTTAATTGCGCGTCTCATCGGGGATATTTAAACCAAATATTTAACGTATTCCCCGTCCGAATTACTTTCGATTTGTGGACACTGTGATAAGATCGCTTTAGAATAAAATTTCACCCGGCTAAATAAATATAAACGGGCGCCAAATGGAAACGACGTGCTTGCGACCCAATCCGCCGATTTCTTCGCTCTTCTTCTTATTTTCGCTGGTCTGCGTCTGTTTACGCGGCAACACACACGCACAGATAAATAAACTCACTCACACATAAACAGACGCAACGCACACACGCACACACATAGGGAACACAAACACAGAGGCAGAAAAAGCCGGGACCGGGAGAGCCACGTTCTTTTGCTTTTGTTGCTTTATTCAAGAAAACCAAGAACCGGTTTGTTTTTCGCGTATTTGGTATTAAATTTGTATTTCTTTTTTCGTTTTTGCACGGCGGCTCCTTCGTTTCACGTTCTTTGTCGTCGCGTTTCGCTCTTTATTTTATTCCTTCATCTGCCTTCTGCTTGTTTCGGCCACCGAGTTCGCTTTGTGCCGATATTCGCGGTCAGCGCTGCCAGACTGTCTGGGCCTCGAGTAACGTAGTGTCGTATGTTGCCGCGCCATGACGTAAGCGGCGTTACGTGGTGGTGCGGTGAATGTATTGTATGTAGATTTTGTGTAGAATTTATTATTGAATTTCTTTTTTAGTTATTTTAATTTATTTAGTTCAAGGGCGTAAATATTGCATTTCAATATTATTTGTTTTGAGATTGGAATACCACTTTTGTCTGTCCTAATCAAAATTAAGAGTTTTTTTTTGTTTGTTCGATTTAAAAAGTATTATTCTGTTTAAACTACAATAAATATAATATTAAGCTAAATCGACCTTCCACAGAATATATAAATAATGCCAATATTCCAAGAAACGAAAATGTACACTTTAAATATAAACAAACACACGTGGTTTATATGATTAAATAATGTTCGGGTCGGACTATCAATACAATTTAAATTTATGATTCCTTTTTAATTTAAAATAAAAACAGATTAGTATTTTTCTTTTAGGAATAATACTAATAATTAAATATTTCCTACATTCTCCTGTATTTTACATACCAAATAATAAAAGTTTTTACAATTTTAGAAAGGATATCAAAAATGTTTTCTAGTCCTGCGTAAGATGTATTTCCTAATAAATTTCCAGTTCGACTGTTTCGATCGAAACTATAGTTTATGTAGTTTATAGGATTTCCTTATGGGCCACAGCAGAGCCAAATGTTGTTTTCACCTGGTCTCCTGTGAGTGCAAGCGAGATGGAGATGGGAAGCGGAACCAGGTAGAAATAAGGTCTAAGTTCTACCTGAGTTCCTCGAGTTCCAGGCCAAAAAAAATAAGAAAAAAACAATACAATGCCATTAAAGACGCAGAAAGCAACCCCCGGATATATTAACGCGCAAAAGGCTCGAGAAACAAGGGTTCGGTTCAGTTGAGCTCGACATATATTTACTTTTATATATATATATTTATATGTACAATATATTTCTATTTGGCCGTTTCCCGAGGGAAAGAAAAGCAGGCGCGACCTTTGCTAAATGTTTATGCCTTTGTGTTTCCATTGTTGATGGCATCGCGCATTATAGCGAGTGAGAGATCCCTTAGATTGACTCCGAATGTATTACGTTTTATTTTTAATTTTTCACAAATATAAAGATAAGTAAGAAATAGTTTAAAATGCATTTTTACTTTATATATATTAGATTGAAAACGAATACAAATAACATAAAATATAGAAGATATCACTCTGGGAAATACCCTGAATTTAAATACTTCTCAGACCCATTTATAGTAAAATAAAACACAGCTATATATATATGTTATATATGAGTTCATCGGAATGGCTGCTTCGGAGAAGGTTTCCCACAGATTGTTTTACAATTGAGGCTTACGAACGCGTTCAATGGCACAGCAAAGAAATTCTAGTACAACCTCAGACGCGAACGAATAATTATTATACGATGAGTCGCGACGATCGATCGGATCGGATCGGAGCGTATATGGTATTTGATGTGTGCTAATCTCGGTTCTGTTGATAAGAAGCGACCTCGTCCCCTATTCCGCCTGGGAACTGGCAACGAGGGATGTCATCTGGACTAGGAGTGTAATAGCCCGTAAAGCGATGGAAATAATACCCAGAGGGTTGTTTATCCGAAGAATTATCTTCTGGCAGTTATCTGCATTTTTTTGATTTCAAACTGCAACTGTTTTATGGGATTAAAACTACTTTGCATTTTCACATGGTCCCTGCCCTGTCTATGCCCTGGTTCATTGCCTAACAAATATCTTTACATTCTCAAAATAAATGGATTTATGTAGAAGGAAATAGTTATGAAATAGTTAATAGTCCTTCGAGCCGTCTATTTGATCTTTTCTTTTAAATTTTCGGTTTACTTTCCATTTAGAATTCTTTGTTTTCTAATTATTTTTAAAATCGATTTTATAATTTACTGTTCTTGCATTTATTCAAACAGTTATTTCTTAAATTATATTGAACCACTGAAATCTTTTACAAACCCTTATTCAATTTCCATTTAAGCCACTCAATGAAAATAAATTTAAATGAAATTCCTGTTCCGAAACCCGTACGTAATCCAAAACCTCATTGTTATCTCATAATGCCCGAAGTCCATAGACAATAGCTGTAGTAAAGGTAATGGCAATTTCTCTACACAGCCACAGCCAGCCTGCCCCCATATAATGCCCAATTTGATGAATTGAAGCCATATCCTAGTTTAGCCTGATCCCCGCCCTTTTGCAGGATCACAGAGCTGCTATTCCTGCTACTGCTGCTGCTGGAACCAAGATTTTTTAAAGCCGTATTAAGCGCTTTAAGCACAGCAGCAGCACTTAAAATATGGCCATATAGAACAACGCAGCCAGCCAGCAATTCACCATATATGTATGTATGTATATATGTTGTGTGTATATAGCCTGGATCTGGATTTGGATCGGGAGGTCGGGGCAGGGGATATATAGATACATATGTATATATATAAAAGGGGCGGCTGCTGCAGTATCCAGCTTTCTGCTCAGGTCACAGCTTTCGGTGGGCAGAGCACGGGCAGAGGCAGAGGCAGAGCAATTGCAGCCGAGGACATGGCAGACCAAGTGGCTGCCCTGAGCGCCTCCATCTCAGTCCCTTTGAAGCTCCAGCGGGTGGCACTTAATTGCTGAACAGTGGACACCTATGGCTGTTGGAATTCTGTAATTTACTTTTATTTTATGTACAGGAAAAATGGTAGAAGATCTATTTATATTACAAGACTGATCACAAGAAAAGATCGGAATTAATTTATTGTTTTAAAGTTCCAACAGGAAGTCATAATTGATAAAAACTGATTTTTAACAATCAATAATGACCTCAAATCAGCAATAAACCACAAATAATGTAATAAACTTTTCCCAATTTAGAATAATTACTGATGAAAAATAGATATAACTAAATCTACCAAAGAATGAAGCAACAAGTCAGATGTAAGAATGTTTAATGGTTTATTAAACCAATATTAACCCGGTCAAAATGCATAGCCTTCTTGTGGACTCGTTTCCCATTGATTTAAAATCTTCAAAAACTTTTCCCAGGCTCTTAAAATATCACAAAATTGCAGTGTTTTCCAGAGACCACTGTATGTAACACCGTAGTATCTAGGTGTGTTTGAGTTCGGGTTTCGGTGAAATGCAATCCACAGAGGGCACCGGAGGAGAGGGAGCGGAATGAGAGGAGCCACTACATATATTGCCCGGCATGCGCAGTTGAGGCCATTGGAAAAATCAATTCAGCTAAAAGTGCGCCCAGTTCAGGGTATTGCAGGGCCAACAACAACAACCAAAAACAAGAGCAACAACACATTTACTGGGCAACATTTGTTGCGCCCCCAGGAACCGAGGGATGTGGGATATGGGATGTGGGGCTGGTGGACAGTCCAAGTAACGGTGGAGCACACAGAAAACCACCCATTGAACCAAAAGGTGGGCGGTGTACATTAGGGCGGACATTTTTGGGCGTCTGTAAATTGCATTACTGCCATGTTATGAGTGTGTGTCTCCAGATGTGTATGTTTCTGTGTGTGTTTTGGCCCGCTTATGTAATATATGGCCAAGAAGAACAAGAAGCAGACCAAGAAGCGGTCGCAGTAAATGGCAAAATGCTTGCTCCGTGCAGAGAAACCAAAATAAAACACTAGCTAAATTAATATTATTATTAGACTAGTTAAGGGAAAACTTCATCACATTTATGGCACCTTATTAATATGAAGTAGTTTCTGTTTATTAAATGTTGCAATTAAGGAAATAATTATTAAAGGAAACTATAAATATAAATGGGGGATTACAGAATAAACTAGGGTTTCTCAAACTATTAATAGGGTAGTGTCAGAAATGGTGCTACAAAATTTAAAAAATAATGTGACACTGAATTTGGTATCTAGGAAATTGTATTGCATTAATATAAACCCATATTTTAGAGGTTTTAAAAGGAGTTAGTAAAAAACAACATCGAAAATGCATTGTAACTCTCATTCCTTCGATTTAAAAACTCTAAATTTAATAAATTAATCAAAAATTACCAAAAAAGGCATTTAGAACAGCATAATAAATTTGTTATTAAAGATATTATATATTATATTTCCCTAAATTTCTGATTTATAAGAATAAACATTCACATTAAACGCACTCGAGCCCCATAAAATAATTACCATAAAAATGTATACAGGAATTCGCTTGAAATTCTATCCAAATTCCTTGACTTTAGGTATTTTAATATAGGCAGCCCATTTTCATTGGCATTTTCCCGTACAGTGTATCCTCGAATGGACCCAGTGAGTGTCCCCGTTGCCGCAAGGCGCCCTGTCTTTTGTCCTGGCAAAAGTTTCTCACCGAACGTCCTTGTTTGAGGTTATTTCTGTGTATATTTGGCTGACTCTGGCATGTACATGGGAATATATACTACATACATGTATATAGACGAGAGAGAGAGAGAAGGGCGTGGAAGGCACACATATATATCCAGCACACACACACACACGCACACGCTCCTGAAATCCTTTTTTAGCCTTTCATTCAATCATTGCTGGGCGGCGGCGGCAACCGCCCCGTTTCCCCCCCTTTTTTGACTCCACTGACTGCAGTCAAAGTAATTTGAGCTGGAGAGCATTCCCTGGCTGCGTCGTCTCCTCCAGGGCGTGAAATTTATCAACATCAGGGAGCTGGCAGCAGCAGCAGCAGGAGCCGGAACAGGAGCCGAGTCAGAAGATACAGCCCCTCTTCTGGAGCCCCGAGAGCTGGGAGCCTGGCAAAAGTTGAAGGACACGGGAATGACAGGACACAGGACGTAAACACGGCATTCTGGCAAAGGAATTAGATAAAACTTTTAACAAAAGAGACAGGCCACGGGAGAGAGCCAACCCAACCTACAAAAAAAAAAGAAGAGTCTACATTTTTGGCCAAAAGGTTCTTAAACTTTGCTGGAAACGCTCCAGGTTGGATGGCAAATGGCTGAAATTGTTGGAAATATTTTTAAAATGTCCGATTTGGGGATACAGATAAGCGGGGAAACTCATTAAAAAGAAACCCTCAAGTTATGCGGAAGATTTGCAAAATAAAAAATAATTTGAAGAGGGTGTACCCTTAAATATATTTTTACAAGTTGGCTCTTGGGCCAAAGTACCTTGCTAATAATAAAATTTAATTATATAGGGATTCGAGACTAAGCGGGAAATATTTAAAGGAAGAACCTCTCATTTAAGAAGTAACGCTTTAAGAACCCTATCCCCTGACATTTCCAGTCCTAAACCCATTTTAAGTAATTTATTTTGCATATTAAATATTATTTATTTATAAAGTTTTCACCACGTTCTGATTCCCGCTTTAGTTGCCTGACTAAATAATGTTTTCCCTTACTCCTATTCGTTTATCTGCCAACACATTTATTCTCCAGAGTCTCAGACTGCCATAAACATTTATTTCAGCAAAAAAGAAAAACACATTTTCCACTTCTCATTTCAAATCTGGCCAAAGCATTTGCTTTAACCGCATAAATTTAATTCTTTATGGTCGGTCGGGTCGGTGGCTTCTCTCTCGAGGGAATCTGCACTTAAATTTGTTTCATTATTGTGCTCGCAATATATATATTTTACATAACATGATGTGCATTTAAAGCACTGCGAATGACACGACATTTGCTGGTTGCAAGTACCTCCGAGTTGCGTTGCAATGTTGCAGAGTTTTGCAGCAGACAACGAGGCTGGCAGAGGCTTTAAAATTATATAAGCCTCCCTGAAGGGACACGCCCCCAAGTGGCCCACCGAGTGGGTGGTCTGACAAACGCGCCCATGGCTCGATGCGGCTGCGGAATGCTAAGTGCAAAATGCCAAAAGGATATCCCACTTGGGCGAAAAATGTCTCTCTGGCATCAGGAATTCAACTTTATTAAATTCTATATTTATTTAAGTTAATGTTTGACATGTTCTATGCATTTTTTGAACTAATAAATAATTGGTGTTGTATTTAATTAAAGAAGTATTTCGGTTATAGAGTCGAGAATTGTTTCGTTTCCTAGCTTTCTTGTTAATAAATACTTTGTAAATAAATATAGTGTCTTTTCCTGGTTATATTTTATTTAATTTGGATACTAATATTATTTGAGTACATAATTTGCTTTGTAAATATTTTTTAAACTAATTTCTATTTAACCTTTTCAATAAGCATTCTATGTTTATAACTTTACATTCAATACATCCAGCTGTTTTCTGATTGTAGGAATTATAAGACACAGGACTAACCAAGAATTCCCTCATCAAATTCTTCCTAGATTTTCCTTCAATCTTCTCTTCAAAATTCATAGACTTTTCCTGCCGTGTTGCTGGGGCGGCTTGCAGTAAACGCATCCTTTGCCAACGTGGCTTATTATTAACTTCAGCTGGCGACCTCAATTAAAGTGGTGTCCTGCGAATGCTCCTGCCTGTATATACACAGCCACATTCACATTTATATAGACAGATGAGTGCGAGTGAGTGTGTGGCCTGCGACAAAGTCAGAGGGCAAAGTTGAATAAAAGTTGAAGCTAGGAGAGAAGGAAAAACCCTGGGGGGAGAAGGGAAATGGCGCTGGAAAATGGTGGGGGCAAATGACGCAGCGCTGCTTTCCCAGGCCAAAGTGACGCAACCGGAAGCGGCAGCAAAAAAAAAAGAAAAATAATAAAAAAGGAAAGGAAACAGGGGGGTGGCCAGAGAGGACGAACAAGAAGCAGAGTCTCTCCCCAAAGAGCGAGTGCGGAGAACTTTCCCAGGCCGGCTCCAAGTATTGAATGAAAACTTATGCAAGACGAGGTCTAAAAACAGAGCACCCAGAGGCAGAGGGAAAATCAGGAAAATTCTGGGAAAAGAGGCGACAGGAAAGAGGAGCTCCAGAGAGAGAGAGAGCGAGCAAGTTACAAATCCCTGAAAGCGCCTGCGCGCTCTAAATTCCTGTACATAATGTAAAATACAAATCGCTGCGGGACACCTTACATACGCAAAATCCATATACACTTGAGCACATATATATAAATATATATAGACATATATACAGCACAGGACATGGCTTGTCTTTCATATCCTGGCTGCCACCCACAGCCGCAGGGCCACATAAAAACAACAACAGAGCCGAAGAACTAAAATATCCAACGAGATAAAAAAAAAGAGGGAAAAGAAAACACAACAAACATAACATAACATAAATTGCAGCATCCAGCAAAGGACTGAAATAGCAAAGGAAACAAAAGGAAAATAACTAAAAATGTGCAACTGAAGCTTGCTCGGGAAACCCTATATTTCTCCCATTTCCCTCTTTTACTATATAACCTAAACCTTAGAGAGGCTGCCGGCCTGGGCTGGGCTGGGCTGGGTCTGCATAGATGATATTGTCTGAAAACGAGGTCGTGGAAATGGAAAATGAAAGCAGTTCGAGGAGAGTGTCTCCTCTGGGCGACGCCATGTTGGTTTTTAACAGGAAGTTCCTGCCTGCCTCCTGTCACTGCTCACCCTCTCTAGGCTCTTTGGAGCTCTACTTATATATCTCTCTGCACTTACTCTAATGCCGGCAAAATATAAACTCCCATCATTTGTTGTTTGTTTTCCACTGCATTGAGTTGGCCATTCTTTTTTTGTTGTACTATAGGATCTGCTGTATTTTTTCTCTTGATTTGTCCTGCTAATGAAGCTTTAGCCAGAGAAGCTGAGAATTTGCATCATTTGTGCAAAAAACAACAATGTTATCTCTCTTGGGAGTGGCTTTAAAATACAGTTATACACAAAACAATGGCAGCAGCAGGAGCAGCAGAGCGAAACAGGACAAAAACCATTTTCATTGCCTACTTTTCAGAGCGTGTGCAAATTATTACCTGCACTCGAAGGAAAGCTGAGATAAATCTATGGAAAAGGTGATATTTCAAGGCCTACATAGGGGTGGCTAAGGGGGTGCCTTGTCTGCGTTAAAAATTCATAAATAAATACCACAAAAATCTTATTAAATTTATTTACCACCCAAGGTCCCACTCTAGTCTTAATCAAGATCATAATTCAGATTATTTTGTACAAAATACATTCCCCTAAAGCCGAGACCTAAGTAAATTTTAGAAGTTCTATTTCAACAAAGGAAGTTTACCCTATTTTATAAACTTAACCCTCGTGCCCCTAAATGTTTCATTAATTTCAAAAATTTAACAACATTTACAGAAATTGCAAATACCGTGCTTGCGAATTATTTTCGCTTGCATGACTCCAGCAATTTCCATCTTAATTGGCCATTAGGTCTCCAATTGGACGTAATTGCATTTAATTTCTGGCTGTGTAAAACGGAACTCTGGAGGAGATGAGCAAGATGCAGCAGGGACAAAGGATTGATGCTGCTGCTGCTGCTTCTGCTGATGTTATTTGTTGCAGCAATTTCCGGCACTCTCCCCCCTGAGAGAGAGAGCGAGCGAGTCAGTCAGTAATGCAAAGTAATTAAATAACAACAAATATATGCATGTAGTGGAACAGGCAGTCGAATGTTTTGTGTGCACACACATTGCTCATGAAAATAAGTCGAGCTTAATGGAAATGGATGGGATAAAAGTAGAGATGCATAATTTACTTAGTTGCAGAATTTGAAAATGGAATTAATGCATACGGAATTGGGACGGGGGAGAACAATAAAACCCAAGGTGGGCTTAAGCAAATGAAGGAATGTAAATGGTAAAAGGTACCTTACTGCATTTTTAACAAGAAAATCTAAAGGAGTTTGGAATTCCTCTGAGAAACTGCGTGGCTTTCTTCAGTTTTCCATTTAATTACTAGGGAAATACAACAATTTATATAACCAAGTGTAATTACAAATTAAATTCACCAAATTGAATCACAAATAAAAGCTTATGATGTTTCTCTTTGAATTATTCGGTCCTAATTAATCTTATTTGTGTGGTTTCCCAATTAAATGTTGCCATCCTTAATCCATTTTGCCACGAGTCCTGAGTCCTCAGTCCCCCCGAGTGACTAATTCGCATTTGCTGAACCAATTAGCATCATTTAAATGAGCTTAAATGCAAATACACACTCACACACGAGAGATAGAGAGAGGATGCGACTTTCATTTAGTCTCTCCTCTTAAATCCAATTAAATCCTGGATCCAATCTGACCGCGTGGCACGCTTAATCCCATCCACATTCGCTTCGATATATATATATATATAGTATTTCACATTTTGTGTCTGCAGGATTCAGCACTTAGTGCCACCATTTGGCGTCCTGGTTAGAGCCCTAATTTGTTTTGCTGCATTTAAAATGAATTCAAGTTGGTTAAGGGGTGAAATGGGATCTGACGCGCTAACTTTGTTTGCCAGACCCAATCAAGTGAAAACAGGCGACAGTGCAATGTAATTACGAACAGAGAGATGCAGCAGATACACACGCAGATACGCAGATACACAGATATGCGGAGATATACGACAGTTCGGATACAGATACAGGCAGACTGGGATATACACATAATCACCTCTTTCGCTGGCGCTGACAATTTAATTAGAATTGATTTTCCGATCAATATTTTCCAGGGAAATTCACAGTTGCAGTTGTTGGCGCGCCCCTGTATCTGTATCTATATCTGTCGCTCTTTCGGGTTATATAACTCATGTGTATATAGATTTATATATATATATATCGACGCACAGGCTACAGAAATTGGGGTGGAGGCGCCGCACAGAGATACACATTCATCAGTGTGTGAAATTTAATTGCATGCCCCCCTCTCCACTCCTCGCCTCGTACCCGCTTGCAACTGGAATTTAATGAGCAATTTATTTTTCGAAGGGAAGTACGAATTGTATCTATATATCTCCCTTTCTCTCCGTTTCCCTTGGCACGTCCTTTGGCCCCGGCAAAAACCGCAGCGGCAATGAAGCATTTCCACATGAAGATTGATTATGGCTCAAGTTTTTCCTCAATTTCCGTTTTTATTTTTATACCAACAGCACCACTCACTGCTGCTCCATTCTTTTAATGCATTTTGCAATTTATTTCAATGCATCGAAAAGGATTGGGACAGGACACACCCAAATGAAAAAGGAGCCAAAGGATGCCGATGCAGCAGCAGCAGCGGCAGCCACAGCCAGTCATGGAATCCTTGTAATGGCAGGGCGATAAATAAAAAAGGGGTATTGCCCAAGGAGACTGAGTTCCAAGGGGGATTCTTCTGGTGTCCTGAACCCGATATGCCCACAGCCGAGTCATGGGAGTCCGCCGGACTCCTCCTATCATCTCGCAGAGCCATCTCGATTCCATTCTCCTCCAGCTCCTCGGTTTACTGCGGCAAATGGATTCTCGAAATGCAATCATTATTAATGATGAGCCCGGGATATTGTGGGTTAGATGGATATTTGAGAAGCCGCAGCAGCTGAGAAAATATACAAGTGCTGGTGAGTGAGATTTTGGAGGTATTAGTTATCTCAGCGAGTTCTCTTTTAATTGAATTTAATGGGAAATCCAATATAAAGCTGAGGAAATTGATAGAAAATTGATTATTCTCTTCGTAAAAGAAAATAAATATGGTAACTATTAAGAAGAAAGTCAGCTTTTCAGCTTAAAGAATTTAAAACATTCCAAACTAAAGCCCATAAAAATTGTAATAATAAAGGTTATAACTTAATAAAGAGCCATCAAGGAAGAACAACAAATAATAGCATCATTTTTAGTTATATATTTCATATTAAATGCTTTTATATGACTATCACTTGCCATAGCAATTTCATTTCAAGAAAACCTATAACAGTTAAGAATATGTCATAACTTTTTGAAATATAAACGGAAAGCGTAATAATTTTCTATTTGTTTTTAATATCAAAACTCTCATTTCCTAAGAGCTCTCTCGCTGTTTATGGGCGAATCTACTTGATGTCTTTCTCAATTAAAAATCCCAGTTTGCATTTCCCTGACGCATGAGGCTTTTAGAGTGATTCCTAACCGCAGAGTGTTGAATTGCAGTTCAAACAAGTTGCACGAAAAATCTTCGATTTGAGATTGCCCGAAAGGGACAAGAGGAGAGGCTATTCTGCCTGGGCCGCAACATTGCGGTCATCTTGTTAGCCCTCATTCTCATTCCAACTCTTCTCGCCTCCCTGCCATTGTGGTCAGCATCTGGATGAAGCTGGAAAACTTAGCCACATCCATAAAATGGCATAGAAAACTCATGCATCTCTCAGCCTTCTCTTAGCCTGCTCAGTGTGTGTTTATGTATTTATGGCCATTGCCTCGACTAGCTGGGGTCATCATAAAAGTTGGTAAAATGCAGTTTTATGGCCAGCACAAGCCCTGCAAACGAAAACCCGAATCGAAACCAGCAAGACCGCAAAAGGGCGTGGCATTTTTATGTTACATACCATTTTTATATATATATATATATCTTTTTATACATATTTCCTCTTAGTTTAATTGAATTTTTACCAATTTGCCCAACACCCTTTGGCGTACATATACATTTTAATTGGAAAGCTAAAACAAATAACAAATAAATCGAAGCCGAAACCACCGAAAGCATTGGGGCGTATGCGCAATGTTACGCATACGCCGCGTTGGCCCTTTCTGTGTGTACACACACAGCTCTCGATATAAATAAACGTTTCGCCGTATAAATTGGCACAGGCAACTGTCCATTCACATGTCCATTTTGAGGCATAATTTAAACTGACATTTTGCGCGCAAAAACACTTTTCCAATTTTTTGTTTCCCTCTATCGAAGGAAACTAATCAATGGGCAATGTGCACTAAGAGAATTTTTAAATATGTAGTCGGGGGAAGTTAATTAACTTTTTCCTGGATACAAATAAATAATTGAAACATTTATTGGATTATTTATTCCATCTGCAACATATAGAATGTATTATTTTTGACATCATTTCATTAGTTATTTAAATGTAATGAAAATTCATAACTGCTGAAATGGCAGAAGCCCAAGAAGTACATTTTAATTTACACATTTAAAAGCAATCTGTGTAGCATTAATTTTTAAAAATATATATATAATACGTTTTCCCAAAAATAATTGTGAATTATTTATTAACGCAGCTCTATCGTGGTAATATTTTTTTTTAACAGTGCCGCCTGTGACATTTTCAGGTTAATGCAATTTTCAATTTTCAAATGCAGCCGCATTTGAGTTGTTAAATTTTTAATGCAACGCTTACTGCCGCAGTTATAATGGGCTGTCTCTGCTGCTGCTGTCGTTGTTGTTACTGCCATTTTCCGTTGGGCATTTTAATTAGGCGCCAGCTTTCCGTTTTCCACGGTTTCCCCGCCAGTTACATTGCATAACTGGGCCCTCGGCCCCTGCAGATTATCGCCCGCCGCCCACCTGTGATTCGGTTTGCTATATTTATTATTTTATTTTATTTATTTTCTTTTCTTTTTTTCTTTGGCGGCTGCTTGTGAAATATTTCCACTGATGTGTGGTTGGAAGGAGGCGTGGCTGGCCCAACGCCCCCCTCTATGTGTGGAAGGAAGAAAATGCAAGAAAATAATACAAATTTGTGCACTGTCCATTATTCAAATATATTTCGCGCAAAAGCCTCACTGGCTCGGCTCATTCATTCAGTTGCTCAGCCATGCATTCCCACCTCCATTCAGTCACCAGTTTCCTCATGGGTCTCGGTGTTTAGCTAACTGCAACAAAATTTGCATACGCATTTGTTTTTCGCCTCTGGTTTTTCGGTTGTTGTTTGTGTTTAAGTTTGGAGCTGCTGCTGCTGTCGGGGTGAAATTTAATGCATTTTTTCGGTGGGCGCAGTTTGCAGTTGCAGTTGCGTAAAGCGTTAACTGGGTTAAGAGTCACAACTACCAACAACTACAACCAAGAGAGTCTTGGTGCCCATCCATCTTTTTTATTTTCCCCACAGCCAGCACCACACATATTTGTATCTCTTAGCTCGGGGCCACCATCTCGGCCAAGTTGACAGCGCGGCTGTCAGACAAGAGACAGACTTCAAAAAGCTGATTTTTGGGAGGAGTTGGGGCTATAATGGTTGGAAAAATAATAGAAACGAGCCAGAGAAAAGGTGGGTGGTTTTTAGGTTGGCTTTAGGTAGCATTGAACGTAAATTGAATTTCTGTTCGGCGCCCACGCAACTCAATGAGATTGAAAGGTCCAAAGTCCATTTCCAAAGAGTTTCCACTGATTTCGGTTGGCAGATACGAAAATTAACTTCGGGCATGTCAAGATAAATAAATAGCTTTAAGGGGCGGGGACTAATCGATGGGAAATCGTTAAATCATCACAGAAATTCATTAATTTTTTATTAGTAAAGTGATATTGGTATTAACTTTACATGTCATTAAGAAAGCTATTAGGGTTTCTATGTATATCGAGCGGAAAAGTACTCAAGAGATAAAGTCTGGTTCCCTCTAAAAAAAGACTAGTTTCTTCTTCTGCTTGTAAACAATATCATTTTCTGATAAAATTAAATAAAAAAAAACAACAATTATTTACTAAATAAGCTTAAATAAGTAACTGATCCCAAAGAAACAAAAGTTTGTGTCACTAATCAAAGTCGAAAGACTCCAAACTATTACGAAAAGTAAACTAATTAAAGGCCATACTGTTATAGCAGAAAGCCCCCTAGAAAGTTCGTAAGTTGCTTTGCTTCTCATTCAAAATCTTGAGTAATTATTTTGCAAATTAAAAGGATATCCCACTCCGACACCCCCGAAAAATAAAGAAACTTGCATTTTAATTACGCTTGGTGTAATAAAAACATATGGCAGGCTACACCACTCCCTTTCCCGAATGATCCCTCGGATGATTTTCCATCATCTCCTTAATGCCAGCCGAAAAACTGCAGCTGTCGGGTGGTTTAGACAGAAGGAAAACTTTTTCGTTCCTCAACTTTTCACAGCGAATTTTACACAGAAGACTAATGAGCGGCAGACAGTGGGATGAGTCAAGGGACGACGACTCTTCTGCGACGCGTCTAATTAATGCACAGATATTAATCATGTCGCGAAATTCGAGGCACTCGTAATTCTAAACGAACAATGGAGGATGCAACACTTGATGAACAGAGCACCGCCACCACGAGGATGATGATGATGATGATGAGGCAGGGCTGGTGTTTCACTGGCTTAATTATCAATCAAAGGGGGGTTTCCAAAGGGGCTCTCGTTGTAATAATAATAATAATAGCAACACCAAGGCGAAAGGCCAGGGAGGAGGTGAAATTTCATAATGCAAACACAAAGCGTTCGCTACGCGATGTCATTTCGCCCCATCGATTGAGTAAGAGCCCCGTGAGTGATTCCCCCTCTTGCCACAAGCCCCCTCCCCTTCAGGGCAAGTGCACGTAACTAACGCCCTCCCCTCTCCACTCCAATGCTAATAAGCTGGGCGTGGCTCTTGGCCCAAAGGAGCTTAGGGGCCGCCTTTGCTTCGTTAGCTGTCAAAATGGTTGGCACACCAAGAGAGCTGCGGCGAATGGAGCCAAAGGATGGGGCACAGTGATGCTTCGGAGATGGGAAATCTATCCAAACTCTAGCTTTATATGTTAAACAGTATATTTTAAAATAGAAAAATAAATATAAACTAAAAAAAAGAGGCACTAAAACCTCTACTGATTCCACAAACCTCTCCTGCGAGTGATCACTGTGCTGGAAAGGGATTAAGGAGCGCAGAGGTTGAGGGGTTAGGTTATGCCAGAACCGCTGGCAATCCAACAAGACCCGGCAAATTGGCTTACACCATCAGCTTGGTCATAGGATCTTCTCTCCATCCACTCAAGGGGATGAGCAGGCTGAGCAGGATGAGGCTCGGAATCGAAGACGAGCTGCCATTATTAGAGCCCGTACCTGTGTCTTTCTTGATTGGCCCCGGACACATGCCCCCGGGGATCGAAGTGGAGGGGATAACAAGGTGCCGGCAATTGCTCAGGTGCGCTTACATCCTATGCTGACCAATGAGGCGTATGATTAATGTCCACAACCCACCCCCACCCAGAACACAAGGAATATTCAAACTTTTGCCAGCTGAAAAGGCAGTTTACGCTTAGTTGGAGTTGCAAGGAAATCCTTGTAGCAATCAATAAAAACTCTTGAGAATTAAGTTTAGCACACGATTTGATTTGACAATTTATTACTTGAATAGAAAATGACATTTTGTGTGGCACGAAAACGAACAAATAATTTACTTAAACTGATAAAAACTTGCAAAATGTTTATCTATAGGTATTAATTACTACAGTTTCCCGAGATTCACTTAATAAACTGCTGAGATCGTACAATATATTTCCCTTAATCTAACCTTCTTGGTTAAAACATTACCTAATCAACCCTTCATATTTCCTTCCGTTTTCAAATTTTAATTACCTCAAATCTTGAGCAATTTGCAATGGATTTTACATAAAAGATTATTTAATAATTACTACCTTCTCTGGTTGGTTAGATCTAACCAGTTTTTGTTTGATTTTTGTTTATCGCTCGCACAACTTACATCACAAAAATGTAATTAAAATTTGCAAAATTCTAAAGCCGCATACGTTACGTTTTGTTTCTTCTTTTTTTCTGCCACGTATCGTCGTTTGTTTAAGCTGCCTTTGTTTGACTTTGTTGTTGTTGGCTTGGCAAATACATTTCCATAGCTTAAGTTAATTTTTTTTTGCACGTTCTGTTTGATTATCTTGTTAAGAATTTTGTGACTGCATGTAAGACGAACATTTTTCCTTTGTCTTTATGCAGTTTGTTGAGAGAGCGCAGAGGGTTTTGAATTGATTTATTAATTAGGTAATACCTTTGTTTGCTTGCTTTTTGTCATATTTAATTTATGAATAAATGGGAGAGGAGCGAGGGAGAGAGAGACTCGAGTTTAACCTTTTGCCTCTTCGGTTTACTGTTAGGTATAAATTTTCATAATCAAAAGCGGCGGGTTCAAGTTGAAACTCCGAAAAAAGTCTATTGACCCAACTGAAAACGGTTTTTTATTTTTGTCTTTTTTTATCATACTTTATTTTGTATTTTTGGTTATTTTCATGTTTTGTTTTCGTGGTTTTTTTTGTTGGTAGCCTCGAGCCAAGACAACAACCTGAAGACAAGACCACTTCGAAGAAAAAAAAAACCTTGAAACAGCTCTATTAATATTTGTTTTTTACCCTTTTTTTTTACTTTTGTTAATTTATTTAAACTGCGACCACACGGCGGTACATATCTACAAAATCCGATATTGTTTGCTCAGATTTATTGACACTTTGGAGCACGGTGTGGCTCTTTTTTTTGGGTTTGGTCCAACGCGCATTATTATTATTTTTCGTGTTTAATTTCCTTGTTAGAACCGGTTTCTTTTTTTTTTTGGAAATCTATTAAATCCCTAAGTGGGTCAGGCCGTCATCGAGCGTTATTCAAAATTGGATCTGTCCACAGACAGACTTCTGGCGTCCACTATTCGTCAGATACTTTGTATGCAGATACATCTGAGAGTCTGTCGTCCATCAGCTGATCGCGTCAAGTGCAACCAGCAACCAGAGAGCAGCCCAACACAAAGCAAAGCCCCCGGAATTGAGCTCAATTGGAGGCAATTGGCCAAAGCTCTCCGGCTATATCCAGCTCTCGGCTCTCGAGGAGACAGAGACGGGGGCACACCTCGTCGTTACGTTGCGCCAAGTTGACCACAAGTACCCTTTATCAAGGGTATTGTATGCCTACTACTACTGCAAGTTATCACATTTTTTAAGCGACTCACAAAGGCGGCACAAAAGTGGTTTCAATTCGTTTAGTTAAGATTTGATTTAATACGATTTATATATAGCATTTATTTGGGGCTAGATTTGCATTTAAATTAATTTGTTTAACACGTGAGACTGGGTTTATAGCTTAAGACATTTAAGATGTATTTATTTATTATTAAAAGTATTAATTTGTAACCTTTATGGTTGAATTTAAAGATCCCTACTATTCGCTAAAATATAAATAATAAAATAATAATTGTTATAAGACTAAATAAGGGATTTTGTAGCTAAATTTGACCTATGTTTTGAGCAAAATAATTTTACTTTTATTGGTTATAATATGTTGGATATAAAGAACATTTCCCTATATTACCTCTTCTGCACTTTAAACATGCATTTCCCTATTAATTTTGTTAAATTATTATTTAATATCCAACGCTACTAATAACTTCACAAGCTGCTTCACAAAATATGACTCAAACCCGTGACAATAATTAGTAAACAATTTCCGGCAATCAATGACACCATATTGTGATCAGAAAACAAAAAAGGCCCCATACAAATTAAGATTCTCATTGAGACGCTCGACTATTTCAATATTTGAGTTTAATTTCTCTGGAGTGCCCAACACCACGTGTGTTTATTTGTTTGTTTCCACATAAACTCGTAGGCATTATTTATTTTATATAGATATAGCTTGACTAATGCCTAACATCACACATAAAACTGTCGAAAAAAAAAAAAAAAAACTATAAATAAGGCTGGTCGGAAAGGTCAACTTGATTAGCGAGTCTGTGGCGGGCCTTGCTGACCAACTGACCGACCGACTTGTCAGCGCTGATATACTATATTTAAGATATATAGTTGACACGGCAAAAAAGGGGACTTACATCACTATCATCGTCACTCAATGGCTGCCTCAATAATCCAGGACTTGAGGCAGGCAGTGTCGCTTCAAGGATACGCACCTGCAAATAAAAAGAAACAAACACAATTTAGAATTAAATGCAAAGAAAAACAAATGAATGCCAAACATTTGACATTTTCGAAAGATGGCAAAATGAGCAAATGGCAAATGGCATTTGCATATGAAAGAAGCACATTTATTAGAGCCTTCTATATATGTATATAGTATATATATGCCTCGAACGGAAACGGGAACACCTTTTTGTCTCTATTTACACAAAGTGCAAAAGTTCAAAAGCGTTAAATACGCGCTGCCAAGAAAATGGCAAAAACAGGCAAATAAAAACATACGAAGCGACAGATAAAAATAAATTATATGTATTTGCTTGTCATTATTTTTAGGAAAACAAAAAGAAAGGGTGAGAGGAGAAAAGCCAGAGGAAAACACACAGGAAAGAAAAGAAAACAAATTAGCGAAAATACCAAATTGTCGAAGGAAAACCGCCGTCAAAAGGTCGGAAACAGATATACTGCTTAAAAGAAATCATTGAGCAAAACGTTTTGTAATTTACAAGGTAAATTAAGGTTGTGGGTTACATTTTTGGTGGGAACTTTTGCAACTGTCTTTCAGGGGGTTTCTTTATGTATAAGGAATATCTGTATAATTATTTGTGATTACTTTAATTTTTATAAGGCGTGAGAATAGGAATTTCCCCTTAAACTATTTACTATATGTGTAATTATAATATTTTATGAAGATATCAAAGGAATTTTCATCAAACTATATTTCTTTCTGATAATAATTTCCTTCCCTACTTTGTAGTATTTAAATAGAAAATAGAAATAGAAAATATATTTTCTATTTGTTCTTTAACTCGACTCGGTAGAACTCATCTTCAAACGAAGTCTTTAAAGTTTGATTAATGAATCTGTCTTGTTAAAAGGTATTTAGCAAAGTATCTGCAATTGAACAGGCTTGATTAATGATGCCTTTGACATCTCTATTTCTCTATATATTATAGAAAGAATAATAAAATGAGCTTCCTGCCAATAATTGTCTATCAAGAAATGAATCAAGGCATAGGCCATAATATCACGTGATTCGCTTTATACGATGGATGAATTTGACATTTTCTATTTTGATGTCTTAGGATTTTCCTCATTATTTCTCGTTTTCATTTTTTTTTTCTTTGCTCGCTCTCGCCTTTCATCTTTTCTGGAAAATGGCTAAAGATTGAAAGTTCCTTGCGTATTTTTGGGGCAGATTTATTTGTGTTTTGGTCGCAGACAGACCCGAAGAAACTTTAATGATGATGATGCGGATTTTTCTTATTTTTTTTGCAAGTGCCAAAAATAACAAGAGAGAAACTGAGAAGCCGGGGAAGTATATTATAAGAAGGAGGAAAGAAAAAACAGACGACGGACTATGATGTATTGTATATTATTGTATATATATATATATATACATCTGCATGATGGTCTGTTATTATATAAATAAAGTGAAGCGAGACAGGGAGCAGTCGGGGGCGATATGTTTGCCAGACATTCAAGATTTTACTTCAATATAGCCACCCGATTTCCCCTTCCCCCCCGCCTGCCTTATTTATCTGTCGCAACTTTTGCTGCCATTTCTCTCCGCTCGCTGTAATCTTTTCTTCATGCGCTTTAATTTGTTTTCTTTTCTCGTATTTTTTCGCGCTTCCATTTCTTGTTATTTGCCAAAAGTTTATTGATCTCTCGCTGACATTGGAGAGAAGCCGCCACACACAAATGCAAAGCACACAAAAGATACAGATAGAGGCAAAGTCTTTTAATAAAAAAAAGAGAGAAAAACAACAACGAATAAAACATAAAAACTTTTCCATGTGCTGGGAACTTGGAACGCTGCACAAATCAAAACCTACAGAATTCCATCTTTTTGTTGAATAAAAAAATAAACAGAACGAAAACCGAAATCGTGTCAAATATTCCAAGGGCAGAGAAATGCTAAAAATAACCAAAAAAAAAACAAAAAAATATAATAATTGTTTAAAAAAGAAACACAACATTTTCACGCAATCGTCTGAGGGAGGGGGGAAGGCCTGTGAAAGATTGCATATGGCATAAGAACGCACCGAAGTGCCTCCTCCTCCTCCGGGCCAGTCGAGGGATAAACAAAAGGCGTTCGTTGGGGCCATTAAAATAGCCAATTTAAGTCCAATTGGAAAATTTATAGCCGGGGTAAAAAGCAAAAAAATAAAGCTGAACAAAAAATGGAACAGCTTTGCGGTCAGCTGTTGTTGTCTGTTTTTTGAAATTGTTTTAAGCGATTCGAAAGCAATAACACAAGGTAGGCCAAAAGGTGGGAAATATCTTTGAAAATTAAATATAGAAAGGAGGGAATGAGGGAAAAATCTTGAGAAATATTTGGTGTATTTATTATTTGAGGTTTCTTAGATTTTAATCAGTATTTTTAATCCTTTAATAGGGAACATCATCATTTGGCAATATATATTTAAAAAATTACAAGATAACATACTAATTTGAGGCAATTGCAATCCAAATTATCCCATAAAACGTTATGTTGTTAAATAAAAATTTAATTTATTAAAATACTCTATTCACTTCACCATTCGTTTTTCCCGAATTCCATTAAATAATCTTTATAATTTAAGATTTAAATGTCTTTTGTATATTATCATATTTATGAAGTATTTTTCAAGAAATATAATTTTTATTTTCTGGTAAATTATACTATTAAAAAGTATAATAATATTTTTAAGGTTCATTTAATATCTTTGTAGAAATACTTACAATAAAGTATTGCAATTTCTTAAACTCATTCAGTATTAATATTTCACAAAAATGTTCAGTTTATAAATATAAATATTATTATTATTATTACTTATTATTAAGAATTTGATACATGCAAGTAAATAAATATTAGTTTCGAATCAATTTTACAGTCACCGAAAGATTTTTCAGCTGGAAACAAATAATATATTTAATATATTCGGAATACCTAAACTATGAACTATATTTTCTTACTTTATTCCCCAACTAGCTGTATTAGAACTTTAGTTATTATTTAAAAATAATATTTCCCAATAAGTTTATGTTTCCTGGAAGCTTTCTAGCATAAAAACCAGTGGATCTTTAATATTTTCAAAAAGAACTGTATTAAAAAAGGGGGATATGATTTTATTTTCCTCTTTTTTTTGAGACCAGAACTTCACCTAGAAAAATTTGGTCAAGTGGGGGAAGCGACAGAACCGCTAGTTGACCCACAAATCAGGTGAGGCATATTTTGTTTTTTAGCTGCCAACTGAACAACCAACAATCGGCATCCTTTGGGGAGTTCCCCTCGCCCCCTTGCAACAATAACAGTTTACAAACAAACTGAACTGGCCAGGCCAGCAAACAAACAAAGAAGCCAAGAAGAAACAAATAAACAGACACAGAACCCACAGCGACAAAATGCAAATGAGGCTGGGAAAAAGTTACGGGGGGAAACGAGGGAAAGAGGCCTTGCCAAAACGCCGAACAAACAAACGGGGAGAAATCATAAAAAAATATAACCACAAACATATCAAAAACAAAAACAAATTTTTGAGTGCACGCAGACGGAAAAAGAGAGCGGCTGACGCGACGGCTGACGTCGACGGCCACCCGCCCAGCCAGGCAACAATATAAAATACAAAATCAAAAACAGAAAAACAAAGCTAAAGAAAAAGAAACTTCCACTTTGAGCCCCGCAAAAAAGTCATTGACACGAAAAGAAATACAGAAGTTGAGCGAGCAGCAGCAACAGCAGCAGCGATCCGGCGAAGTAACAAAAATTAACCCCAAAGATGCAAGAGAGTTCAAACTTTAAACTCGGGTGGGGGCTCCCCTTTGGTCTCTCATTCGAATTTGCAGCACAAGCAAAAAATAAAAGCTTTTAATGGTTTTGCAAAAATTATTTGCCAATCTTTTTTTGGTGTTTTTTGCCTTTATTTTGTGGTAATTTTTAGAGACACCTAACCTTTTGTTCGACTGCAAATTTCACTTCTTCTGAGTAAAAGAAAGTATCGTTTTGGTTTCGTTGAGCTTAGTATATTTTTTCTATAAGAAGTTGAGGAAATACATGGAATTTAGTTTAATAAAGTCAAAGTTAAAGGTGATTTTCTATATATTTTGTTATTACTATTAAGAGAAAAAGAGGAATTCAGCTTTAGAATGAAGTTTATATCTTTTAACATAGTTCTTTATTTGATTTTCAACAGGAAACATAAACTTAAATAGGTTTTAATAACTGCTCTCAAATTCCTACTTTAACTGCATTTTTATTTGGTGTTCCATCCATCTTTAAATTCTGCATAAATTTCCCTTAAATAAATTTGCATTTTTTCTACACATTTCTGCTGCAATTCCTATTCGTCGCTGCTCCTTTTAACCACCTTTGCATGCCACATGAAAAGTGCCACAAAAATAGTTAAATTCTCAAACTATGCGCATATATTTTCTTTAGTTTCGTTGAACTCCTTTTTTGCCTCGTTTTTTTGTTTTTTATGGTTACGCCCCTTGCACGAAATGCTCAGCTAACGCCCACCTGCAAGGCCTGGCTAAAAGCGCATTTCATGTTAGTTTTTTTTTATTTTTCTGCCTGTTATTTTCTTAGGTTTTTCTCTTTTTTTTTATTTTGCGACAACTTTACCGTTTGGCGCTGCCATTGCAGTTGCCGTTGACAAAATTACGGTTTATTTTGGCACAACGAGAGAAACTTGTAGAAGGCCGAAAGAAAAAAAAATAATGAAAAAACAGGAGCACGTTTGTGTACATGAACATACAATTGGCGGAGACTGTCGGTGACTTTACACAGTTGTAAACATTTTTACAAAAAGAAAAAACGTAATATTTAATATCTTGTAGCAGTAGTTTAAGAAAAGGTATAACTTCCGTCGAATTAATTTATTTTTGGGCCACATTTAATCTTCGAAATGTTATGAATTTGGTTTATTATTATATTATTCTTGTTTTTAAAGCAAAATAATATCTAGATCCTCGTAATTTGCTTTATTCTTACTTATTTTATTTCGCTGTCCTTTAATTGTTTAGTTTATTATCTCCTGTTATTATTTATTCTTTATTTTAGAGTTTCTTTATTTTATAATTTCTTTCTTTTATTATTTCTTTATTATATTATTTCTTTGTTTTATATTTTTTTTATTTTATTATTTCTTGAATTTATAGTTTCATTATTTTGTTATTTCTTTATTTTACAGTTTCTTTATTATATATTTTCTTTACTTTATTATATCTATATTTCAGTTCCTCTCATTATATTTATATATAGTTCTGTTGCCAATTCTTCATATTTTGTATTTTAATTTTTAACTGCTAAGAAAGGGCATCATATATATCCACGATTTGTACTGTAACTTCAGACCTAGTAGCTACTACTTTAGTTTATCGGTTAATCTTTCGGTCTTGGTGTTTGCTTATGCAATTTGCACGCGTGTGTGTTTTTGCCAAGAGTGTGTTTGTTGTGAGTGAGCCAAGTCGCGTGCAGTTAACAACCACAGCTAAAACCTACAACCTTAAGCTGCACAGAAAGAAATGGTAGCAAAGAAGATATTACATTCAGAATAGATTGCAATATATTTTACTTTATTGCTTTTAAAAATATAGCTTATCAAGGAACAAGAACCTTAGAAAAGATAGTAAATCCATAATTAAATGTTAAATTTAAGTATATTTCCATATAGTCATAGTTATATATTTTCCCCCGTTTTCTCTGTGTATGCATGTTCGATTTCTTGTGTGCTTCTAGACGTGTGTGTGCAGCAGTATATTGGTGAAATTGGGTTTAGTGTTCAATTCCAACACCCACGTTCTAGTTTGGGTTTGTTGGCCCCACAAACTGAACAAAATAAAAAACTAAAAAGAAGCCGGCAACAGCTTTTCGTGGCTGCAATTTTCATTGCAGTTGCTGCCGCTGCTGCTGTTGTTGTTGCCGCTGCAGTTGCTGCTGCTGCCGCTGCTGCCGTTCTTGTTTGCAGCAATTTTCAGCTGTCGTCGTTGCCGCCACAACAAAACGACAGACCCACCAAATGCAATCATGTTTAATTATGCATTCCACATTTGATTTGCTGTTGACTTTTGTTGTTTGCCTAGTTTGTTATTGTTGTTTCTTTGTTGTCAAAGCTTTCCGTTATGAAAAAAAAAAGAGAACAACAAAAACAATAATTAAAATACAACGCCCCCCAAAAAAAGAACGACACAAAAACAGAATAAACTTAAAAAACCTTCAAACAAACAGCAGCAGCTGACAGACAATAAAGGAAATTTCATTTTTGGTATTTTGTGGAAGCATAACATTATAATTGATAAACCAATTTTCCATGCCACCTCCCTCCCCCTTCCACCCATCTGCTGACTTCCTCAATTATTGCCTTCTTATGTATATAAAAAAATATATATATATATGAAATAATCTTGCACTGTGGCTGCATTTTTTCTAAGGGGCCCACGTCCCTTCAGAAATTAACATAAAAATGTTGCACAGATTAGTTCCATAGATAAAATTGGAAAAGAGAAGAAGGAAAATCAAGGCGGGGGAAAACACGAGGTGGTTACGGCTAGATGGACTCAGAAATGCATTTAATTATGGAAATTGCTTCGGTGGGGAACACAAAGAAAGGGATGGATTCGTGGGGGCTTGGGGACACTTGAGAAAGCAATTTAGATTGTCTTACCAGCGAAGGGCAAAGGCTTTTGTCAATTTGCATATTGAAATTATTGCAAAAAGGGTTCTTCTATTGAAAGTTAATTAAGTTGCAGGAGCAGAACTAAAGAATACTTGATTGTGGATTAATTTGTAGTTGGATTTTTAATGGGAAACTAAGAAACTATACATTAAACTCTAATTTAATATACCCAGACATTACTATTATTTAAAACAGCATGTTTTCTTTTAATTAAATTGTGTTAACTAGCGAGATTCATTTTAAATTCGATTAGAATCTCTTTTTATCTAAAAACTTGAAATTACTTCTATTTAAAATGCATTTAAGAACTAGTTTCCTAGTATTAAAGCACCTTCCCCTTTTCTTTAATTGCAAACCTCTCAGCTTAAAACTCAATTGCTTTTAATACGATAATAAGTGAACGTCATTAATCAGTGGAAAAGAGTTCCTAACAAGCTGATAGCTTCTTTTAATAGCTGCAATAACCATAAACATCGACAGCTATTTCTTGTAACAAATTAATAAAAATTAATTAATGTTTTGCGAACAGATACAATCTAACAGAACTGGCATAACTTTGCCGCGCTTTTTATCTTCCGATCAAAGCCAGTCTTCGTTTGGTTTTTAATGCTTTTTGAGCGTGGCTTTTTTTCTTGTTTTATTGTTATTGAAATTTTGGTTGAGCGAACAATTAGTTCAATGCTCAAAACGCCACATTAAGAGACTACATCATCATCACCATCGCCTTGGGATGATGACCGTCATAACAATTTGTTTTTAATGCCACAATGATGATTATTGCTCTCTGCGATTGTTATTAGTGTGCAAATAAATATTTGCAACACATCGAGTGCGTTGCACCCGTTGCCGCCGCATTTTGGTGGCACGCTTGTCTATCGAGGCGATGCTGGAGAAAAATAAAGAAGGCGTAGTGGCAGCCGCATCCCACATATACCACACACTTGCAACAGCCTGGGAGAAAGCCGACGCGCAGATACAGATGCAGATCTGAATCTGAATGCAGATACAAGGTGGCAATTACTACGGCGATTTGCCAACTGCAATTTCGATTTATCCTAAATTGCATAGGGTTTGTCGTCAGCCAGTCAGTCAGTCAGTCCCTGTGATCAACACAAGTCACTGAACCTGACAATGACACAGGTATTAAAGCAGTTTCTATGCCCGGCCTCTGCCAGCACAAGCACAGTATGCACAGACCTGAAACAACACACCAGTGTGACCATATTTTAATATCGGGATAAAGTCTACACTTCTTACCAATTAAATAGCTATAATTTAGTATGAAAGCCAACTTTTATCACTATAAAATGGTTATACATGTATGTCTCAAGATAAATCCCCAATTAAAATTTGTATTTATTAATAATATATTTATGATAATAGTAATTAATCTATTTATTTATATAATTATACTATTTTAACTAAGTATTTTTCTAAAAATCCAACCAAATTGAACTCCAAACGCTCTCAAATAAATCCAAGGAAAATTAATGCTTCCAAAGAAACACTTACTTCATTCAACCTGAAATTGAACCATCAATTCCCAAGCCACGCAATGAAGTCCTGCCAACGAAAATGACCTCATCAACGGCCACCTCAGCATCCATCATCAAGCTTGGCGAGGAAAAAAAGAGAAGGATAACCTGCTGTAAAACAGTTGGCCAAGACAGGAATTGGCAAATGATTTGGCCGGCAAAGATTTATGTGAGAAGCGAAATGAAATGAATGAAGGAAGCCACAGACCGAGTAAAAACCAACCTTTGGCTTAATTTTTCCTTTTTTTTCAACAGAGAGCGGAGCAAGAGAGCCAAACAAATAAATTGAATAAGTCAACAGTTGTGGCCAGTATTACTCGCATATCTGGTTGACGGAGGGGGTTGGAGTAACCGGTTCCAACTCCTTGAAAATGCAATCAGTGCAGCAGGTGGCCAGCACAAGAAATGACAGTCCAAGAACACGCGATCCGAAATCTGTCCAAAGAGTGGGACAATGCTTAATGGCAACCCACTCCACCCAGTCTGTTTATGTTTCTGTTTCTGTTTCTGGATCTCGTGAGTCTACGAGAGATCCGGTTATGCAAATGGGAGTGGAATCTCATGAATACCATTCCCAGTGCAACGGAGCGCATCTCCAAAAGAAATGCCACAAAGAAACATCCTTAATTTCCCATCTACTCTTCGGTCTCTGTCTCAGTCGAGCAATTAAGTTTGATTAAGGAAAAATATGTGAAGGGTACATTTTTATGAGTTGAAAACGCAGATCGTGTAGGAGAAGAACTTAATTAAGGAACTGAAATTATAAAGAAGCTGAAATACAAGTATTTCATAAATAAAGTTAAATAAAACTACCAGAAAATATTCATATTAAATAAATAAATCATTTAAATAACTCCGAATCCAAATTAAAAGCAATATGGCCTTTAAACTTGAAATTTTATTGGATGAAAAATTAAAATCATACCCAGACAATTAAATTTGATGAGAGGAAGGGGGTTCTTAAGTGTTTTTGGCTCATTTCCAGTGGCTATCTGCCATAAAAAGGGTCGTTCCAGCGGCAGCAGCAGCACATCCTCTCAATGATCAGCGACCACTAAGTGGATCAGGCAGGGGAAAAAGGCAGAGGCCGGGCGCATAAATTATGCAGCGGCAGCCTGATTCTCCACTCGAAGATGCCACAGCCGAAAGGTAGGTAGAAAAGCCTTGGAAAAAATAAAACCAAGAGAGCCCATCAAGATAAGCTGGGATAAGGAAATGTAGACTCAGACCGGGGGAATCTCTTCGTTTCTCTCTCCTCTTCTTTTCGAGTGGCCCAAAAATCATAAACAATTTCAAGGTTACGCGATATTTCGGCAGTCTCCGTGGAAGCAGCATCCACGCAGCTCATAAGCGAGGTTCGCTCCTTCAGCAAACAACAATAACTATTGAAAGAGACGATGCCGAAAACAATTCCTTAAGCCAGAAGATCATGAAAACACACTTTAATGACTTATGGCTCATATATGTAGGTAGGTACGTACGTAGTACGTGTGTGCCTGAGAAACACAAACAACATAAAATGTCGCCACTTAAGCTTTAAACTGGTTTACATCGCCAGACGAGAAGAGCACCGGCCAGGCGAAAACAAAAACATAACTCAGTTGATACCCCTTTTCCGACGATCAAAGGCTAAAAGTGTTTATAGTTTAAACTGGAGAGCCACAAAATCGAGTTTAAATGTTAATTTTTTTTGGGGTTGTGCATCTCAAAAGATTGTGTTTTTTTCGATGTGCATCTAATGAGGAGGAACATGGAAACAATAATTTCCTAGATCTCTACAAACATGGAATAAGTTAAGATTAAATCCCTGATTGTTTTTAAATATTATTTAGGGGAAGATTTGCGAAGAATCAGAGGAAGCATGGTTTTAATATTATTTCAAAATATAAACAGGTGGCTTGTATAGAATCTATTTGTTTAATATTACTACAGAATATAAGGTCAATTCCCTGATTAAAAGTTCATCAAATATAACATCGTATTAGAAAGCCTATAAAAGCAGAAATATATATTTACTTTTTTATCAATAAACATAATTTACAATACAATTTCTATAAATCTTATATAAAACATTTAAAGGTATTTTTACTACTTTTTTCTTGATAATTTAATACAAAACTTATATATCCTAGCTGCCACAACTCTCAATGGAAATGTTTTACCCCTTTAAAATTCAGAAATATTTATAAAAATAGTGTCAATTTAGACATTCTTCATATAATTTAAGTCCTTATTTTGTGGCTTGCAATACCCTAAGGTTTTAGTAAACAAACACTATTGTTTTCTGGTTCATTTTCTAGTTAAAACATTTTATTATTGCCTTTTAAATGCCTTTTAAAAACATATTATTTGTATTCTAATTTTTTGCACGTCTAATATGCTTTATTTTGTTTTAAGCTTAGCCCGTTCGCATTTCGGCCAGACGACGAATGAACGCATTTTGTTTTATATTTTTTTTGTTTTGTCTTTAGTATTATTTTTTCTTTTATTTTTCTCGTTCATCGCAGAGTGAGTTGGCAGCACCTACGTGCTACGAGTGAGCCGCCAACCGGTTTCGAGACTCAAAGGTAACTTGAATAACATTTTAGCTTGGCTGCTGGCTTTTGCCTCGCCGTTTCTTTATATTTTTCTGTCTGTGTGTCTTTTGCTTTTTCTCAACGCACAACAGGTACATTTGTTATTGTTGTTACTGTAGGCAGGGAGCTGAAGATATATACACACCATATATATATATACTGGTATATACTGTGGGGTCTGCTGTTTATATGGAGATTTCCTCTGTCTGTTCTTCTGTCATTCTTTCCGCTTGTGTGTTTGCCTTGGTCTTTTGTGGCTCCTCCAAATATATACATATAAATATATATATAAATCTGTAGAAATATATATATATAAATGGGAATATATATATATGAATGGCTTTGTATGGTTAGCATAACCAAAGAACTCGGCTCAAAAGCGTTCAGCATTTGCTTTGTCATGTGTTTGTTCAACGCCAACAGGGAAAGAGAGAGAAGAGATCTTATACTATATATAGTTTATATATATATTTATATGACCATTATGATTTGTATATATGGCTTGTTTGCCATGCTGATTGAGCCTTTTATGAGCAGCAGCCAAAGTCTAGAAAAGGAAAAGCGCCAAAAAGGAAAAATTCTGCAAAGAAAAATAAATCGTTCTTGCAGCTCCATACAGAAACTTGTAGAGTTCCTCGTAAAACGAAGCCTTTATCATATTCCCTTTAACCAATTTGATTTATTTGCGTTATTTAATGGCAAATTATATTTAAATTTCATAAATTACTTATTTACATTTATAATTTCGCTGGGCAGCCAATTAACAATACAAATCCGGTGCTAGGCACGACTCAGAACCAACAAAAAAAATAGATAAATAAAAATAAACAAATAAACTAAGACAGAACCCGAAAATAGAATGGACAACACAAAATATAATGAACAAACAAAAAAACACACACAAAAAACGAAACGTAAAAATCCCCGAATGCTGAAAAAGATTAATTGAGACAATCACTAGAATAAACCCCAAAGAGTATCTCTCAGGGGCTAAGTTTGCTTTCACTTGGAGAACTGGAGAACAAAGTAGAGCCATGTTCTATCTATTTATGATGCCAAATCCAAAAGGAAGGGGCTAGAAAATAGAATCAAAAAGTAAGAGAAGGTTAACAGCCTGTGTAATGATTAGCAATTGTAAGATCTCTTCATTTTCAGGCCTGTTTGTTTTTATACTTGATTAATTTATATTATTAATCAGTCCACGTTTGAAGGTCACCGGGCAACCTTGACAAAGTTTCCTCCAGCGCTTATCAACCGCCAATAAACTAAAGAATTTGCAAGACAAACTTAACGATTGGTTGTAAAATAATATAATTATTTCCCTCTGACTGCCGTTGAAAGGGTTTTTGTTTTTTCTCTTGGGTTCTTTGTGCTATTTTCCATTGCGCACCATTTAAATATTTGAGTTTGCAAACATTCCGCAGTGCTTTGCCCCTATTCCCCCCTATTCTTCTGGACTTTATGAGGCAACGTTACTCACATGTCCAATTTTTCTTATCACCAGTTGCCTTATCTAATCACCGCAGGGGAAACGCATTTATTCATCAACTATAATGTATATGCAGACCAAAATATACACGTAGGCTTTTACGAGCTCCCACATAAAGTACGTTTCAGGTATTTAAAACGATATGGGTTGGGATAAATAAAAGATTATAGGTAGAGAAGTAAACACTACTCTGATATTTCCTTAAAAAATTGGATAGGAATCTATTTCTAACTTTTTCTAAAATTTAGTAATTTAATCAAATATATTGCTATGGAAATTGGTTATAGAATCCTTTAGTATTTATTGTATCGGTTGAATTAATACGCAATCAGTTTAAGTTTCCAGCAAAGAATCCTCATCAGTACTACTCTTGCTGACTTATGAACGTATCTGAATTCGTACTTGGGAATTTTTAGATGCTATCCGTGCAGCAACTTAACAATTAAAGCTTTTGTGTGATGATTTATTATTTAATTTCCAAACTCAGTTCCCTTATCCCTTTGAAACGCACAGTAAGCACTTATTTTTATATAAGTCACGAAAAATACTAAAGTCGTAATCTATCAAAATGTGCACATGCTTCCAGTAGTGGGAGTAAGTAAGTAGTTTCAGATAGCAAAGGGGAAAATGGTTCTATTTGGAATACTTTTGTTGTGGTCGCCCAGATAAGATAGGGTTAAGCTCTCAACGACAATCGGCTCACATTCGGCCCACTCAACACCTGTGGTGAATTAAATACGAAACAAGAATAATAACAACAATAAAAAAAATCCCTAAAAGTACCTTTCAGGCCTAAGGGAGAGACTGAGAGAGAAATAATATTGTTTATCACTCGGTGAAACGTATCACTTAGTCATAATACTGGGGTGCTATCAAAAAACGCTTATCGTGGCTAGATTTCCCTTTATCAGAATGGCACACATAGCACACACATTGTTTTTGGTATTTGGTATTTGGTATTGTTCCCTGTGGGCAGACAATTTACGAGTTATGAGCCAACGAACGGGCCAAGTTGAGATAACTTAACGCAGCAATTAGACAGGAACAATGGCAGAGTGAGATAACAGCTAAAAGGCCTAGAAAATAGAAGGGAACGGGCATAATTTATAGTATCAAAGTGTTGATAAGCAGCAGAGAGCACATGAAAAGTCACTAAATGCGAGATTTCTGCCATATGTGTGGCATGGAGCGAAATTATGATTGAGAATGAGTCAAAATATTATGAGGAAGGTCAAGTCGTAGGGTAAAGATACTCTTGAATGAATGAGTATCTATACGATCATGTTTTTTTATTAGGAGGAGATACAACAACAATCGAAAGCTATTTAAAAGCTTATTAAAATGTTTTAAAAATAGGGTATTAAAGGAGGAAACTTAGGGGTTATTAATACCAAAATTAGTTAATTATTATGCATTCAAAAAATATAAAAAAATAACACTATATTAACATATATAAAGCAAAATATTATGAAGATATTTTCTCTATTTATGGATTAAATACCTCTCAAGAATATTACTCATTTTATGGCGGCATCAAGTGAGCATTCCTTTGCTTCACTCTTGCCAATCAATAGAGCCAAACTAAAACCCATAGCGAACGAATATACAGCCTTAAAACCATTCAGCAATTGACGTCAAAGAGAAATCGCTAAAATATCAAAACAAAAACGGCTGTGAAAAGTCAAGGAAAATACTGGAATAGGATTCATTGTATCGTATGGAAATTAATGCATATACGGTGTATAATCACAGACACCAATGCCCCCAAAAGAAAATCCATATAATGCTCGCGCACACATGGAACCCTGATTTATATAGACAAAGCCCAGTGAATCAATAAAAGCATTTTAGATGCGCACATGGCACGGCATGGAACAACATTTTGGTTTGGGGTGGAAAGCCCAGGAAATATATATGGGGGGAAAAAATGGGGAGGAACGAAAAACCATACCTCCAACAATTTGGGTTAATGAGTATTTGAATAATTGAACCGTTTGGCTTTTCTATATATATATATGAAAGAAACCTCTCGATCAGGCCAAAATCAACCAAAAGATCTTATCTATAGACGGCGGTATTAGCCAAAATAAACACATAAATGTTACAGATACACTATCTGCACAACGATTCAACGTTTTTGGACCTAAGACAAAAGCTAAAGGCTCAACTGGAAAATGGAATAGGAAAAACAAACAAATAATAGCCGCAATATCAGGTGATTTTTGGTTTGTTTAAAGAAAGTAAAATTGTATATGCTCCTGGAGATATCTCTTGTTCTAGTTTCTACAACAGTTTTCACACATATATTATTGCAGCACTCAAAACTTGAAAACAAACGAAATATATCTGCTATTTATAATCCTACTTAAGACCAAAACATGCCACACACATTAATGTCTCTATTCAAAACACCAACCGAAAAAAAAGCATTAAAATCCCTTTTTGGCATCGATCATAAAATGCGAGGCAAAAGTGTTCATACAAAAAAGAAAGAAACGAAATAAATAAAAGCCAAAAGTCATAAAGAAAATTTGAAAAGTATATTTCCCTCCTTGACTGCATTTTTGGCAATTTTTGAGAATCAAACAAATGCGTTTTTGCTCCTGGGAGCCGCCTAGGGAGGCAAGAAGAGAAAAATCTTCCGAAACAAGCAAGAAAATTATTGAAAAATTCATTTGGCGCATGAAAAACTGGCGCACAAATATACCAAAAAAATCTGTAAATCTGTTTACTCATATTTACCAATTGTAATAATTTATGTACATTATTTTTGGCTGTATTGCGACACATACCTGCAAGAAAAAAGGGGGAAAAATTGTTCGATTACTTGAATAAACATGAAATAGATACTTAATAATAGAAAAATAGGGATGATTATAATTATAAGATCAAAAAATGTGTAGCCAAGACAGAGGTAACTATATAACTTTATTAATATCTTATTGTTAAGATAATGTCTGTATATTTTACCCAAAGACCTGAAATCTCTTCTAACAAACTACTTAAAGAGTTGCCTTGCATGGCTTATAATTCACAAGCAGGCCACACAATATAAAAAGATAGATCTAGTAGGCTTAGTGCTAAGTATTGTCAACAAGCCTCTTCTACTGTACAGAATAGAATAGCTCTCTCTATAATACTGATACAGTTCAGAAAAAATCACAACACGGAATAGCTACGATGGACCACAGCATCCCTATCTATTCCAATTCCAAAGTTCCAATTCACCGTTGCTACTTCCCTGGTGGTGCTAGTGAAAGTTGGCATGTCCCCAAGACAAAGGAGAGCCCATTGCCTTTCGATCCCAAGTCTCAAATTCCGGTGCCGCTTTGCTACTTCCCTGGTGGTGCTAGGACGAGCTCAGAGGCTACGGCGGATCTGGCTAAAACTGCCGATAAGCCAGATATAGCCAAGACAGTTTTCGAGTTGGAGAATAAAGAACAGGGTGATCCCGAGAAGTCAATGGAGACCGAGCAGACCAAGGATCAATCTGAAACTGCCGATGAGCCAGAAATAGCCAAGACAGTTTGCGATTCGGACAAAAAAGAAGAATGTGCTCCCGAGAACTCCACGGAGAACAACCAGACGGTCCTGGATATTCTCCGTTCTACTGAGGATTAATTAGCGCTATGTTTTCCCACAAAATTCCGTCTACATAAATCACACAACACATTTAAATTGTTAAGTTGTTCGTTTATAAGTTTGGAAGAAATTAAAAAAAAAAATTTTAGAAATTAAATAAATCAAAAAAAGTTCCCCCCCTCTATATATTTATCTGTTGTTTTGCTGAATGCCAAAAGCGTCTGCCGGCTGCAGCCTCTTCTGAATGGCTAAGCATTGTCTCCATCGCTCATATATTATGTAAAGATACACGATACGAGGCTATATATATATCGCACAAATACTATATAAATACGACGAGTTAAGGGCAAGCCTTTCAAGCGAAGGCAAACCGCAAGAAAGCAGCAGTAAACAAAGGCAAAAAAAAAAGGGCAAGGTTGGTCACATTTGCAAAAAGTATCAAGTTACACAAGAGGCATACACAACAGGCAGGATGAACTAATAAACCATCAGGGATAAGGGATATATCATGTGTTATATGCCCAGCCATTAAGTATACGCCACACGGTGCTGGAGGTGAGACAGAGAGAGCTAAACAATTAAGCGACCTCATTTGCAGGCTCAACCACCACAAGCACAAACCACGACAATGTGGAGACATTTAGAGGCAGTTGCACAGCCACTTTGACTGACAGCTGCACTTAAAGAGCAGAAAAAGAAGAAGAAAATAAAGCGAGGAAAACACGGGCAAAAGATCTCCAAAGCGCTGAGTATCTCAAGCTGAAGCTGGGAAAAACGCAACAGAAATCGCAGAAGGCGAAGAAGCAGAAAACGTTGACAGTTCACGAACCCAAAGACTGCAACTTTAGACTAGAGACTCAAGCTGAGCTCATTCTTCAGAGCTTCGAGATACAGATACAAAGATACGCCAGCTGCAGCTACAACAGCAAATAGCAATAATAATAATGAAAACTAGTTGCAACTAGTGCAACATCCAAACGAGTTTCACTGCACTTCAAGAGCCGCTTGTAGCTGCAACTGCAACTGCATCTGAAGTGGGTGTTCTTCGTTCTTTTCTTGCTGTGTGGGTGCATTCTTCGCCGTTTTTATTTCTTTGCATTTTCTTGTAGGTATTTTTTTGAAGGAGAAACTTTAGCCGGAGCTTGGGGGCGAGTGTGAGAATTCAGACGACTTCAAGATCTTGGATCTAAGCAGCACACACAGCTGCGCTAAGTACTGGCAGAAAAATCTAGGCAAGTTTAATTGGTTTTCAGCTTAAGATGCCAACATTGTTAAAACCTGAGACCCATTCTTCTTAGCTTAAACAAAGTTCCAAATTAAGTATTTAATCTCAAACAGAGAACAAGCACGTTGTAACTCCTCCTGCTTCCTTCTGCATTTCTCTGCGTGTACTTTGTATCCCCGTATCTGATGGATACAATTCTGCCAGCCGCCCGCATCTTTGGCCATTGATGGATGTGCTTGTGCCGTGGCAGCTTTATGGGTTTCGCTGATTATGCGAGGCGATTAACTGCCACTCGGATTAAAACGAAAAATCCCGCAAGCCGAAAATTTAAATAATATTTGAACACAATACATATTATATGTATACATATATGGGGGGATTTAAAGAAGAAGCCTCAGCCTCATAACCATAAATCTGCGACATTTTCCCGGACAAGGAAAAAGGCAAACGAGTTTACTGCTTTGCAAAACAATTTGTGGATGAACATTAATTAATGAAAATAATAATAATGGCATTTAAAATGCTTTAATTGAATTGAAATTGCAAGTTATTATCGAGGCATGCGCACGTGAATGTATTTAAATGCTAGAGATTTAATTAATAGATAGTTTCTTCAATTAATTTAATATTGATAGTGAGATATTTATGGTAATTGCTGTGCCGATGACATATTTTCATTGAATATTATTTTGTAATTATTTCATATATAATAATTGACAGAACTAGGCACCCAAAAATTCCCAAGTACGACAGCTATAAAAATTAGTTAATAAAAATAATAGGGTTACATTTTTTTGCTGAATAAAATTCCTTCCGCAATATTCATCATAAATCCCGGCCTATTAATTATCCCCCATTAATCCAAAGCTTTCGCCATAAACCATTACAAAACCTCCTTTATGGCCGCCTTGATACTTTTGTCACATCTTTAGCGATCTGACAACCATATATGGTACATCCATTGATACATTGAATAACCGATAATTGCGACGCGTTTCGAACATCAGAACTCATCAGAATTCTGACAAGTGGCATAAAAATAATTTAGAAAAATTCAATCATCTTGACAAATAACTGTCAAATTATACAATTTTTATTTTGAACGGTTTGCCGAACATTAATCACGAAATAGCTGGCAATTTAAAAGCAATTTTACGATTGTATCTGTGTAGGAATTAATTCGAATATACATATATATATATTGGTTTATAGAGAGAGGTGATACTGTAGAGGGTTGAGGTTGCGAAGAGCTGTGGGTGTTGCGGGTCTCGGTGTCTAGACAGCCGTAAAATAGATACAAATATGAAAATTGTATTTCAATGTGCATGGCGTAAAATATGCAAAAAGGCAAGCAAACAAATCACCAGCAAGCACACATAGGTGTATATATATAAATATAGAGAGGGAGATATATAGTGGCTATATTGGTTGGGGGGATCTGGGCGGCTTTGGCGGACTGACTGAAGCTAAAGCGAAGACGACAATTTCCGGGTGTCTAAATCGGTCGTTCTCAGTCCCGTCACAGTCGCTTGAAGTTGAGTGAAATGACGTGTAACGGGTTTAGCAGAAGCCATTATAGAATGATGCCCTTAGTCCCTGCCGCTTTCGGGGTAGATCCGGCGACTATATAACACATATGCCATATGGTCTTTAGTTGGTAACGAAAGCTTGGACAAAATGGAAGAATAAAACTATTATATAGCCTATCGAATACTAGAGTAAAAGACAAATTAATAATCATTTAAAACATATTTCTAATCACAAAGCATCGTCCTAAATAATCTAAACTATCTACTAGCTCTTATAGAGTATCTGACAGTTCCTTTAGTAGTTCTAGATTCTTTTAGTGTGTATTTTTGCATTGCTTTTACGAATTCCGCACACCGCAGATAAAACTGACATTTGACTGCAGTTTTTTAGGGTCAGTTTTTCCGCTGTTTTCCATCCAAGTTTCTAGATATACATCTGTTGCACTCCGTAGAGCTAAAGTCAGGCCCGGCCTGCTATAGTTGCCGGCAATTAACCGAAAAATCAAATGTGAAATTTAAGGCTACGAAATGGGATCTGCATAACTTAACATAAATCAAATGGTTAAGGCCCAGGGCCCAGAAAAGGGTTGCAAGCTACTTTAGGGCGAGAGCAAGTGAGAGGGCAGAAAACAAGAAGCGGCGCAGCAAACAAACCGTTTCATTCATTGAATTCAGTTCCAGAAAAATACAAAAATAAAAGGAGGGAGAAGTATTTCGCCTGTGTTGGCATATTTGCATTCGAGTATAATGCACAGCTGCCTGCCTGCCTGCCTGCCTGGTTGTTCCCATTTCCCGCTTCTTCCCTTTGGTTTCTACTATATTTTTCCTGCTTATGATTTCCCCCTGCGCGGATTTCCGCCTGGGCATATTTTGAATGTCAAAGTTATTTGTTGTATGGCGCTGCATAATAATCAGGGGCAGGAAAAAAATAAAAATAAAAGGGTTCTATGACTGCATCCTGGGCAGAACAAGTTCGGAATTGTTGTTCCCTCAGCATTTGCACAACAAAGCCCAGGCAGCCAGCAAGGCAGCCAGCCAGCCAGGCCGCCAGACGGAGAGGCTCAAGGTCCAAAGACCGCTAAATGCGCGAGGCAAAAAAATATACAACATAAAAAATAGAAAACAGAGTGTAGAATGTAGAATGCAGAACGCAGAAAGAGCTTTGTCTTTGTCATCGTAGCACGCCAAAGTTTATACACTGCAGGAAGCCGCAGAGCCGCAATTTCGCATTCATATTCTGATGCCTGTGTATCTCTTTCGCCTTTAGCTGGACAATTTCTTCCATTATTATCTTTGCCAGTCAGTAGCCTGGCACTTCTTCTTTGTTCTAGCTTCCAGACGGACACAAAATATATATACACACATGTATATAACGACAAACTGGCGGATGGATATATATTTAGAGGGCTGAGCATGAAAGCGAAAGCCGCTTCAATGAGACACACATGTGTGTTCTTTTGCCAGCGCACTGAAAATGCAATTGAACTTTGGTCTGGGCGAAAATCAAAAAAAAAACAAAATACAAAGAAACTAAGAGATATTTACCAAGAAAGGCAGAACAAAGTCAACATGAAAAACACACCTCTGAATTAGAGATGGTAAGAGCAAGAGGATGCCATTGATGTTTGTAATTAGAGATGGCAAGAGCAAGAGGATGCCATCGATAATTCTAATTAGAGATGGAAGTGTGTAATAATTAATGATTGAGGAGTATTTACCAATGGGAGGTTGTTTCATGCCTTTTTTATTAGGTTTATAAAAATTAGTTTATAGTTTCGAAATATATAAATAAATATACTTCGATATATTGTTTGTTATATAATAAGTTATAATAGTTGCTTGGGGGAACTACAGATATACAGCTGAAAATATTTTATAATTTATAAGCCATGCTTTTATATTTTTATTCGATTGTTTTCGTAAGTATTGGTACGTTTTTTTATATTTTCCCCCTTTAAATAAATTATTTAAAAAGTTACAGCACAAGGGGCAAGAAAAATAAATGACTCAAGCGCTGGAAACGAGCAATATAAACCTTATATATGTATAAACAAATTCATTTTGAAACGCCCATCGAGAGCGGACAGACTCGGACTTGTCTGGCAGTCGCAATCTCCACATCCACAGCCATATATCCAAGTCCATTTTCAATTCCAAGCCCCTCACCAAAAAGTCTGGCACGGATTGCCTAACAAGTGCAAAATATTTTGGCATTTTGCAGGTTGCTGGTGTCAGTCGCGTGACGTGTGCTTTTTTTTTTTTTGTTTATTTGACTGCAGATGGAGTTATCTATCTATCTGTCCGAGAAAGACAGAGAAACAGAGGGAGAGCAATGACCTCCCGCCGCCTCAATTCGCTTGAAATGCAATGAAAGACGGCCCTCTCATTGGCCGAAGAACCGAGGAAGGAAACCAAACCGAACCGAACCAAGCCAAGTCAGTCATGCGGGTCGCAACGCCCTCTCACAAAACTAATCAAAAACAATTAGCAGGGGAGCGCTAGAAGAACTACAGTTGGAACACTTCTACCGGGCACTTTCTAACTAGACTTTTCTTCGCGTTATAGCGATTTTACATATCTTTCTATATTTTGGCAATATATTTTTGTAAAGAACCTACGTGGCAATGCCTCCTCCAGGGGCACGTGATGCGACTCTGAAATCAATAAAATAAAGGGGGAATTTTTGGATGACGGTGCGCGGGCACCTACAAATAAATTCGATAATTGCGGGATTTTTATTAATATTATTATTATTATTATTATCACGCGGTGTTCTGTTGCTGTCCATAAATAATTAGCCAACTGATTTATATCGCGACGGAAGTTGGCCGAAAGGGAGGAGAATCTGCCAGCAATTGTCATTCGGATATAAAAACGTACATATATGATAATGGGGGGGTGGGAGAAAAATCAAAGTAATTTACGGAATAATTACTGAAATTATTGTCAATTATTGCAATTGCAATGGCGCGGTCAGGCCACATAGAGAGCCTGCCCCCCATCAGAATGGGAATTGTGGGTGAGTTTCGGTTTATTTATCATCACCATTGGCGCACAGGGCGTATGCGTGATGTTGTTCTTGTCGTTAATTCAATTCCCGCTTTATGTATTTTATTTTATTGTGCTGATAAATAAATGTTATGTGTTTTAAGTACATAACAATTAAGAGGCACACAGAGTATATATAGTATAGGCGTTCCATTCAAAAATTCACGTAACAATTTAATAATCTTTTCACCCCTTTTGTATTCCATTTTTCACTTGTCAGCTGTTTCGTCGTCTGCGGGAATCGCTCTTTTCATGTAAAATACATTTTTAATCATTATTTTTAATTGCTTTGCTAATTGGAAAACAAAAAAAAATATATAGAGAACAGCAAAATGAAGTGAAACATGCAAATTGCGTAAAGAGAAAAATATACAATAAATTGGGAAGTGGAGAGGAAAAAATAAAATGAAAGGCAAACGAAAGCACCACGCCCATTAAATGTGCAATATTCGAAATTGGATTTGCCAAACCCGGATTATCTGTATTTGTTTAAAAAACTTTTGTTTGGTAGCTTGCCTTGGTAAAGGAAATAGAAATTATGTTTACCTAAGATTACTTTCAAAATTCAACGAGTTTTGAGAGGCTTTTAAAGGTATTTAATACAAGAATTAATATAATTATCATCAGAACTCTTCCCCTTTCCATTCTCTTATGATTATTTTCCCTAATTAATTGAATACTTAATATAATTCCAACTTCTCTTGAACGAATAAAACAAGAACAACATTGCCAATTTATTTAAAACATAAAGTTCCCTTTCAAACCAAAGTAAATTCCCAATTTAAGCCGCAGCTTCTACAAGAGCTCTCGACTTGACAAATAGCAAATTTGGGCAATTGCCCCAAAACGCTTTGATCTCGAGACTCCTCCTCCTCTGCAGTGATATCTTTTCTGCTTCCCAGATTTTTATTTGGATTTTTAATCCGCAGGAGGGGAACGAGTACGAATCTTTTGTTCCCAAAGGCGGAAACTCCCCGAAGAGGGGGGATAATACAGGATGAGATGTATCTCAAGATGTTGACTGAGTCTATTTATTTATTTATCAGTGTAGTGTCGGGGGTTTTCAGTGGGGGCTGGACGACTTCAAGCACTTGCTTCCTGCATTCTCATTTTCAATTGATTAAAAACGAGTCAAGTTTATTTTATTTCTGCTGTTGATTCTCCCTTGCAGAGAGATTATAACAATTAGATTTTATAAAGAGCATCACCAGGCGACTAGATCTAGACGGAAATCTTTTATTATGCTAAATTCTCGTAGTATTTAAAGTTATCTGGTTGAAAGTATCGGTATCGGTATATCGGTATATCGATTTTTATCTGGCATAAGGTCTATAAGTTGCTCATTCCAATATTCTTTAATAGGACCCTTATATCTAAGGCTCTTATAGAAATTATCAGTCCAAATAGCCATAACTTTCTGTTTAAAACTCTCCGCGATTTCATTTCCAGAATATAACTAAAATCGAATATAGTTTATTTTGAAGCGAAAAGAGTATAAGAAACTTCGGTTTCCCAGACAGAGCTTCCTTTCTTCTTTTTCCTGTTTTTTCTCTTTTGTTTCATTTTTTTATTATTTATTTTTTTGCTGACCAAGCATGGACTTTGAATTATACATGTGTGTGTGTGTGTGGCGTTTCAAGCAGTTGCGTGTGTGCTGTGTATGTGTGTGCATGACTCATTTGCAATTAAACGACAAAGAGAGCAGAGCTACAGAGAGAGGCCGACAGAGAGAGAGAGAGAGGTAGAGCGCCACGGCAGAGCGAGCGAGTGAGCGAATTTCAAGTGCCGCAAAAAAAAAATGCCAGCATAAAAATAAAGCAGTTGCTGTAAAAGAAGAAGAAGCAGAAGACGGCGACGACGACGACGACTACGGCAAGTAAGAAGACGAAGAAAACCTACAAAAGCAGCGACCACAAAAGCTGCACACACATACATAATCGCAGCAGCGACGCTGACGCTGACGCCGGCAGCGACTGATGTTTACACAACGTGCGGTATATTTGCAAGCTACAACAACAACCACAGGCGCTGCTTGTATTTTTTCTTCGTTCTCTCTTTTTCACGTTTCTTTTTTTCGCCTCTAATTGAAAACAAGCAGAAGGCAAGTTGTGTGCGTGCGATTGCGAGTGTGTGTGTGTGACAAGCAAGAAAAACAAGCACAACGACGAGCGTCTACAGCTGGCACTCTGCCGCCGCCGCCGCTGCTGCTTTTGCTGCGGACTCTGCCTCTGCCTCTCTGCTTTGGTATATTATTGTATCTGTTAGATGCGAAATTGCAAACGAAAAAGCGACGACGAAGGCAACGTTGCCGCATTTCACTCGCTCAGCAGCAGCACGTTCAGCACAAATTTTTTCGCTTTGCGTTTCGCCGGGGTGTGTGTGTGTGTGTGTCGCTTTGTAGCCATAGTTTTTTCGCCAAGTGTGTGTGTATGAATGCTGTGTATCTGTATCTTTGCAGCTCTCTGCCCGTATCTGTATCTGTGTATCTTTTTCTGTTCTGTTCTGCCTTCCTTTATATTTCTTTTAGTTTTAGTTTTTTTTTTTTTTTGTATCTCCAAGTCGAAGCCATACGATGAACGATGAACGATGAAAATTGCTGCAACAATGTCGCTTAATTTTCAGTTTGTTACAGCTTCAGGCCTCTGCGTTGAGCGTTATTATTATTATGTATGCACCTGATCTCTTCTCGGGCCTTTATAATGGGCCTTTCGGTGGAAAAAAAACAGAAAGAAAGAAAGAGAAACCGGTTAACAACGTCACCCAAGCCCCATCACCATAAACGTAATCCCAAGTCCAGGTCCAGGTCCACGTCCAGTTCTAAAGTCCCAACTGGTTATCAATAAACAGAAACTACAACAGAAAACCCAAAAAACAGGTAACAGAACACCAAGAAAATAAGAAAATAAAGCAAACTCAGCCACAGAGCCATCATCATCATCATCATCCTTCTCCGCTTTCCTTATATACTCCATTAAAGCCGGAGTAACCCCAGATACTATGTATACTTTGTAACTACATATATTATTAACCATACTTGGAATACTATGAGAGTTCCTATATTCTTTATTATCCCTAAAACACTCGACTATAAGCGCAGATGATGCCCCCATCATTCTGTTGAAATATTTAAGGTACTTTTCCATACAGAAAAGCACTGAATTCGATGATTAAGTATTTATTCAACAATCTATCATTATTTATAGAGTTACTTACATTTTATAGACTATATTTAAGAAGAAAACATCTAAGAATATATCTAAATTGTATTAAAGTGTTCTTATCTATTAAGTAGTTCTTATCTATTAAAAACTAAATTATTAACCCCTGAAACTAAATTTAATTATTTTATAGCGATATTTTCCAAGTATAGTATATAGAACTGGAACATATCATAGTTTTTAGTATTTTTGTATTATCCCCCCCTTATATAACTCCAATATTTATGTTTCCTCTCTATCCCCATTCCAAGTTAGCATATATAAATTGTTAACTATATATAAATAACTATAACTATATAAATTATAACAATAAATAAATGAATACATATTAATACAAATTATAATTTTCTGTACTGTTTGCCTATTGATCTTTCATTATTCCTTGGTTTTTGGTATATTTACCAATAAGAATAATAACTTATTGTTTTAGATTTGAAGTCACTCTTTGGTATTTGTATTTAAAGAACAAAAAAGCTTTTACTTCTTTATGTTAGCTTATATTATTCATAAATTATAGAAATAACTTAAATAGAAAAGAACTTAAATAAAAATAACTTTAGACAAACAAATAGAAGACCCATTCAGAACACAGCTACTTTATTCCCTTTCTGTAAGTCACAAGACATCCACACTTGCTTCGATTATAGTTCCTGCTTCTCCGAACGCTTCTTGGCATTATTATGGCCATATTCTTTCGAGAGCCCGTTCGTCAGCAGCTCTTTTTTTGAATAATAATCGATTTCTGGCTCTGAGCCCCCCTTCTTTGTCTTTCTTCGGTTTCTTCTCCTGCTGGCACTCACGAACACAGCCACACACAATCGCCCCTTGATGATAATCTTTTGTGTGTCTGTCTGTCTGTCCGCCTGTCCGGTTCTTTAGCACCTTTTGTCACCGTGTGTGTGAAGAGCGGCAACGTTGCTCGAACACCACATCACTCCCCTACCTCAGAGATACATCTTCGCCAGGCCAGAGAGCTCACAGCTCACAGCTCAGAGCTCACAGAGGAGGGCTCAGCTCATGTGTGAAATTATTTGGGAATTTTCTAATTTCCCATACAAAAGCTGAGTTATCGCATCGCCGACAGACACGACGTCCTCCTCGTTTGCTCATTCCCTTACTTAGTATGTGATATCTCTATACTCCTCCTATTGCATGGCACTTATTTTTCTCTTTTTTGGCATTTTGTTATTGTTTTTTGGCATTACGACACTGCACGAAAAAAAAAAACAAACAATGAAATGTGCATTGCCAGGCATATAGAAAAAAAAAAGGTGCAAAACAATAGCAATAACACGGAGCAGCGCGGAATATGTTTGGCCATATGAAAAATAATTGCACAACTCGCCTGAACCGCCAATAATATGACCCCCATTCCCAGTCCCAGTCCCAGTCCCCACTTCCCAGTTCCCCCCTCCGATTCCGTCTTTATTTCTATGGCTTGGCGTTCCTGAACGTACTCAAAAAATATATATATAAAAAGCTAGGCGATATGCGATATGAAATGCGGCTATAAAACGCTGTTTAGGCATTCAAAGAAAACATTTTTTAATTTAAAAAAATTAAAACAATTGGAAAAATGAGTATTAAAGTATTTTTTCTGCATTTGAGAGCTTCTTATTCTATTTTTTGATATTTTCCAGAGTTTATTTTACTAAAAGCATGACTTTTAGAAATTAAATTTAGGAAAAATATAAATAAATATAGATTAAATACATTTTTATTATTATTCCCTGAAGAAATATTTCCTGGAAACCATTTAAATATATTTATATATATATTTATTGTATTATCACCAATAACTAGGCTGATGGAAAGCTTTCCTTTAATTTCTAGAGTCATTCCACAGATGATTCACTTCGAAAGCAGGAAAATATGGCCAGCCATGTGCTTCATTATAAATATAATAATAATAAGCAATTTGCAGATAAAATTCAAAGTCAGTGAAATAAATTATATAGCACCCGGACCTTATCGAGCGAAAACAAAAATAAAAATATATACTAACCAAAATAACAATAATAATAACCGCCGAACAACTGGGTGTGAGAGATTGGTTATGGTTAAAGAGTTCTGTTCCTGTTTCTGGATCGGGCTCTGTTCCAGGCATTCGGCATCGACAAAGCAGCCGTCGTTGGGATATATATACATAGAGTAGATAGATATATGGATGGATGGATGGATGAATGGATGGATGAGTAACCCGAGTAACCCCCTGTCCTTTGCCACCAAAGCCCCCCGCGGTGATAGAGCGTAAAAATAACAAAAAACACGCCACAAGCCAATGACTAAACATTTGAATAATTATCAAGTACGAAAGTACAATGGTATGGTAATTATTGGGAATAGAAAATAATTGAGTTGCATTCTCTCTAACACGTATATAGATTTTAGATATTGTCTAGACAACAATAAGCTAAAAATAAAACCAGCAACACACAAATACAATAAGAAATATTACAACAATATTAGATAACTTTAAGCTGCTACCCTAAAACAGTCGCAATAAACATTTTTAGTACTTTGTTTGTGCTTCAAAGTTTGTTAACAAGATTTTCAAAAATAGACTAGACACACAACAAATGTGAAAAAAGTCGGAAAATAAAGTAAATGTATCTGTGGCAATTACAGGTTTCGTAGGACGCTCTGTGCTCGCGCGCTGCTCTATCTAATCTACTTTTTTTTGGCTCTCGGAAAATAAAGAGAGCCTCAATGCCAAAAAGAACAAACAGCAGACAACAGGCAGCAAAAACTATGAAAATCGAGCGCAGAATTCTCGTGTGCCTGTTGTTCGTTCAACAAAAACAATAATAAAAGAAGAAAAAAAACAACAGCATTAACAAGAGCAACAAATATATAAATGTAACATGACATTGAAACGAGTCAAAAGCACTACAAAAAATTATCTACACAGACAACACAACACACACACACCTCCTAGTTGTGTGTATAAAATGTGATATAGATCATTATTATTGTTGTTATTTTTGTTGCTCTCGCTGCCTTGCTTGCCATCTCGTGTTAAAAAGCGAAACACGAAATTCAATTTAATAAAGTGATCCAAGTTGACGTCGCGTTCGGGTGTTCCGTGGGTCAGGGGAATCATCGCCCAGATGTGGGCCATTATTAATACTAAAATCATTTCCAAATGCTAATCGACGGATCAAGGAGACTTTTTCAGAGGGGGGAGAGTGCGGCTAATCTACATTAGGCTTTATTCAATGAATATCGAAAGTGAATCCCACCAAAGAGTCCCAAAAATGAACACCAATAGAGAATGCTAGGAAATTAATCAAAATGAACATCAAAAGGGAAGGCGTAGAAATAAATATCCAAAATGAATAATAAATCTGTATTCTATAGCAAGTTCTACAAATTAATAACAACAAATATGTATGCTAAAAATGAATTCCAAAAATGTATCATTAAAATGAACACCGAATACTTAAGGAAGTAGGGGTTCATTTTTGTTATTCATTATTGGAATTCATTTCTAATATTCATTCTATTTATGGATTCATATTTTCTTTCTTTTGTTCATTACTAATTTTTATTTCTATTTTAATTTGTAAATATTCTTTCTTTTCTTCATTTCTGGTATTCATTTGCGCTTTTACTTCACTTTATCAACGAGATTCATAGGACAATATAGAAGAATGTTAATTGATATTAATTCATTTAAATTCTGAATCGAAAAACTGCATAATTTTAATGAAAGAATTATGTTTAGAGATCTAAAAGAAGTAATTTATAAAACTATTAAAATTAACAATAGTAATACAATAGTTTATAGTCTCTCAAACTAGTTAAAGCTACAAATAATGAAGTCATAGAATTTAATTAAATATGTAACGTTTAAGGTATTCCTTTATATCTTTTTTCTCTCCTCTAAATTTGAATTTAAAAATTCTACAATTATTCACAAAGTTAGCATAGAAAAAAACCTAACAATCCATCTAAGCAAATATATTCGCTGAGAGAACTTGAAAGATTTGCACCTGAACATGTAAAACGCACTCCTCAAGGTAAAAACACAAATAATAGACAAAAAATCAAAAAGTACGCCCTAGAAAAAGTTCAAACAACACAATGCTGCGGCTGCGGCTGCGAATGTTACGAGATTACTCAGCTAGAAATAAATAAAATAAAAAAAACAGAGTGCAAAGTACTCAGCCAAAATAATGGAAATAAAAGAGTTAATAAAAAAAAAAACCAAGAGAAAAAGTGCGTAATTCAAGCTTGCAGCTGAAACTATAATTTATTTGGGGCTGTTTGTCTGGTTTTTGGGGATCTGGTTAGCTGCTGCTGCCTCACTTCTTGGCTTTCGGTTCATTGTCAATGTCAGAAGCAACACAAAACAACGCGTCTGGCTTTGAACCGCGTCGATTCGACAATTTTGTGTTGGTAATTACCGCAAAACTATTAAATGCGAGGTTTGCCCACTGCTGTTGTCTGACATTGATGCGGGTTTAATGCACCAGCCGCCAGCAGCAGCAGCAGCAGTAAGCACAACATGTGTTGGTCTAGTCTCGGCTTTGGAAAAAGCATTTCGGCGGCGACTGTGCCTAATGAAGCAATTAAAACATTTGACTTTTGCACTAAACAAAACAAAAACAAGAAAAATAGAGAAAGGAAGGAAGGGGACCCCGACCAAAAACTAGTTTGACTCACAAAATACAACAGAAAAAAAAAACAACAAGCAGAAGAACAAATTGCTCAGAGAGGTTCGTTCGTCTCGCTACAAAAGGGGCTCTGAAATTATATGAAAAATATTACGTAATAAAAAGGGAGATGGAAGAAAGAGGTATAGAGGCATAGAGGTGGAGGTAGAAGAGAGTAGCTTCTAGGCACAGCAGCCATTGCCACATGTCCGACTATCTCTCGCCGCCTTCTTCCCTTGATTCTTTTCTATTCTATATTCTATATTCTATATTCTCTATTCTCGGTTCTTGATTCTTTTCGTTCCCTGCTGCTGTTTTGTACACGTAGCAAGAGGCAAAAAGCAGAATGGTGGGATCCACTCAGGTAAAAGATACTTAGATGCCAAGACACGACGACAAGTCAAGGTAAAAGAGTTACGCATTCTTTTCTTTTTCTTTTTTTTTTCTTTCAGCTATTAGGTTTTGTATCTCAGGGATTGTCGCTGCTCTGACAGGCAGTCAGCCTGGAAATGCACGCTTCGTATCCCCAACCATAGTGGATGATAAGAACGGCCTCATGTGGGCAGCAGTAGCAGCAGATACAAGTAGCCTACGCTGGCATCTAACAGATACCTAGCCCCATTTACATACACATCTCTCGCTAGTCGCATCTTCGCGGGTGTTGTTTTTCCCTTCTTTTTTAGTTTTTTGTTGCTTCAAAACTAAAACTCTGAAATGGGCAATCGTGACGACCCAGGCATTTAGGAAGGCACCCACACACGCATCCAGCGGATTGCCTTAGCTGCAAGTTACTGCTTAGAGATTTAAACTATCTTTTGTCAGGTTTCTAAGAAGTATTTTGAATAAAAAAATTAACTGAAAACGTTGCCAGAAAAAGGTTCTATTATATAAAAGGAAAATTATGTTGCTGTTTATAGTAAATTTCTGACAATTTCTCAAAGATAAACATCAGTTTGGTTTCTGATTAAAATGTATAATATATTTACATTTTGAATATTTTATATTTTGTTGTTTTTTTGTGCTTTATTTTAGTTAAAAACTGTAAAGTTATATTGTTTTGACCCTTAAAAAACATTTTTGAAATTAGAAAACGCTTTTATGATTTTCTATGATTTGTGGAATCATTTCTTTTAATATTTCATTGTTAATTTGTTTTTAGAGAAGTTATAAATATTTCTTGTTTTAAAGAATAGCGCTTAAGGAAAATCCATTAAGAAAGGTTATTTGGAAGGTAACATCAATAAATTTTGAAGAATATATAAGTATATGCTAAAATATAATCGGATATTAGTATTATAGAACAGCAGAAAAGGACTGTAATATTTATAAATGATTGGAATAACATAAAGTACCTAATAGGGCTTAAAATTATGCGTTTTTCGAAGAGGATTCCTTCTCGAAACTTACCTTTTTAATTTCTGATTATTGTTATTATTATTATTGTTGTTGTTATTATTATTATTGTTGTTATTGTTAATGCTGTTGCTGCTGCTATCCACAACGAACTGCTGTTGCTGCTGCTGCTGCTGTTGGAGGTGTTGTTGGAGGTGCGGCGGCGACGTAGTTTCGGCTAATTTTCCAAAACAAATGTTGCGGCTACTGTCGCGTACCATGTTTCGACAACGGAACACTCACAGCACAGAATCCACATCGATTTAGGATTAGCATTGCGCGATCGCGATCGAATGCCACGTATTATACTTAGCGCCAGTAGGAGGGAGTTGCCTCCTTTTTCTTTTTATTGAACATTACGCACATTATTTATATATATTATATATATTGATTATATATCGTGGGTAGTTTTGTTTTAAGATATCTATGCAGATATATTTATGCTTTTTCTTGGAACTATATTTGCTGCATTTGCTTCACTTTTCGCACTAGATTTTTGGGGAGAAAATGGGAAAGGGAAAATTATATTTATTATTTGAATTTCTTTGTAGATTTTTCCGATTTTTTAGCTAGCATTTTGTTAGCTATTCTTGGCACTTTAACACTGGTTTGCACATTTTACACTATTTTTTCGGATATTTTATTTGGACAAGGGGCTTTTTTTACATTTTCCTTTTTGTAATTTTTTTCTTTCGATTATTTGCACTTTTTTTGCTTGATTTCTCCTCTTGGTTTGAGTTTGCTTTCATTTTGCTGTATTTTGTTGTTGTCACTTATGCCAATTTGCCTTAATTTAGCAACTAAAAATATGTTTTCTCATTTAATTCAACTAGATTTAATTTTTTCCAATTTAAATTTATTGAGAGATCTATCTTCAGGCTCGCCAATTTAAGCTGCAGATACAGATACAAAGATACTTTATCTTGTATAGGGCCATTTCCTCCCCGCTGCCAACGGCAACAACAACAACAATGCGAGAAGGTGGAAAATGCGAGCAGCGACGTCGACAGCACGTTATTATAATCCCCCTTCTGCTCGCTGCTCACTGCTCGCGCTGCCTTTCCACCCCCTGGAAGAAGTGGAAAGGGGGGCCGGGGACTACTGGACTGGACTGGAGGTACAGCATGTTAAAATTCCATGCATTAAAGCAGCATGGAAACTACAAGAACAACACACGACGCACACACACAACACTGCCAACAGCTGAAAAGCGGCAACCGCGCCAAGCTCTTCCTCCATCCCGCTCGCTCTCCTGTGGCTAGAGCTGAAAATCGGCAACGTTGCCCTGTGTGTTTGCTTATAATTGACGTTTGCACTGCCGCTGCTGCCTGCCTGCCAGCCAGCCGTCTGACGTGGTTGCCAGAGCGAGATAGCCAGCTGTTGTTGCTGCTTCAGCGCACAAAATACATGGACATGGACATGGGACATGGGCGTTGTATGAGTGTGTGTGCTATGTACCGTGTGTACATAAAGAATTTATAGCTGGTACTTTTTTTCTCTGGTACATGGAAAACGAGTATCTCTCAACTGTGCGGCTGTGTGTATATTTATAAATGGTTATGTAGCTTGTATGGGGTGCTAGCAGCAGCAGCAGCAGCAGAAGCAGCTTTGGCTTTGTTGTTGCACGTTCTTCCATAAATCGTGTGTAGTTTTGTAGCCTCTCTGTTTTCTACTCTGCCTTGTCGTGTCTAAATCTCCTACGTATTTTCTTTTTTTGGGGCGCAGCAGGAAATTACCCATACATTTTCTCTCTGTGTGCTGCTGTACAAACAGTGCTTGCGCACAGGCTGGTGGCACCGCTCTAACGCACGGGGCCTGTGGCCCCAGCCGATCGCACAAAAGTTTCACCCGCTGCCGGCGGCGCTGCTCGCGCCAGAAGAGCTGCTTTGTTGGGGCCGCTGTGCTGCGCGATTTTCAGTCGCTTTGTAGAACTGGTGGGGTGCGGCTCGCAGCAAAAAAGAAACGGGAATAGCTGAAAAGCTGGGAATTGGAAATAAGACGCACACAAAAGAGAGGGAGACACTGGCCAAATTCGCACAATTTCCACCACCCCGCTGCTGTAGCGAAAGGCGATTAACTTTACAGCAAGAAATTTCTTTAATTTTGCTCTGCAAATGGAATTTCTTAGTGTGCATTGCGTTTTCTGCTTCCCATTGCGCCATTTTGAAAAATCGAAAATCACAAATAACTTAAAAAGCCCTAAAAGGCAATAATTTTTCAGTTTTTCTTCTATTTAGGGGCGAAAAACCCCATTAAAGTCGAGCGTTTTTAACTAGAATTCATGAATATTTCCAGCAGCAGCAAGCAGCAAGAAAAAAAAAAGAAAACCAGTTTTCGTATGTATTTAGTATGTATTTTTGTTTTTGTAGCTACGTGACCACACACCAACACGAATACATAGGCAGCAAGAAGAAGCAGTCCCGTTCGACCGCATTAGCCAGAAAGAGTGAGAAAGGGGGGAACAGGGATGGATGGATGGATGCCACCACATGCCGCGCCAACTTTGTAGTTTTTCTCTCTTCTCACCAAGCTCACACACAGTATATGCGCACGCACACCCAAACGGGTTAAGTAAGAAAAAAGCAATTTTACTGCATCGCTCTGTCCCACTCGCACGCCAGCGGCAGCAGCAGCAGCTGAATCGATTTTTCAAAGCGACACGACAATTTCTCTCCACCACTCTTCCGTCGCTCATCGGTTGTCCCGCTCGAACTCATACGGCAACTTTCTCGCGTTCTCTTTCGCTCTGCCAGCCGCTTATTTTGCGTTGTTCGTTTTTGTAGTTTGTGGAGCTCACACACAGAGAGCGGGAGCCATGTATATGCAAGGTTTATATATAGTCGCCATGTTAATTTTTCGTACGTTGGGGGAGCTGTCAGCCTGGATTTTTCGCTACAAATTTCCAACGTCTCTCTTCGCTGCCTCTGTCGGCGTCGCTGTCGTTCGTTATTTTCAGCCCGTTGCACGTCATCCGTTTCGTTGTATTCGTATACCAGACTGCGGATGTATGCGTGTGGCTGTGCATGTGTGTGCTTTGAATTTCTGATGAAATTCTTTGCTTTCGAGTTAATTGCTGCCCGCTGTCGGCAGCGGCGTCGCTGCCTCGGTCGACGTCACTGCTTTCGGGTCTGCTTCTTCTTCTTCATCATTTTTTTGTGCCATTTTCTTTGTACTCGCGCAGTACTGCCAATTGCTGTAGATCGCCAGCAGAAGACAAGCAAGAAGGGGAAGAATTCTTCCCTCCAAGCGAAGAATTCCTCCCGAAAATTGCACGATTTTTGAGCAAGTTTTTAGACCGATTTTTGGTATTTAATTGAAAACTATGCAGAATTTTAATTTTTGTATTTTTAAAATGCTTGAATATTTTGATCTGAATGGATCTGAACTATCTGGATTGTCTATTAGAAGTGTGTCCCAGAACTAGTGTCCCAGAAAAAAATATAAAGATTTCCCTAATATTTCCTCAAAAATCTCCCTAATTGGTTTTCACAGAACGTTCTCCCTTTGAGCTTGAAAGATTTTGGAATTTTATGAGGATTTTAGGAACTTATGGATTTAATACCTTTTTAGTTGTTAAATTATTGGCATTTTTGGTTCTTTTTATATATCTTTTCTCGTTTTTAAATATTAATTCACATTTGAAACACTTTTCGGATTTATCACAATTTTTTTATAGGGGTTTCCATAGGTTAATAATATGATATCGATTTTTCTGTGTATTCAGTTGATTTAACCAGCATTCCTTTCTTACCATTTGCGTTGAGAGCTGCAAAGAAATGTGGAAAATACATGTGTTACTTTTTATTGCGTTTTCTTATTACTCCGAACTGATAGTGCTTGATCTTTCCCTGAATTGAAATTTCTATATAGACGTAAGCTGCTGTTAATTATGCTGCCAATTCGGGGAAGACCAACTGGAAAGTTCTTCAAGAAAATCGATCCATTTGCACGGGTATTCGATTACTAAACGTAGATATAGTTAAAGGTATTGGTATCGTTTAAATAGAAAGAAAGTAAATCATTAAGACAGCTTGGGAAAATATTTGAACACTAAGGGATTATTATAATTTCCGATAATAATATATTATATATAATAATAATATATTTTCGATTATATTTCCTAGAAGTTTTCAAAGAGAACCAAATATAAATATGTTTTTTAAGCACATACTTATAAAATGATAAAATTAGTTTAGTTTTCCAAGTTCTACAATGAAAAACCCTTTCAAATCTGGAATATGTGAATACGCTTTGAAAATATCTTTAGTTTTATTATATAAATTTCTTAGCAATATTTTCTTATTAGGTTCTTTAAGAAAGTCTCATATATTTCTTTCTATAAACTTCTTTCTATTAACTTAGTCAAGAAGGTTATTATTTATTTATTTGCATGGATTTTTTGATATTTTTAGAATATTTAATATAGAATAGAACTTAAGCACTATCTTTCTTTTTTTATATAAAATAGAAAATAAATTTCCTATTAGCTTTCTGTTTTTCCAAAAAAATCATAGGTCTAACCCACATTTGAATAGTTTCTGGAATATTTCCTACTTCTCTGGAGTTTTTGCTTTGTAAAATCGAATAATAAACTACTTACACCATTTGAAGAGGCTTTCCCTGGCCGATGATCGTCGCGGATCCTTCGCTGGCTTTCTTTTATTTAATTTAAAACCGTATTGGACTGTATTCGAAAGTTTCGCATTTTCGCTGGCTTGGCTTTTTCGAAAAACTCAGCGAAAATAAAGCAGATATAGACGTCGCGTCGCGTTCAGAGTTCTGTTGTTCGAAAAAGGCGATGTTCGAGAACCGATCCGAGTCCAAAAAGTTAACCGACTTTGTTTGTTTATTGGAAAATTTGGTAGTTATAGTTGCAGTTGTAGATGTGGCGGTTGTTGTGAATTTTTGGTTGCCTAATCCCTTGGCGAATTTCATTCGGCAGGAAAAGCATCACAAAAATCAATTGAAAACAATAAAAAAATTAAATTTTTATCATTTCTTTCTTTTTTGGCTGCCTTTGTTTTTATGTTTGTTTGTATTTTTTTTCTTCTTCCTTTTTTTATTGTATTTGATTTTGTGTATTTTTATATTAACTCTTCTCGTGTTGTTGTTGCTGTTGTTGTTGCCGTTGATGCTGCATCTGCCTTGGTATTGGTGTAATTAATGCATTTCCACACACACACAAGCACTTGCACACACAGATAGACCGCTGCACATAGGCGCGCACACACAGATGCACTGGGTGCGAGGGGGGTATTGAAACGAGAGAGAGAGAGAGAGAGAAAGAGGGGGAACTTGCCTTCTTTTTTTCACAGATAATAATAACAATAATTTTTTTTCTTTTGCTGTGTGTGTTTTGGCGGCGTTTTGTTTAATCGCCCCGCCGCCGTTCCTTTTGTTGTTGTTGTTGCTGTTACTGTTGTTTTTGTTCCGCTCCGCAACCGACTTGTTCGTTCGTTTTCCGTTTCTTTCCATCCACTTTTTTCTTATTTAAATAAATTTTATTCTTTTTACAATCACACTTTTGAGAGCACTTGAACTTTCGTGATTCTTAATATTGTGGATTACTTATATTTACGCGACATAATTGTTTTTTTTTTTTGTTTTTTTTTTACGAAAAACCAGCGGAAAACCAAAAACCGAGCGACGTGCTTTTCCCTTTTGAAAAAAATTTTTTTTTCAAATGCGGCTTGCACTTGTATTTATAGGTTTCCTCAAGAGTCGAACTAGAGGTGAAGATACATCGATGCCAACATCGCTGTCATCGATGTTTTCGAAATATCGCTACCATCGATGTTTTCCATCTCTCTCTCACTCTCGCGAGTGGCCTCTCTCTCGGTGGATTTTACTTACTCTCTCTGATTTTTACCTACCGATTGGGAATTCGACACCGTTTTCACAAACCGATTGGGAATTCGACACCGTTTTTACAAACCGATTGGGAATTCGACACCACTTGTACATTGAACGTGTAGAAGTATATTTTACTCTAAGCATTGAAACTAAAAAAAATTATGGAATAATGCATTTCTGTTTTTGATTTTCTAAATTGATGTATCTTAATTTTAATGCATTTTTAGTCAAGTAATAAATAATCGACGCTAATTTCGTTTTATTTTTGTTTCAAGCATTATCGTAGATGTAAATAGTATAAAATATGTGTTGTTGTTAAATATTTTGTATTTCGTGACCACTAAACAATGTACAAATATGGTATACATCTATTTAATTTTATGTATAACGGAATTTCAAACAAAATCAACAGTCGAAAAATGTACTAACTATTATTCTTTTAAATTACTCATTTTTTGCAACAGTTTTTATTTTATTTTAAACATGTCCGCGTTTTCAATTCCGGAACAGGCTCGAACCTATCGATAGAGTCGCTGACGATAGTTTAACATCTCCAGAGAGTAACAGACTCTGCACTCTTCTGAATGTTGGCATTTGGCTATTTACTAGCTAGAATTGGTAACAGCTGAGAAGTGAACCTGGGTTTGAAAACTCGTTTCTGATTTTATTCATGTTTTTCACCCTTTTTGTCAGAATAATTTTTTAATTGCCGGAACAACTCCAAGCTTAAAGGTATTCGGGTTTGTCTCAAAACCTTTACTGATAATAAATATTATCATCAAAAAATCTTTTATAAATGAACAAAAAACCACATATTATTTTATTAAAATTGGACTAGGAGCAGTTGCTTGGCTTAGCCAAAAATAAAACAAGTAAGAATGATGCAGCCCAGTGGGTTCGACTGTGAGATACCCGGTACCGATAACTACCAGTAAGTGAAATTGTTATGGCTATCACTCTGTCTTTGTCTGAAAGCAGAGGAAATAGTTAACAAATAAAGAAATTTCCACAAACATTTCTAATTACCTTATACGGAAAATTACTTTAGCTCAGTTAGAAGAATACCCTAATTACATTTTGTAAACTTTTGTGCAGGCACTTTTAGTGTGTTGCATGTAGTCCCCGTCTGGTAACACTGTTGTTTTGTTTTGTTTCGGGATTTGACACGAATTCATAAATAATATTTGCATTATTTTCTATATTCAATAAGTATATTCGGTGGAAAGATGAGTAGTTTAAAGTCGGACTTGGACGAATACTTACTGCTGCAGAGTGACCAGAAGAAGAGCTTCAATGTGAAGCTGCCACAGCTGAAAGTGCCCAGTCTGGGGTTTTTCTCGAAAGGCGCAGAGCCGGAGGTTCAAAATAGTTGGCTCAAGGACACCCAGGATTCCTGTTGTCCCAAATTGGTAATACAAAAATATACCCTCTATGGTTTAAAATCGTAATTGCGGAATCTACGCTTCTTACAGTCGCGCCTGCAGCGAATTGTGGGCTTTGTTGCCTGCCTGGGCATGGGCGGACTGTGCATGACCCTTTCCACACTATACATTCCCGTCCTGATCCTGAATGCGCGGAAGTTCGCCCTGCTGTACACCTTGGGCAGCTTGTTCTTCATCCTGAGCTTCTGTTTCCTGTCCGGCTTTGGTGCCTTCCTGCGGCAGATGTTCTCCAAGCCGCGCCTACTGACTTCGCTGTCCTACAGCTCTTGTTTGGTCTTGACGCTGTACTGCGCCTTGGTGGCCAAGAGCACGGCCTTTACGGTCCTGTTTGCGGTGGCCCAGATAATAGCGCTGCTCTTCATGATCCTGGGAATGGTGCCCGGCGGGGCGACGGGTCTCAAGTTCTTTGGGCAGCTCTTCAAGACGAGTGTTTCGGCCTCGGCGAGTGCGCTGCCCGTCTGAACGCGGAAAATAACACAAAGCATCATTCACCACCGCCGCCGTCGAAGCAGCAACGAATTGTAACTTATTTATAAACTAAACTCATTGATCAATCCAAAATAAAACTAATTTGTGATAATAACGCCTCTCAAATGCACGATTTAACGTATTCATTGCTTTTATATTTATTTACTTCACGCTGTGAGTCATCGCCATCGCTTATCAGCAACTTGTTCTTCTACGAAATGAAATAAAAGGGAATCTTGTAGGTGAAGTTACTTTCAGTTAACATTAAGCTTCGATTTCCCTCAAATAATACAAGCACTCGGAAGGGTTTAAGTATGTTTTAAGGGTTTAAGAGGGTTTAATCTGCATTTTATTGTTTAATTTGGTTCTTAATCAGATTGCTACTTGTTCTCCAAGGGCGTGTTCGGGCCCCTCTGCCGGTCAGTCATCAATCTCGCCCAGATACAGCGTCTTATCGCTGGAACCGGAGAGAATGAGCGGCTCCTTGGGACTAAAGTCCACATCGTTAACGCTGCCATTGTGACCGGGCAGCTTGTACAGTATTCTCCGTGTATTCACATCCCAAATGTAGACATGCCGATCGGCCGAGCCCGATGAGATCTTGTCGCTGCCTGGGGCCCACGCACAGCGCAACAGATTCTTCTCAAAGTTATGCTGATGGCCCTGAAAGACCTTGACGCACCTTTCGCCCGGCGCATACGGCCGGACATCCCACACGCGCAGCGTATTGTCCATGGCATTCGTAAGGACAAAGTCACCTTCGGGCGATAGCGACATGCCGGTAATGGTGTCCGAATGACCACGAAGATGATGCAGCACCGCCTGCTTTCGTATGTCCCAAATCTTAATTTCATTATCGATGCCGCCGCTTATGACCTGCTCCCCGGTGTCGCCGAAGCACACGGAAGTCACCTGATACGACGCTTGAAGCGTGTGGGCTGCATGCTTCTTTCGGGCATCCCAAATCTTGATAGTGCGATCATCGCTGGCCGAGCAGAGCAGCTGCTGGCCACGTCGCGAGCCCTGCACGCTGTTCACAAAGTTCACATGGCCCTTGAAACGCCTCTGACGCTGCCCGGTGACAATGTCCCAAATGGCCAGGGTTTTGTCCGTGGAGCAGGTGAAGATGTGCGAGCCGTCGGGCGTAAAGTGGGCCTCCATCACGGCGCCGGTGTGTCCCGACATGGCCATAACGTTCTCGCAGTCATCGTACACCTGCCAGATATCTAAAATAATTCGATAAATGAATTTTAAATGCGAATTAACACGATTTTGTCGGAGTTTCACTCACATATCTGCCTGTCAAAGCCGGAGGAGAGCAGCAACTCGCCTTCGGGATGGAATTCTGTGGTAAAGATCTCGCCCTCATGTCCCTCCAACTGCATTATGGGCGCCTGCAGGTTGGAAGTCCGCCTCACGCCCTTAAATTAACAAAAAAAAAGAAAATAAACAATTTTCTCTTGGAAAGTCTTCGCATGCTTCTTCTTGCCACCACGCTTACCGACTCCAGGAGCGCTTTATCCCGATTTGTGTGGGCCACCAGGTCGCTTTTGCTGCGTTTCGTCTCCTGGGAGAGTACCACGCTAGTGTTGGGTCGTTTGGTGCCCATTATTGTGCTTTAATTTGCAGAAATATAAAAATTGTTAAATTTTTTCAGCGGCACAACAAACACAACACGGTAGCTGCCAACTTGTTTCACAGCAGCAGTGCTGCCAGACTGTCGGTTGGAAGGAGCCCTGCCAACCTGTGCCGAAACAGCTGATTGAAATGATTGCCTTTATTGGGTTTTTAAATTTTCTTTATTTTTACACAACTTGCGGCTATACAATATGCAATTACTCGAGAAAATGGTCTCCCCTCTAATAAGCGTCGACGCGGGGCGGTTCTGCAAAGAATTCCGAGCCCTTGCGTTCTCCCTTGAGCCACTGCTTATAACGCTCGTTTCGCATGGCCTGAAAAATGATTTTTTTAGCGATAATTGCAGCTTGAAATCGATCAGAAATCGTTGAGAAAACTTACGTGGAAACGCATTAGTTGCTTCTGCATTCCAACGCACTCCTGGAAGTCGGAAATGAGGTCGGCACACTCGCGCTTTCCGCGCTCCAAGCCATAGGCCTCGAAGCACTCCATCATCTTCATTTCGAATTTGCCGCATTTGTCGTAGGTTTGATGGTTGATCAAGCAGCCGGTCAGATCCGTTAGGGGCAGGCGCAGAAAGGGAGTCAGCGACATTTTGCCTAAAAACAAGAAACAAACACTTATTTACTTAAATTCTGTAATTTCCGTGCAAGTTATTTCCTCTGCGCTCTGTGACGTAACCATAAACAACGGTCACAAGCGGCTAACTATGGCCTTAGTGTTAGCAATTTTGTGTTTAACAATGCTGAATCACGTTTCTGATTCCGTTTATGAGGAATTTTTAAAGTTACCTACCTTAAATTGCTGAAAATTTGCAATGAAAACAATTATTTTGTGTTTTTATCTGCGCCTCCAAGACCTGTGTTGATCAACGCCGGGTGACAGCTGACGGCTGACCACTTCAGTGTTAGTCAACGCGCGAACCGCTTTCCACGTTTTGTTTACGAAAATATTGGATTTGTTTGAAAGAAAGACATGAAAAACCAGGAATTGATTAATTATTTAAGGTCCTGTGGCGTGTGCGAGGTCTGCCAGCTGCGCTACTTGAAGGCCAGAGGCACGGAGTACGCTGATATCAAAGAAACTTTCCGCCGGGTGGGTAAAATGTGAACTAAAAGCTTATTGACAGCCTGACAAGAGTTAACTTTTCCTTTTTTAAAACACTCAGTTGGATGTAAAAGTGAATGAAAATGAGGAAAAGCTGGGCGATACTGTATCCACGGAAGAGCAACCGACTAAGAAAGCCCGCTTGAGCACTTGTTCCACCTGTTTGGGACTATTTTCGGAGGACTTTCAGCGGGAGCTGCTCCAGGGGATTCTCGCCTCGGACTTTGCCAAATACGATTGCCGAAAAATCGTGCTGGCCATTAGTTTGCCCATGGTCTTGCAGTTGCGCCAATTAGCCATGTGGTTTGCGTTGCAAAAGAAATTTGGAGCCTCCGTTGACGACATCAATCCGCCGGATGTGCCCATTAAGGAGGCCGTTAAACTCATCCTGCATCCCATAATTTGCGAGAAGCTGGCCAAGGAATACGATGCCAACGGCCTGATGATCAGCATAGATGTGACACACAGCCTGGAGAACGGCGAGGTGGAAAAGCTGGTGGGCTTGAACCGGGAGGCCTTTCCCGCCAAGGCTGCGCACCAGAGACGCATCGAAATCTCGCGTGGCCTGCTCGAAAAGCAGTATCAGCCGGCGAAAGTGAAGGCGGAAACCTTTGCGAAATACTACCAGATACCATGTGCCAGCGTTGAGGAGCCCCTCAAGCTGGTATCCATCGATCTGCAGGGCCCTTTGGTCTGTGTGGCTGGCCGGTATCGAAAGCTCAGTCGGGAACTCTCGCACACGCCGTGGATCTTGAACGGTCAGCGGCTAATGGAGGACAGCATCGAGGAGATCATCATCAGGAGTGTGGGACCTCACTTTGCGGAGAAGCTGGAGAAAATCAACTTCATGTCGAGCGGCAGGGAAGATGTGGATGTTCGGTGTTTGGGCAAAGGAAGACCCTTTGTCTTGGAAATACCAAATGCCATCCGAAGTTCCCTGACCACAGAACAGGCTTATAAAATAGAGCAAGCTGTGGATACGTCCGGCAAGGTGTCCATACTCAACCTACAGGTGGTGGCCAGAGAGGAACTCACTCACATTAAGACGGGCGAGGAGCAGAAAAGGAAATTCTATCGCGCTCTGTGCGCTCTCAAAGGACCAGTTACTGTGGATATCCTGCAGAAACTTCAAATCTCCGAGAGCTTTGACATTCAGCAAAAGACGCCCATCAGAGTCCTTCATCGTCGGCCTCTGCATACGCGTCCCAGAACGATTTATAGTGTTAAAGCAATGGCACATCGTGGAAATCCCCAAGCTCTGGTCATTGACATTGTCACGCAGGCGGGCACTTACATCAAGGAGCTGGTCCATGGGGAATTCGGCAGGACGACGCCCTCCTTTGCCTCGATCATTGGCCAGGCTATTGATATTCAAGCCCTCGACGTCGTAGGCATCGATCTGGACTGGCCGCCAGAGGTGGATAACTCGGCGAGTGTGGAATAGAGCTTACTGTTTTAGTTGTAAAAATATAAGGTGAGCCTCAGTAGCCTTAAAAATAAATTGTTTTAATTGAATTTCTTCAACTTTTACATAGGGAACTCTTCTAATGAGCGCCAAAACACCTCTTTTGCGCTTCCCAACACTCTCTGCGCCGAGCGAGTTGGCAGCGCCGCCTTATCAGCTGGATAGCCGATAAGAAGAAGAGCGTGCGTGCGCTCAATGAATAAAAAGTAATTTTCTGTTTTTAGTGTACAAAACGGATAACAATAAACTCGAATCGCTAAATATTGTCATAAAAAACATGCAGTGCTTTAAATAAAAGTAAGAACATCGGTTCTAGATTGTGAAATAACAGCCATTCAAGAATTTACTAAAGTCCAAATTAAGAATGATGAATTAAAGTGTGCGCAAAAAAGTGAAAGTGCATACAGAATTCTCCCAGCCCGCCCACGCCCCTATTTCTGTTTGGGCGTTACGCCCCCCAATGTTATCACTCTCGCCCCCCCCACCACCCCCCGCAGTGCTACCAGACCGTCACAAGCCGGGCTTTACGCGTTTTCCCCGCCTTTGCAATCATACCGCGCAGCGACACGCCCCACCAGATGTGCACCCACTCGCCGCCCACCACTCAAGCCGCGGAAAAGTCCGGAAGATGCGTGGAAAGTCATCCCAACCCCTCCCGAGTGCGGATTTGACCTTGGCCAGGGTCGAGTCAGTCGGCCAGAGCTGCCACCCAGTCGAATTGGTGCGCATGTGTTGGTGCACACGCAATACGTTACTAAAAACAACAAATATCGGATGCCAATAGCAACACAACAACAGAAATCAACAAAAAATGCATCTTTGCGCTCGCTCTCTCTCTCTCTGTGCTTCTCTCGCAATCTTTATCAATATTCCTCGCGAGCTGTGGCTCTCTTTGGTTAGCGCGGTCGCTTTGGCGAATTTCGAATTCATTTCAACTTCAAAAGCTGAGCGGAAAAGTTCGCAGAGCAAAAAAGTGATCATTCGAATAAAAAAAAAAAACTCACACTAAACGCGTTATCAATCGACACAAGCAGCCGGCGCCTGAATTGTGTTTTTGACTAATTTGATAAGAGAGTGAGCGGCAAGGGGAGAGAGGAGCAACATAAACTAGTGTGTTTATTGCCCTTTATGCAAATTAGCAGCATTTCATAAGCAGTTCAAGAGTTTTCGTGTTTATTTTGCGTTTTACTTTCGTTGTTCGTTTGTTGTGAAATAAAGTTTATTAACTAAACGATATTCAAGCACAAGTTGGCCTAAAAAAAGGTTTTAAGTTAAGAAAGTAATGCTTACCAGGCAGTATTTTATGTGGTTTAACTTTGTAAAAATTGTATTTGACCTTAAAATCACTTGTTTTTTGATTTTAACCTTAAATATAACTCTTTTGTTAATAAAATAAAACTTTAAAGAAATCTCTTATTCCTAATTTTATCATAGACTTTAATTTGTATTTTATAAAAGTATAAAAACTTGCATTTCATAAATAAATTCTATAAAAACTACTTAACATTTTTCTGTATTAAATATTTAAGAAAAAATGCTAAATTATATACCAAAAAATCAAAAACATTATAGTTTATTTATCAAAAGAGGATGCTGGTAATAAAAAATATTAATAATCACATTTTAGCCAACAATTTGTGGCAAAATATAAAACCTGCACCTTGATCAGCTTACCTTTACCTGTTAAAAGTATAAACCAAAGCTAGATCTGCCTTTTACCTATTAAAAGTATAAACTAAAGCTAGATCTGCCTACCTTTACCCCAAAAAAGTGTAAACAAGATCTTAATTCGGCTTAGATACAAAACCAACAAAGGAATCCGACTACCGTGTTACCCTTACAGTTACAAATTAGCCTTACAAAGCTATTTAAATACCTACAAAAGTTCGCGATTGCATTCTAATGCTAAACTCGCAAATAGCAAAGCGATTCTTACGTCATTTTGTGCTGGAAACTCAATTCAACAAATCCCTCTCCCTCTCCAGCGTCAATTGCAAAACAATTTTCTGCCCATTTACAGATAAAACAAAACAAAAAGCAAAAGTTCAACGGCTTTCGCCCGAGTAAAAACGCCAAGTGAAGCCAATAAGCCAAAACAATTAATTAATTTGTTTATTTGGCACATTTATTGCCCGGCCCGACATACGAGAGTCGCGTGTGAACGTACGAACTGAAAAGTCAAATAGCAAAAGCATCGGAAAAGTATAGACGCCATATAGCGATAACTAACCAAGATCGGCCACAGAATGAACGACCGTGAATTGAGCTGCAGTGCGGGCGGCCAGTTTATGGATCGCGGACGGATGAATCAGAATGGAGTGGTCCAACCACTGCTAACCGGTGAGTAAATGCACTCGAAATAATCACTACACTATTAGAGGGGTTTTTAATAGTAATTTTAAAGCATTTTCCATTGAAATTAAAAGTAATTTTAAGGAGGAATTAAGGGGAATGTGTTTGGAGAATATTTTTCCACAGGGTTTAAAATATTTATGAATTTGTAAAGCTATCTAAAGATTAAATAAGAAAAGAAGACAGTTTATAAAGTAAACATATACCTATACCTTCTCCTATCGCGCCTACTAACACCTAACCCTAACAAGCACGTGCTTGCGGTCGAAAGGGCCACTTGGGTGTACTGACCGTAGTGCATCAACATCCAAGAAATAATAAAATATTTAGAAAGTCGAATAAAAGATTAAAAACAGGGTTGTATTTATGGAATTATTTATTTTAAACGAGAATCTATACTATATTATATAAAATACTATATATAATATATAGATTCAAAAAGTTCCCTTATACGCTTTTCATTATATACGCCCCCAGTATAAAATGTCGCTTTAAAATTGATTCTTCTTTGCATTCTTATTCTCAAAAACTAAACAATAAACACAGTTTTTAAAACAATTCGATTTGGTTCCTCCAAAAAAATAGACACACTTTAATTTACTTTTCCGGCTGACATTTTCACAGAGACAATTTGGCGCGCTATGCAATGCTATTTTGGCTTCTCTGTATATGTATGTAGAATATGCTTCGAATATTTTTAGGCACTGCAGACACGAGCGCAAATAAATAAAAAATACCCGATCTTTAGGTCTTTGCACTTAGATAAGAATTAGCATTTCATTTGCAGGTTTTTGTTTTGTGAGCGTGTTGATTGTCTGCCACTTTCAGTTTAGCAGCGTTAATTGCCCCTCATCACCAGCAGGCAGCGGACTTTCCAGCTTTATCTTATCTGTCACGATTCGGAGCCAATGAAGTTTTTGCTACTTTGTACAGGGGAGACTACCCATCAAATATTGCATAATTCGTACTCTAAATAAATATAATTGTAGTATTTATTGTGATATAACAGAGGGACTTGTTTATGGGTCCTTTATCTTTGATTATTGTAGAAAGAGCTTCTAATTAATTAAAACAAAATAATTATAGAATTCATTGCTTGTCAAAAGCAGGCAGCAGGCTTGAAAAAACAGGTATTTCTAGGCATAGGCTAAGTCTTTCATCAGTTCCCACTATTAGGGGCTGAAACCAGTTGGGAATTATAGTTCTAACTTTAGATATTTGTATATTTTCGGCTAAGAACTCGTGTCTTTCTACAATATTTCATAAATAAAATATGTTTTATAATTTGTAGCAAAACTAATGACAATTTTGAATAAGATAATTATGATCTAGGATTATTATAAGGGATAAGTTTGCATTAACCAATCTTGCCTGTGTTTATTCAGTTCGTCATTAACAGGCACCTATTAATATAGGAATAAATATATATATCTATGCACATTTTCTATTACAGATTTGTATCAAATAACCATGGCCTATGCCTATTGGAAATCCGATAAGACCGATGACACAGCGGTATTCGATCTGTTCTTTCGCAACAATCCATTCCATGGTGAATTCACTATTTTCGCTGGCCTCGAGGAGTGCCTGAAATTCCTGGATAGCTTCCACTATTCCCAAAGTGGTGAGTTTTCTATATTTTATATATATTTGGATTCATGTTAGCTAATCAATGTGATTTTGGCCTGTTTCAGATATCGAATACCTAAAGCAAACACTGCCCGAGGGCATTGAGAACGAATTTTTTGAGTACCTCGGCAATCTGACGGCGCGGGATGTCACCTTGTTTGCCATTGATGAGGGCACGGTAGCATTTCCACGGTGTGTTATGGTTCTCTAGAATAATAATCAGGAATATCTATATTATTTGTTGTATATTAATTATAAGGAAACACCCTTTTATTTCAATTTAGAATCTACATTCAAGTTGGTTTTGAGCTCCTTGATATTTTAATTTATTTATATGTTTAGGTAATAATTTGGCAATAATAATAAACATTACTTTATTTCATGTATTTTTATTAACTCTACAAAATATTCATGCATTCCTACAGTGTTAGTTAATCCCATTTTAGCTGAGATAAATGCTATCTCTAAAACAACTTTATTTTGTATGCATTAACAATGTTAAAATTACCTCTGCGTTCATCTTCGAAACCTCTAAGATAAAGTTAAGCCTTGTCGTATAAATTTATTTGTATATTTTTGCACAGTCTCATGAATTTATGATAACTCTTTCAGCGTTCCCATTATTAAGATCGAGGGACCTTTGATCATAGTCCAGCTGCTGGAAACGACTCTTCTAACCTTGGTGAATTATGCCAGGTGAGTGTATGCTCTCCTCCTCTGTTATCTGGATATTGCCTAATAGTTCTCGTATACTTTGTACCAGTTTAATGGCCACGAATGCAGCCCGATATCGCATGGTAGCTGGCAAACATGTCAAACTATTGGAATTTGGATTGCGTCGGGCCCAGGGACCGGATGGCGGTCTATCCGCATCGAAATATTCCTACACCGGTATGTATGTAGGCACCATAAAAGAAGTGAACCTTCACACGACCCACACTCTCCCATCTCTCGAGAAGGGGGAAAGAAAGAAGGAAGGGAAGTCTATATAGAGCCGTGACAAGTAAGGTCAAACGTGTGCGATATAAACATTTTTTCGGCATTGCCAAATTGCATGCAGACAGCTCATTATCAATTAAAAATAATGGAGGTATGGGGCAGGTAGTCTGCCTGCTCAGGGGGAAGCTCCTTCAGTCATAAAGTAACCTTTTGATTTACGGGTAGAACAAGGCGTTTATGATTTTATGATTTCGAATACTAACTTAGTCTTGGGTTTATTTTAATATATGTAATATATATTTTAATATATATACAAAAAGATCATGAAATAATTTACTTAAATTATCATAACCCCAGAAATCACTAGAAGCCTCTTATAAATATTTCTAAAAGTAAACGTTATCGAATTCATTAAAAAATTGTTTTTTCACTATACAGCTTTAGTGTAGTTTTGGACTCGTTTGTAATGGTTTTTAAAATTAAGGTAATTTCTTTAGAGCTCCAGATAATCGTAGACTTTAAATGCTTTTTAAAATGTGTATAAAATAATGTTATAAAATATATCAGTACTAGGAATTTATATCGAGAGGTAAAGTCCGACATGATATATTGACAAAAATATCGTTTTTTATATCATATTGTATAAAGTAGCTTAAAGTTTGATATATGGAAACGTAAAATATCGGAAAATATCGATAAAAAGAAAAGAAAAGAATATTGATTAATTGGCAATTAATGGTATTTCTTATCGATTATTACAAACCGAATATCGATTAACTGCGCATACATCACAACGTTAAGATCGATATATATATAGTACATTGACGGATATTCGATACTGTAGCAATATTTTCTGCCATACCTAATCAGGACACTTCAGTGTAAATTTCTGTTTATTTTATAAAATAGGCGCCTTTTCAATGATTTTCAAAACCTTTGCGATATCTGTGGCATCCCTGTTTATGTATTCAAACTCCTCCTCCTAACTCCTAACCTTAAGCATTAAAAAAAGTAATTAAATAAGGCAACACTATCCAATTTTCATGTATTACAGGGTATTTAAGAATCCTAATAGCCATCCCTTATCTGCTCACAGCTTGATCGTTTGAGGATACAAAAACAACAACAAAAAACGAAGAGGAAGGAAGTGTAGTAGGTGCTTTTCATATTGTTTTGTGCCTGACTTTTTTATGATGTGCATGCATGCAAAGCACGTGTCACTGTCAGGAGCTCACCCTGCCTGCCTTTGACTGTGATTTCCGATTTCTCCATCGGCTCCTCCTCTTCTCAAGGCCCCCAAGAAGAAAAAAAAAAAAACTATGAGTAATTCTGCGCCTTCACCAAGGCTTCCGTTTCTCCTCCATCGCGGCTTCTCCTCTTCAAGCTTCTCCACGTTCGCTCCCCCCGAGGAAGTTCAAGAACTCTTGTTTATGTGTTAAACTAAATGTGCCCCCGAAAGGCAGTAAAAAATTCGCAAAGTGGGTGGCACACGCAACGCAGCAGCGCGCCTACGTAGGAAATATTGGATGGATATTGGAGGGTGTCCATGTATAGGGGAAAAGAAAATCCGGTGCCAGGCACCCACGGAAATCGAGAGAGAGGGAAAGGCAAATATTCCCGGCGGAGCCTTACAATTGGCGCTCACACATCGTAACTTGTTTTCGGTTCCGTAACTTGCTTTTGGGCAAGCTCGACGCTCCAAGTTTTTAATGCGTTCTTTGATATATCCTCCTATATAGTACTCCCACGCCGGAATCGATGGAGGGCTTCGCGTGACGCGACGTGACTCACGCCGTCGTCCAGTTGGCGTCAAGGTTCCGCTGTCAAGGCTTCCCTTTTTTTTTTTGTTGAAGAAGCAGAAGGGTTAGGCTGCAACTATTGAAATGTTTCAGTCGGAATTTCCGCCACTAATGGCGAAATATGGTGATGTAAGACCATTAAGGTGATATTTAAAACTTTAAAACTATTAATTAGGTTGAACAGCTGGGATTTTTAAGCACTCGGTAGAACAAGGCAGAATAATAATTAGGAAAGGAAAATCATTTTGAGGTAATCAAATTTAATTTCTTTATTTAAATACTTTTAAATTGAAACGAGGTTCGGGCACCGAATGCCAAGCTTGGAGACAGATAGGAAAAATCATGTTCAAGCTGAATAAAATATTGCAAAATATAGCTTTTAAAAAAGAACAAATAATTGATTTATATCGCGCATTTACCTTTAAACTATCGATATTATCGAAAAAACAAACGATTATAACGATTTATAGAGCATAGTATCGATTTATCGCACGGTAAAATATCGATTTCCGTTTTAAATATCGATACAGTATCGATATATCACCGATAATCACCGTACTTGGGAATTTCAAGGTGTTTTAATGTTGTTTTTATTTTTATTTCAGGCGGTTTTGATGGCACCTCCAATGTCCTGGCCGGAAAGCTCTTTAACATCCCCGTTAAGGGCACCCATGCCCATGCTTATATCACTAGTTTCAGCAGCATTGGTGAACTCAAGACACGTCTCATCAAGCACAAGCAAACGGGTGAGTAAAATATGCAATTAAATTTCATTAAAAGCAAGTTAACATTGAAATCTTGTACAGGCATCATGGAGGATCTGTTGGAGCACGCTGTGCGGCATCGACAGATGCTATCCCATGTGCTGGACGTGTCCACCGAGGAGTCGAGCGAGGGTGAACTGGCGGCGATGGTGTCCTATGCCATTGCATTCCCTGACGGATTCATGGCCCTTGTCGATACGTACGATGTTAAGAGGTATTTCGCTTCTAGGCAGATTCTCTCGGAACGGTTTTTAGTTATCAGTTTCGGTTTATACCTCCGTTCTTGTGTTGTGTTGTGTTTTGTGTTTCCCTCTCCTCCCCCTCGTCGTTATTTTTGATCTATTTTGTAATTGTATTTGAGACTCTCGAGACGTGCACCAGAAATACCCCAAAAAACCAGAAGTAACTATTAACTTGAATCAACTTTTAAACTTAGAGACTATTCCCCTGCATTTATTCTCCCACCAGTTTTTTTTTTCTTCTTAAAATTCATGCCAAAGTCATCTGTAAGCTTTTCCTTATGTTTTTGGTTTCCTTTTCGTTTGAGTAATAATCCAAAGTATTATCCAACAGCCGAGAAACAGAGCAGGCCAGCATAGAACCCAAGCTTATCAATGATATCAAGTCTGATAGCAGTCCGCCAAAGGCAAAGCCTGCAACGAATGGTTGTCAGAATGGTCAGAGTAATGGCAAAACGAATGGACACAAGACCAATGGCCATCAGAATGGTATTATTGTTCAGGCTAAAGATACAAAGATACAAGATACAAAGGCCCACAAGGCGACAGCAGCAACTGCCACAACTGCGACAACAGCAAAGACAACAACAGCCACAACAACGTCCAATGGGACGGCATACCTACCAAAATATGTCGAGAAGTCATTCAGGTAAATGTCGTTGATAAATCGAACAAATAAAACCGAATAAATGAATGCAGAAAATAAATTTAATTTCAAGTAATTCAAACTAGGAACCATTCAAGTGTCTTTCTTTGATTTAAAAACATTTTGTTCATTCGTTCTCATTCATTTATTAACGTAACACTCGCGCATATTTTCCCTTCGCTAATTTCATTCAGACTTTACATTCCTTTTTGTATTCTAATGCTCTAACTCTTTGCATATTTATTGATTTCTCTTCAATGTTCGCCTGCATGTTGTTAACTCATCAAAACAAAATATATATTTAATCAAAATGATAGCCACTGAATTCGATAAATTATAACGCATCATATACAGGCATATATACGTGTATATTTAAGCTTATATATATGTATTTGTCCTCTGCTTTGGTGTTGAAAAAAAAGAAAAACAAAAAATTATAACAAAATTGGTACTCGAAAGTCATGGCAATAATTGGGAAATATTCCTTCGGCAAAAGACAACCCGAACAGGTGAAGTGAATTTATTTTATTTCCTTGCTTTCCCTTCTCCCGAGTTTTTGTTTTTACCACATTTAACATATATCAGTGTATCATTTGTGTATATTTTACTAAAAACACACCGCCGCTCAATTTCATATTACATTTTTTTTTCGTTTAGCATTTACCTTTTTTTCTAACTCTTTGTTTATTATGCTTTTTATTTTCTCTTCCTAAATGTGAATGTGTGAAACAAAATAAAAAAAAAAACATTAATCGAAACCCGATTTAGAATCAGAAACCCATAAATCGAATCGAACAAAAAAAACAAGAATATACGAACCTAACATAGTAAACAAATGACTTCCGGCACTATTTTGGCAGAGGTATGTAAAACACACGTCTTCAAGTTACAAACAATTCGAACAATCAATCAACAACATGATTTAATAAACAGCAAACACAACAATATCATATGGCATATAAAAAACTCACCAACCACTCGAAAGCAACAATTACTGAACAAGAACAACAACAAAAAAACAAAAGTTCATGCATATATGATAAACCAAGCGTATAACTCACACATTACAAGGGTGCATATAAGGAAAAAACAAAGTTAACAATCGAATTATTTTTTTAAATTATTTGAACTTGTCATACATTAAAGTAAAAACCGAAAAGGGATTCCCCCATTGGTGTATTTACTGCTTGCCTTGCCTTAGAATTCCCAACTGGGGTTTCCTGGTAAACACGCTCAATGTTGAGGTTGGTCAGCAAATAAATACAAAGGAAATACAAACATAAGATGCGTAGCGCTCATACATTTGACTCGTATGGCGTTACTCATCTTATTATTATATTTTCTTTGATACATTAAAACTTCTACTTGTCTCTGACTAGTTTATAGTTATTTGGAAAGCGTTTTGTAATTATTTTACATTTTAAAATTAAAATCACTGTTAATAAATACTGGAAAGCTCTTTAAACCAATCAAAATTAAAGTAAATTGTTAACTTTGAAAGTTTTAAAGGATTTCCCCATGGTTTTAAGCACTCAAAACTGAAAAGAAAAAATGCAAACTCAATGGAAACATGCACTGAATCACCCTAATGCTGTCATAAAACCTAACCCTGTTTTTGTCCCCTCCAAAAAACCATAAAAAATTCTTCTGTTAACTTTTATTAAACATATTTTCGGACTTCAATTTCCTTGTTTTGTTTTGTTCAAACCCTTTCCTCTCTTCCCCTTAAAAGCTGAAATGATTTTTTCTAACAAACTATAAAAGAATCGTGGATTTTTTCCTTAGTTTTATAAACCTGTACATAGTTATATAATATATAGAAAAGCGTCCGAGAGAGCACACTGCATGGCTTGAAAATAAAAAAGAAAAACCGAATGTACTTCAACATTTTGTGCTGCTCTCAGTTAAATGAGAAATATGAGAGAATATTTTCCCAGGCAGATTGTTTTCGCTAGCGGCACTTGCAAAGTCTTTTAAAAAAAAGAACCAACCTGTGTGGTTCTTCAACACGTTTTTTCTTAGCTCCACCCTTCCACACCTCAAAGAACATTTGTTTTTGTATAATTCTCGCTTTGAACTTAGTGGCAACCAAAGAAAAAAAAAGATTGTATAGCAAAATGAGAGATATATAGTATTCTTTGTTGAATTGAATAAAAAAAGAAAAGAAAAACAAAAACCAAGCAGCACTTAATGGAGCTCACTTAAGTTTGATTACTAATCCGTTTTCCTTTGCTTTTCTTCTCTTTAGGAGCGGTCTTCTGAATTTCAGTGCCGTGGCCTTGGCTCTCAACGATTTGGGCTATCATGCCCTGGGCATCCGTATCGATTCGGGAGATCTGGCGTATCTATCCTGCTTGGCGCGAGAAACTTTCGAGAAGGTGGCGGAACGCTTCAAGGTGCCATGGTTCAACAAGCTGACCATTGTGGCATCGAATGATATCAACGAGGACACCATACTGAGTCTCAATGAGCAGGGCCACAAGATCGATTGCTTTGGCATTGGCACCCACTTGGGTAAGTCTTGTAACTAAAGCATCTTTCAAAAACATCCGGCTCGAAGGATCAAAATGTAAAGAAATCAAATAAAAAGACGTTTACATATACTTTGTAAGAAACTGAATCCTATTTTAGTTATCATACATTAATTATTACATTTTCCAGTGACTTGCCAGCGCCAGCCTGCCCTGGGATGTGTCTACAAGCTGGTGGAGATCAACGGCCAGCCGAGAATCAAGCTAAGTCAGGATGTGGAAAAGGTGACGATGCCGGGCAACAAGAACGCCTATAGATTGTACAGCGCCGATGGTCATGCCCTGATCGATCTCCTGCAAAAGGTCTCAGAACCTCCGCCGGCTGTGGGCCAGAAGGTGCTCTGCCGCCACCCTTTCCAGGAGTCGAAGCGAGCGTATGTGATACCCTCGCATGTGGAGTCGCTGTACAAGGTGTACTGGAAGTCGGGCAAGATTTGCCAGCAGCTGCCGACGCTGGAGCAGGTGCGCGAGAAGGTACAAATCTCACTGAAGACACTGAGGAACGATCACAAGCGCACGCTCAACCCGACGCCCTACAAGGTGGGCTAAAAGTTATTTGCCATACAGCAGTTTGTTTAGTTTAATTTACCTACCTTTTTCCAGGTTGCCGTCAGCGATAACCTGTACAATTTCATTCACGATCTGTGGCTGCAGAATGCTCCCATCGGCGAGCTCTCATGATCTATATAAGGAGGAGATCCTCAAGATCTATCTATATACATATGATGAAGATGCGCGAAAACATTTCCGAGAAATTTACTTTTTATCTGGTGTACAATTATCTATGTTTTGTCCACGATCCCTTTGGAGTCGTGGTTGGATTTTAATTTAGTCATTTGCTGGTCATATGCATATGTAGAGTTTGGATTTGAATTCCCTTTCATACCAAATGGAGCACAAATTCCGAAGAAAAAAGCAAACGCAAACTTGCGAGTGAATTTCTAAATCATTGTGTAGTCAATAGTTTTAATGTGTTATACCTAATATTTACTTACTTACTTACATACTTACTACTACTATATAAAACGCACATCATATTCAGGAATGTGTCATGTGCCTTAAAACGAAACAGAAACAGATATGGAAACGGAAGCGGAAACGGATACGGAAACAGAAGCGGAAGCGGACGCTAAGCAGAAACCTAAGCAGAATACCAAGTAACTAAGATCAACCAAAAATCAGAGTGGAAAGACAGAGACAGAAACAAAGAATACAAAGAAATCAAGTTGTATTTAAGATTTTTCCTAGTACTTAAGTGTTGAAACGAATGGAAACGTAACGAAAGTTAGAAGTACAAATGCTTTTTAGGACATTTTTTGCATGCAAAATAGGGCACACACATCAAGCACACACACTTAATTATATATAATATATACCTAACTATACATGCTACGTTTATGTATCTAACGAAATTGTAAATATGTTCAACTTGATAATTGTAAGCCAATTAAGCAATACACACACCACCCACAGAGACACACCGCCAACTCTAAACGACCCCCGCTTCTTAAACTGTTTGCCTGTAGTTTTGATCAAAAAAATAAAATAACAACAAAAAAAAGTTCAAGAAACCAGGAAAAATTATTTTTGTTCTTTATTTGTGTTTTTTTTTGGGAAATTTTTGTTGTCAAGGAACTTGTAAATCATTTAAAATTATAAATAACGAACATTAAATATTTGTAGTGTCAAATTATTTATGTAGCAATTCAAATGTTCAAAATTCAAATAATTACTTTATTTATGGCCTTTCCCATACTTATAAAATACCAATAATATTAATTTCGTTTAAAAAAAGAGCTAGATAATATTTCAACAAATTGTGTATTTAAATGTACTAGTCTTTGTTAAATTCTTAAATAAAATCATTAACAAAATCTTAAATGCTTTTTAATGATATAATAAATTTGAATTTAAATCCATAAAAACGCTATTTTCACTGAAACATTTTTCATATTTACGTTCTTGTTAAACACGGTACCCTGACAAACTTCTAAATATTTTGACATTCACACTGCATTTTCTTTACGACAAAAATGTTTACGTTTTATTTACATACGTCGAAAATAAATACGTTTTGTTCACTTACGTAGTTTGTTTACGTCTGGTTGCCGCGGAGCCGAAAGTCCGCCTAAGCATAATAAACAGAAAATCTGGTTACTGTACACACAGGTTATCTGTCGTATCTTTTCCGAGGTTTCTTATAAAATGTAAGTTCCCGCGTCAGTCCCGGATGGGGGCGCAACCGTTTCTAGCGTTGAAGCGCGGAATAACACGTAAACAGAAAAGTAACTTTTTTTAGTGTGCCCAGCTCCGGCGTAAGGGTAAATCCTTCATTTATCTGGCGATTTTAGTTTTAGTATTATTAACGGAAAATCTGGTGGGCACATTGCTCTCTTCTTATTGCTATTTTATATTTATTTACAATTTTTAATTTGGAATTCTTGATTGGATTTTCCTTTCTTGTTTTCCTGCATACACAAATCGTAACAGCTGCATCTAGACCAACCTGCTGACCGTCCAATTGACAGCGTTCTTCTTTGTGGACACTGAAACAAGACCAAAAAAAAAAGAAGGAAAATTATAAAGAAAAAAGAGGAAAGTATTTATGTAGTTAATACATTAAAAACTACACAAAAGATCATATTTCCAGCAAAATCAAGAGAGTTTTATGAATTTTATAGCTTATAGCGTAATCGGATATATCTTTCTCGAGAGTTAGACCAAGATTTTGCCGAATTGTCCCGCAGCTGCGCAACTGTCGTCAACAAACCTGTGATTCATTTTCGCCCAAAGAAGAAAAAGAAGTTTTTCCGCCTGTACAATTGATTTTTAACAAGTTTTCTTTTCCGCAGATATTTTTGAGCGCTGAGAAAAATGGAGGAGGACGGGGAAAATCGCAAGGATCATGTGCTGGAGCGATTGAACAAGCGCAACAAGGATAGGCAGAACTATTTGGATGTGAAGCTGGAGCAGCGCTCCAAGGAATCGGTGCAGACCGAGGGCGTGGACTACTTTGCTCAGAGTTTTACCCAGCAGGTCTTCAACATCGAGCAGCGATTGAACGGCCTGAGCAGCGGCGATGCGCCGTCCGCTGCCTCGGACTTAAGTCAGAACTTTGCGGCGATAACCATGCAGATCCAGGAGCTGCAGCGCTATCTAACCGCCTCCACGATGTTCCTCTCGGACTTTAAGATCAAGTCCTGCCAGAACATCCTAAATACGCTGACCGCCAGCAACGACGAGGCACGTCAGCGTCTGATGCCCAAAAAGAGGTTCGGTTTTAGTGGCAAAAAGACAGCGGCCGCCATCAAACAGAAGCCGGCGGTAACCAAGGATAAGGTTGACTCAAATACGACCAAAATTCAAGAGAAACCAGGCTCCAATTTCAGCTGGACCCTGGAAAATAGGAAAAACGAGCATATAGTCCTGAATTCCAGCCAAGTCAACGGCCAGGACATCACTATATCGAATGTGAATCACTGTTTGGTGGAACTGCAAGGACATCCGGGCTCCGTTCAGGTGTCGCACGCCTCCAACTGCACCCTGCTCTGCGGACCCATCGCGCGCTCCTTTTTCGCGGAGAATTTGGACCAGTGCACCCTCTCCATTGCCTGCCAACAGCTGAGATTGCACTCCTCGCAATCCATTCGTATTTACCTGCATGTCACCTGTCGCGCCATCATCGAGGATTGCAAGGCCATCGAGATTGGCGAGTACAACTACGATTATCTCGAGCTGGAGGCCGACTATCTGCAGTCGGGTCTCAACAAATCCCAGAATAACTACACGGATGTGGCCGACTTTAATTGGCTGTCGCCGGATGTTCCGTCGCCCAACTGGAGTCTGCTCAAGGATCATCCCGATCCCAATTGGAATGCCCTGCGCCGGGATTTCGTTAGCAATAATAATAATATTGAGCACAAGCAACAGGGTGTCATCAATACAGTCAAGGATCCCGCCTCGATCATCTAGTGGCGGCATCAGCGGCGGCTGCTCCTCGGTTGGCTGGGCTATGGACTCATCCTTGGCTGGCTGATCCTGCAGCTGTTGCTGGAGCCCTCAATTCCCGCGAGATCTGTGTAAATAGTTTGTAAGAATGTTGAATAAAAATAATCCTTGAATCGATCGATAACTTTGTTCTGTGTTTTTTCGGATGGTATATATTTAATCTTTAGTTAAATGTTTAGAAACTGATTTGTCAGTAAATTCCAAAGCTTAGCATTTTTTTATGTTCTGGTTAAGGCTAACCGTCACCTTAAAGTTCAAATTCCTCAAATAAGTACTTTACTTTACAATACTTTACAAAGTATAGTTTATAAATATAAACAGCATACAAATTTGTCAATTTAGGAAGTTATATATGTTACATACATATGCATGTATGTATTTCCTTTTGATTCCGTTAAAGTTAGCACAGTTTCGGTTAAGAGGGAGCGCATGTAACCGCATGTATCTGTCTTTGTTTATATGTCCCGGTTAATTTGACATGTCCATTTCGGATGTGGCATAATCAGTGGCTGGCCAAAATGGCTGTGGCTGTGGCTGTCGCACAAATTACGGTTATATTGAGATGGCCGAGGACGACGACCGGAGAGCTAAGAGAAGGCAGGCGGGGACAGGGGACAGACAGAACTCATGCAAGTTTCATGTGGCCACAACAGGACATCTCAAGACGTTACATCTGACGGACGAGGGTCCAATCAGCTAACACAATTGGTTTGTCTTATCAATCTGAAAAGTAATATAAGTTAACAGTTTTTAAATTCATATATTATTATTTAGTAAAAAAAAAGTATAATTTTCTTCATGTATTCCATGTATTTAATATTTTACATCTACATTTTGAGTGTTCTCTCTTTAAGTACGTACTCACTCTACATACTCTACACTCTACATACTCTACACACTCTACATAGAGTATTTACTGTTCGTTTCATTCTCGCTATCTTTATTCCCCTCATACCGTCTGACTTCTGCGGCTGTCAACATAATTACGTCAAAATAATTAACGAATTCGAGTTACAAGCGGTAATTCGGCAGCGCGATGGCTAAAACAGAATCCGAAGAAGAAGCAACGGAAGTGGGAGAAGCAGAGCTCGCAATATCGACATCTCATATCAGCGAGGTAATTGAACTGCAAATTACTCACACGGCTTCACACGTACAAGGCGGACAGGTGAACGAATACATACATACGTACTAACTGTAAATAAATCTAATTTGCGCGTAAAACTAAAATCGACGCTTGAACAACTGAAAACGCGTGTGTGGAAACGGAGATAATAAATACATATGTAAATGCATATAATAAAACCAAAAGCTGTAATAAGTCTTGGAAGTGCTCAACACACTGCAGGCAATCAAACATTGCAATAGCCAATAACAATTTACTTTTAAGTGAAAAGTGATTAAAAGAAGGAGTGTAAATGGAAGTAAATAAAAGTGAATTGTGTGTTTGACAAAGAAAACAATTTACAATTATCTAGTTACATATGTACATACATATGTATTTATGTATATTATATTATATACATACATATGTAAGAACAAATTCGCGTTACAAGCGGTAATTCGGCAGCGATGGTTAAAACAGAATCACAAGAAGAAGCAACGAAAGTGGGAGAAGCAGAGCTGGAAATATGGAGACATCTCATATTAGCGAGGCAATTAAATACAAATTACTCACACGCACTCACACACACTCTTGGCTTTACATGTACAAGGTGGATGGACGAACGAATATAATACATACATACATTGTATATATTTGAATGTAATATGTATGTATATAATAACTGTAAATAACTGTTAAAATCGATGCTTGAATAACTGAAAGCGCGTGTGTGAAAACGAATATAATAATTAAATACATAAATTATATCGAAGTCTATCATAAAGTCTAGGAAGTGCTCCTCAGACTACAGGCAATTAAACATTGCGATAGCCAATAACAAATTTTTTTAAGTGAAAAGTGAAAGAAATAAAGTGTAAAAAGGAACTGAATTGTGTTGGGCCATGAATGGTGAGTGCTTAATAAAGGAGAGAGTAAAGCAGAACCCAAGAGAGAATGGAGCCAAGGTAAGTCACGCTTCTTTTTTCTCTTGCTTTCAATTTACAATTATATTGAAAGTTTAACAATATATTTTGATATCACAGCAGTATTGCTTATAAACTTAGAACTTACTGCGTTAGGCTTTAACATTTTTCCATGCAATTAGCAACGCAAACTCGACTGAAAGTCCAGAGCCATTGATAGTCCCCCTATTTCCGCCTGCCAACGAGCTCAGCTACGTTTTCCCCCGTGTTGCCAAAATGGCGGCCGCCCACTGATGAGGAGGATGCAACTTGAGCTCTTAATTGGCTTGTCACCGGCGACGATCTTCCCTGCACTCGTTGTCTCGCTCTGACTTGCCTATGCTTCTTCTTTATCACACAACACTGTAAATAAAACTTATACAATTTGACTAAAGCTTTCAAAACCAGAGATTTCTTCATTAAGCTTCAAAATTTTTGTTTGTTTCTTTTTTGTTGATTTTTGCAAATAGTAACTCTTGAATTCAAGTTACTTTTTTCTTGAAATGCCTTTTTCTCAGTGTAACCCCAAATGCACTCGCATGGGCAACTGCATTTGAGTTTTCGTGTCAGCTGATTTGGCTAGCCTGAAACTTAAGGATGGCTACACTGCACCCCCGCTTCTCTTGCTCCCCCACGAAATTCTCTTCAATTTGAAATTCAAATTGTTAGCTCTTGTTTTTGTTGTTGCCCCTATTTCTCTCTCTATCTCCTCTCTATGCCCCTGCGCTGCCCCAAGGCGCCGTCAAAGGTGTTGAATATGAAAATTAATTCGCGGGAAATACGCAGACATCCATTTACGAAACGGGAACTACAGGTAAATAGCAGGTGTGCGCGACTCGGTGGGGATTTGACACCAACTGACAGCAGATTGGGGCACTCTTGTCACATTATCAACGATTAATTAGTATTATTTCTTAAAGGAATTTGAATGCTCCGGATTGATAAAGTTTAAGGATTTCCGAACTTAATTTTATCATTTAAATCCATTGAAATGCATTAACCGATAACTCAGAAAATTGTACATTATTTCTTGCTTTTGCTGTTAAAAAAGAGGACTTAAGTTCCTAGCTTTTCGTTATGATTCCGCTTAAGACTCGGAATATGGTCGATTCTGACGAATTCAGCAGATAAATCAGCCAGACTCGGGTTATTCCCAAAAACATACTTATGTACCAGCTTAGGTTTATTATATTTGGGTTTCTTTCTTCTTTTTATCAAATTAAACAAATATAAATATATTGTCTTTTGAATTATTTAGCTAAATGTAAATAATACTGGTAATTTCATATTGTTTTCCAAGTGGGCAGCACAAGAACCCCGTGTCTACTATGGTGATGAGGATTGTACTATCCTTCATGAGGGCTTTATCTTTTCTCTATGGTTATTTGTATCGGCTTTATTTTGTAATACTTGTAATTTATATGTTTTTATAAATGTATTTCCATTATAATACTTCAATTTTTTATTAAGGATACACAGTATCTTTATTTTAACCTCGATTAGGGCTTTATTTTCAAGTTATTGTTCAATAAGGCGGACTTGCCTTTGATCCTTGCCGCCTTATTGTGGCGGCAATTTCCGTTTATTCAAATTCGGGCCCGATAAACTATCAAATCTAATTGCTTTCACACTTGAACACATGAAGGACACGCGCGCACACACACAGGGACGAAGACACACAGGTGCATCTGGTGCTGCCACATTTGCATAGCTCACAATTAGTTTTCTCATTATCGCAGATAATATTCGCCGCATTTGCGATAAGACCGAGACCCCAACAATGGTGACCACCTCCACATGCATTAATATTATCGTAGCGTCTGTAATTGCCTTTCGCTCTCGCTCTCGCCCTGCCCTTCCATGCCATGCCTCCCGCTCGGTCTCATGCTTTGATGGTTTCAATTACTGCAAATTTCCCAACCCGCGTCACCTGCCTTCACCTTTACCTTAACCCCCTGAGAACCGAACCACCATAACTCCGTTCGCACCCGTTCCCAACTTTGTGACCCACATAGAGCCCGCAAATGCCTTTGTGTGCTGATTTTATGGCTCAGCTGATGCGGCAACGATGCTAATTTACGCATTAAGTTAGGCGGCGCACACACAAATCGCCTAAAGTCACAGCCGAAGGCAAGGCCCTTTAGCTGGAATAATATCACTAATATTTTGTTGTTAAGACTGGAAAAAGAGTGGAGAAAATAATATTTCAAGAATATATTTGAAGAAATTCAAAGACAAGTATAAAAATCACTCATACGTCACGTAGGCTCAATTTAATTTTTGAGAGGTTATGAAATCATTGAAAGATATTTATAATTTAAAAAAATGAAATTTCTATTCGAATTTAACAATTAAACATATCTATTTATATAAGAGTTAATTAAGTATGTTGATAATATGTTAATCTTAGATTTTCTTCACCAAATTCTGTTGTAAATAATTTATAATAAATCTTTTAACATTGCTTAGTATTTAAGGAGTATTTAACTTGACAATAATATCTTAATACCCCAAAAAATATGATAAAATGGAAAACATTTCATTAAGCCTACTTTATTTTATGTTATTTTTATTATTTATGGTTCACAACGAATATATTTCTTAAAAGACTAATTACTGAATTGCTACAGACATTTGCCAATACCATTTTCTCAACAATTTCTCAACCGTGGACCTTTAAAAACGCTTTCCGATATTGATAAGCGCAAAAATGTTGATTAATTAAGCGAATTACGGGAGTCATGCAGTGCAATTAAAATGTCAGCGCAGCCACAGACTGTCGGGGTTCTATATATATATACCGATATTTAAAGGATATATATATTTGCGAAGCTGTGTGCATGGTAGGCTCCAGTTCCCGGGGGCAAAAACTGCCCAGGATTGGGTTATGTAACGCTTCTCGTCGGCGTTTATTTTTTTGTTTCTTTTTTTATTCGCAGCTTGTCTCGCATCCTTCTGCTTCCGTTACCCCCGAATCTCGGATCTCCGCTCTGCGTGTGCAGCTCAAATTGTAATTAATGATGCAAGACAGCCTGCAGCCCCTCCCCTTTCACACCCGGACATCCAGCCCATTTTCACCACAATCCCCCTCAGCGACCGCAGTTGGATCCAAACCGAAAATCTCTGCCAGGCCTGCCTGGCCTTGTCATCCCGCTCCTCCTTGTTTTCCACTTCCACTTCCGTCGATTGTCGATTGTTGTTGTTTATTTTTTTTAATACCCTATAATAGGAAGCATTTCCATTATTTGGGTTTATATTATTCAATAATAATTTGCAGAGCGAGTAATTTACAACAAAATATTCGAAGATCTCCGAGAATGGGCCTGTCTTAGACGTATTTGCAAAGTTGAAGGAATAGGACTGGAAACACTTGTTTTGTATAACTTTTGGTATCGAATTTTTGGAGTTTTATAAAGCAAATTTAATCTATATTTGTCTCTAGGATATTCCCCGAATCGATTCACATTCTTTTACATCCACTACGCCTGCTGTTTGTTTACTTAAATCATCGACGCGGTGCGCGTTTTAAACGCGTTTCTCATGCTTTTCGTGTAAATAAATGAAAAGTTCGTTTAATTCTCGTCGATTCTTTATGCGACGGAATGAAGGGGGGGTGGTTAGGCGAAAGGAATGGAACAAGGGTCGTGGGCGTGGCCTGGTATCGTTTACTTTGGAAATGAAAAATTATGATTACATCAACAATAATCGAAATGCGCTTGTAAGCTGCTCTGTTGTTGCCATCTCTCTTACTGTCCCCGTCTGCCATCTCGCTTCCTCCAGCGCATTTCCTTCGCCCAGAATACCGTTTATGCTTTCCGCACTTCAATCTTACATTGGGCGAAAATTAAATGTATTAATTTAACTAATTTTAGATATAAAAGAACTTGTTAAAAGTGGAAAACGGAACTTGTGTTTTTTTTTAAAGAAAGGGTTTCCACACAACGGTTTTGAATGAAATTAAAACGGTGTCTAAAAAAATGCAATTCAAATATATAATTATAAATAATGCATTTTTTTTAAGGGTTAACAACGAACTAATATTTGAAAGCATTGTTTTCTACACTTTCTTAGTTATTTTCAATTTAATACCGTTTCCTTCAATTGTTTTCCCAAATAATACGTCGAAATATACCCCAAAATATACCCCAAAATATACCGCAAAAAAATTCCCTATTTAATTCCCATAATTCATAATTTCACCAAGTGTATTGCTATCTTTTTCCTGGTACTCCCTTTCTTTTTATTGTTGCTGCCACTGGTGCTTGCCATTTTCGTTTTTTCCTTTGCTCCTTTTTGGCAATTTCTCTTCGTTCGCGTTGCTGACTTGCAATGCTTTCATGCGTAGCATTCGGAGGGTGCTTCGATGGGGAGTAATGTAAACGTTCAATATTTGTGTTCAAAGTAAAAAATCGAGACATTCCCCCTGCTCCTCGCTACCCCGCCAATTTTCTCATACCTTTTCCTCCCAATCGCATTCTCCAAGCAGCGACGCGTTCAGCCAAAAAGTATGCAATGCAAAATCGGAAAAATTCGCGTGGCAGCACCTCAGCTTTCAGCTTTAGCCATCCAAGGGCCTCCCTGACTGCATCTCTCTTATCTGCCAGGATCCCATATACCCCTACTGATTTTTCCTCTTATAGGCTGCACTGAGGGAAAATCTACGCTTTATTAAAAAGAACTAAATTAAATAATGTGACCAGATCTTGTATCTTATATCAAATAATAATAGCCAACTTTTCGGCGTCATTTCAATTGACTTTAAATATTCCGCGATTTTTATGGAACTTATTAACATTAAATAAGTGAAATAGGATCTTTTTTTAATCCTATATTAACTACTATTTTATTTAAATTAAACACACTAACGCTTAAAATAATTAATTGGTATTTGGTCTTATTTATTTGTGGTACTGTAAGAGCCATGCATATAAATCAGCAATGTCTGGGAACGGCGACAGGCGTTTGCACCCTGCCACCTGCTCCCCACCTCAGGACCCCTCTTGTTCTTCGGATTCTCCCCCCAATTTGGCTGGATTCTTCCCCCTCCCCACTCCCCTTTATCTCTGGCTTGAACACCCCAAGTCTCCTACCGCCAGTGTCTTTGATCCGGCGTCATGGGGGCAGGGCAGGCAGCAACAATGCCAAGCCAGACACAAAACACAACAATTTTTGCTGCCTGCATTGCGGCGCCTCAGTGCTCCTCCTTGATATCCTTCCTTCGCTAGTATACTTGGGTATACTATATAGAGTCAGCCGATTCCCCCAGCACCGCCTTATCCCCGCTTTTGGGTTGGCTGCACTCGGCATTATGCTTTGCGTATTTGTCGCTTTATGAAGTCATCTTGGCGTAAAAGCAAATTTATGACCAACTTCACTTTATTTCTGTCAGTTTTTGGCCCAGCATAAAGATGGCCATCTTTTTGCCGCTGTCTCCATTGGTATCTTTGTCGTTCTGCTCGGTTTTATCGGGTTTATAAACTCCCGAGAATTGTGCATTAGCATTAGCGGGGAGGAAACGAGAAAATTGTGTGTCAAATGGCGTGTGTATTTCCCCCCTAAAAAAAGGGGTCTGGCAGTCCATAAAGCGATTTGCAGTAGTTATTTGTTTTGTGTCGTTTTTTGTTTATTATTTTCAAAGATAATTTATTTAAATTGTTTTAGTGGATATTATAGTATTATTCTTCTTATTATTATATTTATTTGAATGAAAATAATGCAATATTTGAAAGATATATTTCGCAGTCCAAGATATTCTTTATTTAAAAATTTTACTGGCAAATATTTGTTATTCCTTTTGTTGGTTATAATAAATCAATGTTTAAAATACATTTTAATGGTGTGGACATCCTCTAAACAGATTTATTTATTTATTTAATGTTTATGGCTAGTATTTTTGTTTTCATTTTCATTATTTATTTGTAGAACACAAATTAGAAAGTGGGTTTCCTTTGATTTATTTTCTGTTGTTTAATAAATGTGTTTTGCATTTTATTTTAATGATTTGCCAAATATTGATGGCTTTCAAATTTTTATATATATAATACATGTATATTTTTCGGTTCTTTTTGCAAATTAGGTCTTACATTTAAATTTAAATGTGGTGAAATGTTTAAATTTCCCATGAATGAAGTTCTAAAAGCTTGCCCAGCATTTTTCCAAATTGTTTTCATCTTTTAATTGCCTTTTTAAGAGCTGCAGCCACATTTTCATATTCATTGTTTGACATTGCGCTGCATAAATCCCCGATAAGGTTACATATTTACAAAACTCACACAAAGGAAGTCCTTAGTCCGAAGTCCTTCGTCCGTCGTCCGTCGTCCGTCGTCTGTCGTCCTGGCCATTTTGGTGATACGAGTATATCCTACTTAAGCGGGCAGCGAAGCGATTTCATTCGTCGCAATTGTCAGGCCAATTACCGTACCGCAATTATGCCGTATGAGCCCATAAAACCGGATACGCTGAATACGGCCGGATACGCCGCTTTATGCCGCCGTACTCCCTTTTGTCCCTTTTGGGCCCTTGAGGCCATAAAACTCTTAGCCCTCGAGGCGGGGTTATCAGGCCCTCGCCTTCGTGTCCCTTGACTCTGGGAGTTGACCTCGAAAACTGACACCGAATTGTATGCAAACAGTAAATGAAAAGTCATGATGGAAATTTTTTGGGAAAATTTCTGTGAAGAAATACGAAGAAGAAGTGGAAGACGGCGAGGCAGCGAAGGCTGCAGCAAGTCGGCCCGAAAAAGTTATCAGCTTGTTAATTGCTTAACTTTTTCACTTCAACTTTTTTTATTCGTTTCGAGGAGCTGAAACGAGTCCCGAAGATAAACCCCAGAAAACTGAAGGAAAGGTTGCAGGCGGAATATGGTGGGGAGTTGTTACATAGAGACAGGGAGAGAGAGTGATGCAAATTTTGCCTGCACTGGGAAAGTAGATTTGTAGTTCTTTATAAATCAAATGTGTTATAAAATAATAATGTAACTATATATTTTATTTATTTTAAAATAGCTATTTATAGCGGTCTTTAGTTTGTTCAAGCTTTATTCCCATTTTAAACGCTTCAAGTGTTGCTATTTCCTTGATTTATGTTCTATTACATCATTTGGAGTTAAACTTATTTCCCCCCGTGTAACAATCTCCATTCCCTTTCACAGAAATTAAAATGACAAATGGCAGAAGGCCACTGCAACTTTGACCCTTTCCCAGCCTGACCTCTCTCTCCCCTTGTGACATTTGCTTATCGGACGCTTACAATGTCATAACACAGCCTCCAGAGTAAAAGGAAGTTTTTCTCCCTCAGAAAAAAAGGAGAGAAATAGAAAAGGAATAAAGTTTGCCCTCCTCTAATCTTGTGACAGGCCAAAAATCCAGCTACACAGCCAAGCGACGGCGGCTCCTCTGGCTCCTCCTGTAATTAGGGAGAGAAGGTTTTCCCATGAAGGAAAAATGAAAAATCAATGCCCGGCCCAACACTAAAACTCTCATTACTCATATGCCGTGAAGGTTAAACGGTTTGCTTTGGGACTCAGGATCTGGCTCTCGGACCATAAAAAGGCACATTAAAACCATTTAAAAGTTGGCCTAATCTGCACAGCAAAAGGTGAACTTCTAACGTATATATATATAGAGCCAGTGTTTTATGACTTTTGGCCCGTTTTCGCTTTCGCTGGTAGGTCCCACCCCCTACCCCCACACAAACAAAAAGTTCTCTTCTACTGTTTTATTGGCCTGCCCAAATTGATTAAAAGATCAATGATTATGTGCTCCGTTTAATGGTTCATTGGATTTAATTTAATTTTTCTTGCTTTTAATTTTAGTTGAGATTTTCGCAGGTCGTAATATGAAAAGGGGACTGACTTTGGGTGGGTTGAAGTCCGAAAGGAAATTAAAAGGAAGAAGCTCAAGCTTATTTTTAGGTAATAAATGATTACAAAATCACTTTAGCTCTGGAATTTCTTATTAAATATTTAAGCCATAAATACCTTAATATTCAAGCTATAATAAATAAATAGATTTTTATTACCCTTAACATTTTATTTTGAATTTTTATGTACAGAAAATATTATTATTATAACTATATTCCTTCATCTTGTTTATCAAGTACAAAATGATATCTTTTCACTTTCCTTAATCTCTCAACTATTTTAATGGCTTCATACGATGATGACTCACGTAGTCAAAGAGTAAAAGTTGAAGCAAGTATTATCGCAGTATTAAGTGATACCCGAGACCCCTTTCTATAACTTGACTCCAACTTTAAATGCGAGCTCTTTCCAAGAACAACAAAGAGCATATATAGATAAGAAAGAGCAACACTCCTCGCTTTCTCTCCCTGAAAAAAAAGAGAAAAAAAAACATGGAAAACTGTGAAATGCAGACACTTGCGATAAATGCGAGGGGACGGGGTCGAAAGTGTTTGAAAAATCATTGAATACCCGCAACGTGATGCAGAAAGTTCGCATATTTTCTCACTCACACACACGTTCGCCCATTTCCTGCTCACATATGCATGCATTTGGCGTGATAAATAAAATGTTTAAGCACACATTTCGAAGCCATTGTGTAGATTTGACTTTGAATGCTCCTCCTGTCTTCCGATCTGAGCCACCCCTTTCCACCAAACTTTTTTCATCCCCCCTTATGCATTTTTTACCCCTTTTACGTGACGCAGCAGACAACGATGACGACAGCAACGACAACTTGATGCTGCCACTGTCTGCGACTGCAATTGCTTTTATCAAACTTGAAAGGAATCTGGAGATTGAAAAATCGAATGGGAGATACCTTAAACTATTTAGGAAAATGTTGATTAGGGAATTTTATTAGGTATAAATAGTAGTTTCTGATTTATATACTTAGGAAAAAATAGTTATGTTGATTTTCCTAGGATTTTTATATTAATAGCTAGTGAAGGCTAATCAAAAATATTTATACTTTAGGGGAAAAGTATCTTTTACTCCTACAAAACATAAGGTGATGAAAAAACAACCCAGATGCAAAAATAAACATAATTAACTTTACTTTTTCTATATAAACAAGTTAAGTAGGCGAAGCGTAATGTTACTTCTTAAAAAATAAGTTTACTCTGAAGTTGGTGCCAAAAAAAAGTTAATTTCACACTCTTTGACATACTTTTAAGTGTTTTTAAACCCCTAGTGATTTCTGGAGCACCCTAGAATTCGGAGTTGCCCAATATACCTTCTCCAATACGATGATAGTAGGGCACTCGTAAAAGTTTACCATAGTATACGCACACTTTACGTATATTCAACGTTTCATCTACATTTTGTGTGCCATTTTCAATTGCAATTTTTTGCAGCATTCGCTGCTTTTGACACGACACAGATACAGAGATGCAGAGATAGAAGAGAGAGAGGGCGAAAAGGGGAAACGGATGTCTCCAGATGTAAGAGGAAACCAAAACCCTTAACTAAGAAAATTTCAAGAATTTTCTTATGCAGCGCATTTGTTGTTGTGCTTCTTGGGGAAGGCCTGCCTGCCTGCCTGCCTGCGAGCTGCGTTGGTTAGTAATGTCTCTTACACACGCTAATGAGCAAAATAATTAATGATGCTCTGCTCTGACGTCGTCTGTTTTCCGCTTTTCCCCCGCATTAGTGCGGTAACATTTTCCATGCCATTTGGCAGAAAGTTTCACTTGACAAACTTGAAGTAGTCGTCGTCGTCGTCGTCCGCACAGAAACGGAATCCATCACAGGCTTCTCTGGCTGGCCATAATAAGCAGTTAATTTCATAGTTTTTCCCAACAGTTTTTCTCGTCAGTAGCAGCAGCAGTAGCAGCTTCCCCCGCATTAAAAGTTGGAAAACAACATTGCCAACATGTTGTGTGTGTATGTTGCCTTTTGGCTTCGCAACATTTTTTCCCATTTTCATTACATTATGCCTGGCACACGGTCGGTCGGTAACTCTTCATTCGTTCAACTTAATTTACGTTTTATAACTTTTGCAATCATTACATGTTGCATTTATTTTCTCGCCCCTCCTCGCCATCTCATCTCAGTTGTGTTCGTCTAACTAGTTGTTGTTTTTTTTCCCTGCTCGGTTCTGTTATTTATTCTTCGTTGTTTTTTTTTATCCTGCAGCCGGTTTCCATGTGTGCATAAACCATTTAGTAACAATTTTTGCTTTGGCAAAGTTTATTTTTTCTCGGTATATATATACATATAGGGTAATGCCTTGCAGTGCAGTTGAAAAGCTGCGGGAGGAGTGATAAACTATACAGATACTGTCTGGGGTATATTAAACACGGGAAAACTTGCGATCAAATCTCGTGGGCTATTGTTGGCATAACTTTTAATAATGGGCTTAACTTGTATGAAAACTAAATGATGAAACTGAATTTAATAATTGCTTGAAATTCAATCTTATCTTATGTGATATATCTATTTAAATACAATGTAACATTTACAAGTAATTTAATTATTATCATTACAAATTGTTGTTATTAAATTAGTGCGTATGAGTAATACAATAAGGAACACAATTTTTGATTGTCTAGAGGTGTAATTAACAGATCATTAAGGTGATAATAAAACACCATATTTTAGACCATATTTAAAATATAATATAATTAAATTTAAGCTAAAAAACTAAATACAAAAAGCATACCTGGCGTATGCGTGATACAGCGGAAGAAATCATATGTCTTGCTTGCTATTTTTCCACAAATATAAATATATTTAAGCAATGCTCTTTTTTATTTGCATTAGTAGGATTAGATATAAAAGGAAAATCATTTAATAAAATAGTTTTATTGAACTTTATTTACATTTAAATTTTAAAATAAATATAAATGGGTTACGTGGCGGATGCGTTATGAAACCATTAAAATAATTGGTCTGGCTTGTTATTTTTTAAACAAATAATATTAATACAATTATTTGTAAAGCACATTCGAAATATTTGAGGAAATAAATATTCGATCAGACCCCTTTTAGCATCTGCTTTTGGGTATCAAAACAGAGAGCAATGCCATCTAAATGTAAAACTTTTCTTTTCCATTTCCGCTGCAAGCAAACTCATTTTAATTAACCGATAATTGTGGATGAGAGAGAGAGAGAACAGGACCTCCATCTCCTCTGACAAAACATGTAACATACTTATTGGCTTACATTTAGAGGTGGAGAAGCGGGTTGAAACCACATTTTCCATCGCTTAACAATTGGCCAAACGAAAATTAAAAGCGCGCTTTAGCGCCAGTTAGTTGGCCCCATTATGGATTGACTCCCTGCCATGTGTGTTTGAATTTTGTGCCCCTCGTCACAGCTCTTATCCCGGCTGAGACTCCATTGCAGTAAGCGAAGTTTTAGTAACTGCTACAAATCTGTGAGCATGCAGCTAGTTAGCAAAGGCTTATCAGTAGAAGAGGGGAACGAGTCCTAGGTGCAGACACATAGATACAGACAGAGATACAGACAGTGGCAGAGACATAGACATTCGCACAATCATCTCAGACAATCTTTCTCCTGCTCGCATGTGTGAAATGACAGACATACATCACGACAGGGATATATGGATATATGTAGCAGGAGCAGGGGCAGACACTTCATAATGACACCGAAGTTGGTTGGATACCTGGGCTGTGTCCTCCTTGCCGCCATTGAATTTCCGGGAACATCCCACATCATGGCTATGAATTACATTTACGTAACGTAAGCTTTGCCAACGTAATCGCAACATGACAACAAGTAATGAGCTTTGACACGTCCCCTCCCCCCAATCCCACGCTCTGCAGTATCCTGTCTGCCTCGCAGATGTCCTCGAAATCCGATTTAAGGACCAACTACTTAGCATTTCTTTTTATTCTGAAAATGAAAGCAGGTGCGCGAGGGTACTGGGAGAAAATTATGCTCCAATTTAATGGATGATTGTAGAAAACAATTGTACAAATATTCTAAATTGAAATTAAGAAGGAAATTAGAGTTACAGTAAAGGCTAATGAGGAAAGTCTTAGGCACTTTTAAAATAAAATAGAAACTCTTTAAATGCAATCATTTAAGTTGCAATATATCAAAAATCATACTTTATTTGCACCTGATTTCCTCCCAGTGCAGGTTTTGCCATCGGTCCGAAGCTATTTCTCATTTTTTGACACCCACGCTTTGGCTGCTGAGATAGAGCATCTCCTGTCCTAGCTGCCCCCTCTTCGTCGTCCCCAGTGAAGGTGTCGGTTAAATCATAGCAAAAGTATCTGCAACTTGACTGAGGAGAAGCAGCAGCGATTGCAGCCGTGAGAGACTGAGTTGATAAGCATCTGTGCACTTCATTTTTGCACTTTTCTCAAGTCCTTGCAGCAATTTTATTACAAGCAACTTAAAACCCGTCCTCCTGCGTCAGCTACCTACTACCAGCATTTCCACCTACTTTTTACCCACTTTGCCACCCTCTTTTTTTGCCCAGGGGCAACTTTGTCGCCCATCCTGCTGGATTCCACGGGTTCCTGCTGAATGTGAGATCCTTGGTGCGCCCCGGCTTTCTTATTTATTTGCAATTGCAATGACAACGTCGCCAACGTCGTCATCCGGCTCGTCCTGGTATTTATTCAAGTGTGAGCATCGCAGTAGTCCTTTTGCTTCAGCTTTGGCTCCTACTGCCGCTGGATGCGATTTAAACTTCTTACACACACATTTTGAATGGGCAAGTTGCAAAGTGCCAAGTCCATTACCGAGGCACGCTGTCCGTCTCCCGGCAGGGCCATGCTGACGGACCGGCAGGATAACACAGTCTGACACTGACTTAACCAAGTCCTCAGTGTCTCAGTCACAGCCCCAGCTGCCTTCGCAGTGTATCTGTCTCTGTCCCCGTCTAGATCCCCTATTCCTTCTTCAGTTCCTCCTGGGTTCCGTCCCCTTTTTCTACCCCCTGTCAATCGGCATTAAAATCACAAAACAGCCGTGAGTAAAAGGTGATGGATTACACGGTAAATAAAACTATGTTCAATAAACTAAACAAATAAAATAAAGTCGAAACAATGGTACATCATATGTTAATTAAATTTATTTCCATCTTCTTAGCACTTTTAAAAACTGGATCCATTTAATTAAAATAAAGTTTCTACCCTTTTTTTAAACTATAACACAGTTCTTAATAGAAAATACGATTATTTCTAATGAAATATACATAATATAAATTATACTAAAAATATCTTATCACAGACTAGTAACAGTCTAAGATAAGTTTTTTTTTAGGCATTACTCCATGGCAGCCTTTAGTATCTTTTGGCTTTGGAATTGTAGCATTAACTTCTGAATTATATTTGAATATTTTGATTAAATTTTATTTTTTAGTTTCTTATTTGCTTTTCTTGTAATGATTGCAGAGCTTAAAAGTACTGATTCATTTTTCCATTTAAATTAAAGGAAAAATATAATTCGCAGCTTCACTCTCAAAGCCCTTTCCCTGCCATATCTTAAATTGTCATATTCTTATGGGAAACTGACTGAGCTTGAAAATTTCCATTTGAATGAGACGCATTTTTCACCGCAGTGCAGACAGACGCCAAGAAATATAGATGGACCACCTGCCGTTGCGTCGTTCCGCTTTTGAAATCCTTTTCTCTCGCCCAACTGAACTTGATATGAAAGTCTTGAAGTGGCCACCGGCACTCGAAAGAAAAATTGTTGCAGAATTGCAATAACTCACACCGAACAACGGTGGCCGGGGGGGAAAAATGACTAACCGAGTGGAGGGGAGAGTGGAAGTATCTCTAAATGATAAATAGCTGCAACTGATAGGCGCCCCCCCCCCTGCTCGCAGCTTTTACACTTTTCCTGAAATCCGAGACTCCGGCCACTTCCCTCCATCTCATCTCAGGTTGACTTCATTGGCGGCCAGGCAGGCAGGAGGTGAGCTCTCCTCACATGCTCGGAGATTTATGTTGCGCATCAATTGCTTTGAGAACTCCGTTCCTGGGTAAGTGGTTACCACCGGCCTGGTGGGACGGTAATGTCTATGTGCGCTTTTAATGCCTGCGTAATTTATGAAATGAAGTATGCACAAGTCGCGGGCATATTTTGAATGACTTTGACTTTACAAGTGGCTTGGCTTTGGCTTTGCTTCGCGGGTATGTGTGCTGTGTTTGACTTGCAAGTTGACAACTCTTTGATTCCAGGACCCAGGACGAGGGGGTTGAAATTTACATATATCACTGTCTGTCTGTCTGTCTCACTGTCTCACTTTTGCCACCCTTGTCGCGTAAAGTTTTCTTTGACTTTTAAATTTTAATTGCAAAAATTGTCAGGCAAGTTTTGTGCCGAGTGAGAAAGTGCAGTCAGTCAAAGTTGTAAATTTATTTGGAGACATGGGTTGAGGTTTTTGATAAAACATATTAAAGAAAAGCAAACTTACTTCGTTAAAATACATTTTAATGAGTTATTAATCTATATTGAATACTTCTTATCTGGCTCGAAAGACCAACATGTAATAAGGCCAATTAAGAAGACTTCTTTCATTTGTAAGAAAGTTTATTACGCGTTAGTTTCTAAAACTCTGTTTTGTTTAATCTATGTTCTCATCATTTCATAATTTATATTATTATTTTTATATTTTAAAATTTAAAAACAATCTTTTTTAGGCAAGTAATTCAACTTCTTTTACTTACCTTAAACTTAAGAGATGCCTTTATAAATTACTCGCAGAGAAGACTTCATTGCGAAGCCCCTTAGCTGCTTGGAAACTATTAATTTTCCACCCAGAAAGTTTTCCGCTCACTCAAGGGTTAATCTCTCAATAAGCTGTTGGGAATCTCTGTCATTTAATCGCTCACCTTTCACCTGTCTTATTCACCTTCTCTTTCCCTCTTCATACACACACACACACACTTGATGACTTGCTCCCGAACTCCGGTTATACGTTCAGTCATTCATTGCATCACTCACTCAATCATCGATTTGTCTGCTGCTTGGTGAATTTTCTTAAGCGAATTAAGATCATTTCCGACCAATTGATTTCCCGAAACTGAGAAGGAAAAATCAGATTTCGTTATGTGTGTGTGTGTGTGTGTTTTGGGGGAAAATGTTTATTAGAAAATGTGTGTGTGTGTGCGTACCTTTTTAATTAACATAAAAATCTAATTTGCAGCACTTTGACTTTGATGGCGACAGCTGCCACCCACCGCCCCTCTATTTTTTTGTGTGGACTGGGAGTGTGATGATGAAAACAGCTTAACCTTATGGCCAACAATGTGTGCCATAATGTGTTCCCCTCTAGCTCTCTCTCTCTCGCTCTGTCTCTGTCTCTCTTTCTATGGCATTCTCCGTTTTCCGGATTCTCTGATTCTCTGTTGGGGACAACGCTTTTGACATTGGCTTAGACAAGGCCAAAAGCTTACCAAAACACCTGCCTGCAGCTGGCCATGATGGCCAACAGTTCCTTACATTGCCGCTACGGAATGGCATTCTTATGCACTGCGGAAAAATAATAACTTTTGGTTTTAGTTAAGTATATTTTGAAAATATGAATATAATAATTTTAAATGAATCTAGAAAATGTTATAGCCGAAAAATGGGAAGAGAATTAAATAAAAAACAAGCAATTCCAATTTTATATATTTTGAGGTGGACACATTCTATCTTAGTACGCAGTTTTGAAAGATTTTCGGTTGGTTTGTTTCTTATTTTAGATTTTTAAATCTTGCCTTAAGAATTCAAAGTTTTCTAATTATATGTAGATAAGTTAATGTTTTTAATGTGTTGCCCCAGTGACATTTTTACTGATATTTGTGCATTTTTCTGTGACATTTTGGTAGAGACTTTAATTAATTTTCTTTTACGAATTCATTTAAAATCCCCTCCGTTTTGTTCTCAGTGCAGCCAGCTCAGTTATATCCAAAGTCACATTGTCGTTGTCGGTGTCCTCGGCACATTAGCGACATTTACACGTCGCAGCAATTTCAAACAGCAGCCGACGACGAGGCTCATTCCCTCAACCCTTGGCAACTTGTGCCCCTATAAAGCCCGCTACTGCTGCTCCTGCTGCTCCTCCCCCTTTAATACACACACACATCTAACGCACACCCCCAGCTTGCAGTCAGTTATAATCATTTTCATTGTCAACATTTTGCCGACACATGACAAACAACAGCAACAACAAAGAACGACGGGGAGCAAACGAGAAAAAGTTGTTTTAATGTTGTGTGTCATCTTTGTAGGATTGCTCATTAGAAGCAATTAGCTGGGTAGAATAAAAAATACAACAAAAAAAAATACAGGAAAATTAGCGGGGTTGGCTAAGTAAAAACTGGGTGAAAAAAAGTTAGTACCCATTCTCATTTAAATTTTATATTTACGGGCATGCAAATTTGATTGCCTCTTTCAACAATTTTCGCACTTTTCCATTCATTTCGCTGAATTAAATTTTCAGCAACTGATGGTGGGGAGGTGTGGACAAGTGGACGGGGGGTGGAGTGGAATGTCCATAGCCAAATGGCAAACAATGACAATGACCACTTGTCGTTGGCAAACATTTGCCCAAATGACCACAATGACCCAATGAAAGCGCAAAGGGGGAGAAAAAAAAACCTCGAAAGAGGTTAATTTAAAATGAGGGTTTAATGGGGGACTTGAGATTGTCTTGACTGCGAGATAATTAGAGTTACTATATATTTATTTAAAGTGTACAAAAATGAATATAAAAAATGCATTCTTTTTTGAGATTTTCTGTCAATTATATAGCCATGATAAACAAAAAATGTCTGAACACGAATCTGATGAGTGTAATGTGAGGTTTTCCACATTATAATGTTTCTTGAGTTAGTTAATGAATATTAATTCCCAAAATTGTTCCTAGTTCTTATTTTTTGTGGCTGATCACGAATCTGATCATATTGTTGCCACATCAGATCAGGGTTTGTTTTAATAATTATTTTTCTTGAGTTTTAAACTATTTCAATTGGTTGTTAGGCCTCTATAAGAATTATACAAAACTCTTAGAAATTAGCGAATGATTAGTTTTTGATTTGATCAGAGCTGTCTTGTAATATTATATAATTATAATATATATAATATAATTAATATACCATTAAACTCCATTAAATATATATAAAACGAAATGGCAATGGATAGAATATAAGAATTTATATGAATTATGCCTGAACTTCTCTGAATACATTTTTTTATACAAAGAAAAATAATTTCTAGTAATCATAAATGGTTTTCTTTTAAATTAAAGAAATGATTTACTTGGTTAACTGACAGTAACTGCCCAGAACTCTCACCACTTAAAATGCAACTAATTTTCCGGACAGGTGAGAGTTTTGTTGGGGTAAACCGCTTCTCACGGCATTCGCCGGCACAATGGTTTTATGTAAATTTAGTCATTTGCCACAACATTTACACACACAGCGAGAGAGCGAGACGTAGAACAGTGGGGCATTGCTGGCTACGCCCCCGGGGCAAACGCTCACTGTAACGGGAATTTGCATTTAAATCTCATTAGTTTTTAATGGTTTCAGATCCTCTAGGTTACTTTTTTTTTTTACTTTTCGTTGTGTGTGTGTGTGTTTTTGTATTGCCTGTTTTGGTTGTTCTCCTGAAACTGACAACCTTGCGCTTGTCCCCACTGTCCTTTTCCTGCACCATTTCCGGCCACAAAATTACCCCATTTCACCTCCTAAAACCTGCCATAAGTGCAGGGTATGAAAGGGTTTTTTCTTTTAAATTATTTAATGGAACTGCATGCGTAACATATGTTGCCCACACACATAACACAAACGCACACACACACTCATTTAAAAACGGGGACAATAATTCGTAGCATACCTTGCAGAGCTGGTAGCTGCACTTGACTTCTAATGACTTTATTGTGCATTTCTGCTTTCGCTTGTTTGCTGCTTTTGAAACTACATTTTTAGCATTCATTGTGTGTTTTGGTGTGTGCCATGTTTCGGCCGATTTAGTTGTGGTATATTGACAATATAGAGCGGGGAGAATATTGAAAGGAATTTAATTTAGCCCCAAAAAGTGGGTTGAAAGTTAAGAGAACGTTTGCTTGTTTGACTTATATTTATTATTTTATTTTTCCTCCTGTATTTGGTTGGTTTTCAGAGCTGTCTGTTATCGTGCATTGATTTATTTTATCTGTATATTAATGTAAGATAAAATAAAATCGAATTTTCACAAAGGAGAATGGCTACAGCCTAAACATATTGTCGTTTAATAAGTTGTAGTCATAATATGGTATTATCTGGGAATATACTTCATTATGTACCATTTCCTATTTCTCCATTATAGCGAATTCCTTTATTATAACCATAACCATTTCATTTTGCCGACACACGTATACAGGTCATCCAGCAGTCATCATGTCGCTCACCTGTTCGCATTCCGCGCATCGCATTTCTGCCTGAATATTTTAACATAATTGCCATGTAAGCGAAATGTACAACTTTTATTGTTGTTGCTGTGCGGCGGCTGCTGTTGCTGTCGGTGGCTTTTGCCTTTTCTGTTTGTTTGTTTTTTTTTTTTATTATATTTTTAGGCCAATTTATTTGTGCCGCCACTGCTTTTATATGAATATGCGACATTGTTTACAGGCTTAATTTGCATTTGTCTCTCATTGTGCGAAGTCTGTGTCTGCGTCGCAGGCTTTTTCTGTTTGTATTTTTTTTGTTTGCTATTTTCCCGAGTGCATTGCTCCCATGGTCTATGATTATTACACTCATATATGGATAAACAAACAGTCATTCATTTACATGAACATTCCATGTAAGTCTGTGTAGGTATTGCACTGGAAAAAATGAGATAAAATTAAGGGAGATCTTGATAAAATTTCAATTTAAAAGCAAATGTACATAGAAGACAGCTTTTGCTGGAATTGTTTCCTTTGTTTGATTGTGTCTTTTAAATATTTTTAATAAGCCAACATTTCGAAGTTAAAGCAAAGACAATATTAAGAACAAGATGCGTAACGCCATACGTTTAAAATATTTTTAGACTTCTATCCTGTTAAATTTGTGCCAGCGAGAGCGTAATTCATGCGCGTTACGCACCTTACTGTTTATATTGTCTTTGTCTTAGTCATTTTAATTCGTATTAAATCTTTTTAACTCAAATTAACCCTTATTTTCTTTCTTAATCAAATTGTACATTGCCATTTGTCTGATTTTTTTGTCCTAGTGTGGCATTAATGTCACTTTGAATTCACTCCCAGATAGCCGCACGTTCGGTTTGGCCGCCTTTTTGGGTCGCTGGACGCGGTTTAAATTTTCAATTCGCATGCAATGACTTAATTGTTCATAATTTTGTTATCAGATTAACACAAATTCCGCTTAACGATAATGACTTCATGCAGTTTATGGCCAGTGCGTGCGAAGGATTCGCGGCCGTGCCGCAAAAGGACTCCGCCTCGAACTGTCGCCTTCTCTCTCACTCAGGCTTATCCATTATCAGCTGCACGACACTCGGTCTCGTTCTTCTCTGGGGGGCGATGCGGCCGCCGCCACCGCCGCCATTGGATTTTATCGCAGGACAACGCTGATTAAATATCAACGTAATTTATTATTCAAATTAAGTTTATCGGCGAACAAAAGGCGGCCATTTCGGTGCGGTGTGTGCTGAGTGGCCGGGCGGGTGGCTGGCTTTTTGTTGCCCAACGGGAGCCCGGGATATTGTATGTTGTATAATAAATTTGATGGCTATGTCATGTTTGTAGGTGGGGTTAGTGTGTGCAGGAGTGAGTATTCCAAATTGACATATCGCTTTCGCACAAACATATACACGCACACACACTTGCCTATGGGCAAACAAATTAGCCAGAACACCATGCTAATGCACACACACACAGCACACACATACTCCCCTTGACGGTCGACGGGTTTTATCAAAAATGCATTTGTCATTATAAATGCATCGCCAGTGCAACCTGCACTCAACTCCACGTGCTCACTCTTCAGCGCCCCAAAACGCATTTCGGGGTGAATTAAATAAGCCATTCATTAGCCGGAAATTTAGGGACACATAGTTTGTGTTTAACAATCGGAATAGATCTGCCATTATGTTCTTGAAAATCCGATTTAGGGTTAGAAACGTTTATATGAGATTAATTTAATATTCTTTTGAAAAAATAGAGAGAGAGGAGATTTTATTTAAATGGCTACTAGGTTCAAAAATCAAAAACAATTAAGTAGGAACTCTAATTGGCTTTATTAAATATTTTGTACAGATATAATTATTATTAAACATTTAATTTATTTTGGATTTTAAAACATTATATATAAAACTACAAAATTAATTCTAAAATATAAAGGGAAATACTTATTAAGCTAAGAATAAAATATTCTCTAAATATTAGCAACTTTTTAAATACTTTCTCAAGAACTTGATCAAAGAAAACATATTTGAAGACTGTATTTTATTTAAAAGAGTATTTTCTGATCTATTGAAAGAAGGAAGAAATAAATCCTATTTATAATCAACGATTTTTTTTTAAATTGTTTTTTTATTGAATTATTTATTAAAAAAAACGAATTATATTGGCATTTTAAACTCTTATACCAAGAACATGTTAAAATGTATTCTTTCCCATATTTATTTATTTTATACACTTTAACTTGTTAATGAGAGCAAGAGCATTCCAAGCATCACTCCATTGCCAGTCTTCTCTGGCAAGTTGTTTAATTTTCAATTATAAATTCATATAAATTCAATGGCTGACGCGCGGCACTGCCACTCACCTCGGCCATTATACCACTCAGTCGGCCACGCCCCCTTTAACCTGGGGGGCATTATGACAATGGTGTGGCCTCCTTTATGGAGGAGCCGCCATTATGTTGCCATAGCTGCTATGGCTAGATTTGTGCGCTCGGCACGGTCAAAACGTGTTCAATAATTTTGTCAATAAAATGTCAGAGCGACCAGCAACAAAAAAAACCCTATTGAAAAGCCAGCGAGTGTTTGCCACAAAAAATTGACTGTTTTATATATTTCTCTGCTGGCATTTCTGCTTTTTCTCTTCGCTTTGGGGCGCTTTTTTTTTTTTTTAGGCCCGGTCGTGTGGCCTACAAATCGTCCCCTGAATGCGGTTAAAACTGTCAGGCCATAAGTTTACACAGGTAGAGGTGCGCCCAGTTCGCAGTTCCCAGTTCCATCTCTCCCTTTTCTTTTTTTTTAGGTAGTCCTCCTCCGCTCGCACATTAAACTCATTGTGTTTATGGCATAAATTTGCATGTTTTCCACGTAAATTTTTCAATTTGAATGGACGCTTTCGATCCTTTTTGGCTGAGGGTCTCGACCTCCATAGGCCTTTTGTGTTAAGGTGGGATATTGTTAGGAGAGATGTTAAACAAAATTTAAAGCTAAATAAAGCCATCAGCGTGTGGCGACAGAGATCGTATCGTAATGCTCCCCAAAAAAAGGGTTGATATTTTAGTGTGTCTTGAGGTGGGGTAGGTTATGGGATGTATAACGAGAGGAAAAGTTCGATATGGCACGATAAATAAATGGTGGTTAATATTAGTGGGAAATATCGAAAGTTTGATTTATTAACATATGAGGTATACAAAATATAACGTATGAGTATAGTTGTTATTAAAAAATATCATAGCAATTATAATATCTATAAATTATACAGAATTTCGGTATATATATACGCTTACAGTCAAATTTAGATACAGTATCAAACTATTCACATTTTCCACCATTCCTAAGTTGGCTTATTGTAGATTGATTTGAAGCTGAACTTGTTACCAGTTTGTTTGTCCTTCAATAATCTTAAAAACATTAAAATGTTCCTAATAGTATCAAGAACTGAATAACTTTTCTGTGTTATTAAATAAGTTATTCAATATAAAGTATATGTTTACAAAAAACCAATACTAATACCTTTGTACATGCCGTTTTTAATTCTTAAAACACATTTTTCACATTTCCTGTTGGTGTCATCCCCTGAATTTTTGTTAAATTTAATATTTACATTCGCATTCGTGTGTTTACACATTTTTCCAAATGTTTTTGTGGCCTTGCCAACCTAGCAAGCTTTAGTTTAGTTTTTGTTGCCCGGCAGGATATCCAGTCCAGGATCTAGGTTGTAGTGTGTGTGTGTGTGTGTGTGCCATGTGTATAAGTGTCAAAGGCATGTGTTTAGCATGCCTCATTTGAGCGCAAATACACCTGCAGCCATCAATTATGCAAAGAGCCAGTTCCCTCTCCGTCCGTCCATTTGTCTAAGCGTCCATCCGTTGCCAGGTCAGACTTGCCTCCGTCAGTGGCGAGTCCTACTCCGACTCCGGCTACGTTTACGGCTTGGTCTACGGCTATGGCTTTTGGTATTGGCTTTAGGGGCTTTCCAGCTAGAAGAAATTCTACGCTGGGGAAAAATTCATCGAACCTTAGCGGAAAAGTGTATATAAGTTGTAAGGAATTAATGATTTAAATTTTATTAGTTAAATAATTGCTAATTCTGCGAACAAAATGAATTGTAAATTGTTTTTCTTTAATTAGAAAATATATTACAAATATGATAAAACGTATTTTGTTTAAAATATTATTAAAAGTTATGTTTTAGGCTTGTTTTTCAATTATGCTTAAGTTTTTTTCTGGCAGTGCTAACTGGCAGTCCAGGGCACTCCGCCTCCCAGGCCGCCTCCGACCCAATTTTCTCTACATCGAATTTTCCATTCAGCCATTCGAGCAGCAAGTCAGCCAGCCAGTCGGCCATCTAGCTAAATTAATTTATTGGCCTGCCCCGCATACTCCAAATAACTGCAGTTTGCATAATCATCACACACATGTCGTCGACACATACACACACACTTGGGGACGTTGGAGATGGCTTATAAAATATTTATTCAAACTGCAAGTTGCCAGGCAACACTTGCTGGCATCTGAATTGCGGATTCTCACAGTACGTCGATATATATATCCTTTGATTCGGATCCTATTTATTTTAACAGGTGTACGAAGGTTGGAAGAAGGTAACTTAGACAGGGTACTGAATTTGAAATAATATTTAATCTAAGTAATTTGGAAACTATAAAGAGTATTTGCTTTATTTCTGGTTTTTATAAATTATATTAGATAAATATTTAATGAGTTTAGGGTTGATTGGCTTTTATTTGTTGTACTTGTTAATACAAATGATATAAAACTGCCTACCAAATTTTAATTAGTACCTAAATACTCAAAATAGCTTCGATTTAAAAATGATTTAGGCAAATTAAAATGCGAAATAGTTATTTATTACAATTGAAATATATTTAAATAACTTCCAACTCATTTTTTGGCCTGCCTACGTCCCTGTTTCAGGCTATTCAGGCAGGTATCCCTGCGTTTCTACCTGCTAAACGCAAACAAAATTCATGGCAAAGGTCATTAAAAATCGTTTACCGAAAACTAAAGTTTAATTACTATAGTACACGCCCAATTTGATGGCAACGCCCCCTTTTTGCTCAAAACCCCCATGAAAACGTTGCCTAATTGGGGGTTAACAATTCCGAAAACTTATCGAACTATAAGCAAGGACAACGCCCAGCTCATCAATTATGCTGCTCAAGTGCCTTGTGTTTGTGTGTGTGTGAATGTACTTTGGGCATTCGACGAGTATAAAGGGCCATGGGCAGTCGGGATTATGAACTGAAAAGTGTCGGGAGAACAAGATGTTGTTACCTCGCTTCCTCACCGCCTCGTATCCGATGGAACGGCATTATTTTGCGGTGCCAAAGTTTGCATTATCGCTGATTGGCTTCTATCCGGAACAGGAGCGTACTTTATTGGTGAAACTGTGGAGTTTCTTTAACTTTTTCATCCTCACCTACGGCTGCTATGCCGAGGCCTACTATGGCATTCACTATATACCGATTAACATAGCCACCGCCTTGGATGCTCTGTGTCCGGTGGCCTCCAGCATTTTATCGTGGGTCAAAATGGTCTCCATTTGGTGGTACCAAGATGAGCTGAAGAGTCTGATTCAGAGGGTGAGAGTCCTTACGGAGGAGCAACAGCGATCGGAGCGAAAGTTGGATTACAAGAAGAAGTTCTACACGCTGGCCACCAGATTGACTTTTTTACTGCTCTGCTGTGGCTTTTGCACGAGTACATCCTACTCGGTGCGACATCTCTTGGATAATATTCTGCGACGAGCTCATGGCAAGGATTGGATCTATGAGACTCCGTTTAAAATGATGTGAGCGTGTTTCTCTAATTTTCCAATCATTATTCTCCCTCGAAGATTAATCGCATTCTTCTTTCTAGATTCCCTGATCCCCTACTCCGTCTACCCCTTTATCCCATTACCTATATCCTGGTTCACTGGCATGGCTACATCACCGTAGTTTGTTTTGTAGGAGCCGATGGTTTCTTCCTCGGTTTCTGTTTGTACTTCACGGTCTTACTGCTCTGTCTGCGAGATGATGTCGGAGACTTACTAGAGGTTAAAAACATTGAAGAGATTCCCACTGATAAGGAGGAAGCTCGGATAGTTTGGAGAATGGAAAGACTAGTGGATCGTCACAATGAGGTGGCCGAATTGACCGAGAGATTATCTGGTGTTATGGTGGAGATAACACTGGCTCATTTCGTAACATCAAGCTTGATTATTGGCACCAGTGTGGTGGATATTTTATTGGTTAGTTGTCCTACCCAAAGATATATAATATATATTTTTTATATATTGTATTTGCATAGTTCTCTGGCCTTGGCATTATTGTTTATGTGGTATATACCTGTGCCGTTGGCGTGGAAATATTTCTATATTGCTTGGGAGGTTCTCACATCATGGAAGCGGTATTTATTTAACAAGGACTTGTATTTAAATAATATATTTTATATGGACAACATTTTCTATAGTGCTCCGACTTGGCTCGCTCTACATTTTCCAGTCACTGGTATGGACACAGTGTTCGAGTCCAGAAGATGGCTCTGTTGATGGTGGCTCGGGCTCAGCGTGTATTAACCATTAAAATACCCTTCTTTTCGCCATCCTTGGAGACCTTGACTTCGGTGTGTTTGGTTATTTAAGTTTTTATGTAACTTTGTCTCATTAAATTTAATTTCTTTTTTAGATACTACGCTTTACGGGCTCTTTAATTGCCTTGGCAAAGTCTGTTATTTAAGATAATAAATTACTTACGAAATATTTAAAAATTCAGCCAGCTTAAATTCAAATGGAACCATAAGAAAAGTAAAATTAAAATCCTGTTTTAATCAAAGGTGGTCGAGAGTGCAATTTACTTTTCCTTCCATTCATTTGCAACTTTCACTGCACCTCTGATTTTCATCTTCAGGCTTAATATTTTCCGTATTGTTTTTTCTCCCTCTTTGCCTCCGTATCTGTGTGCGTTAATTCGCATATCCTTTACAACAATTTCGTGTTGCTTTTCATTTTCCTTTGGCACCATCGTCATCATTGACCCCCGATGGTTGTTGGCGAATTAAAGTTGCCCTGTTGTTAAACATTTCCTTGGCTCTCCTCCTACCCAGCAGTCCTAGCAAATTGCTTTCTTTACCGTTGCTCATCACGGATCCTGTCCTTCTCCAGCACCATTTCCATGTCCTTTTCCCTCAGCTAGTACCCCCTTGTGTGGCACTCTCCTCTGGGCCAGTCCACTTGGCCATTTCCAGTTGCACGCTTTTCTGCAGTTCATTTCCATACCTCCAAGCACTGGGAAGAATATAAAATAAGTATTTTATCATCATCGTTGATGAAATATAATTAAATTATAGGAATCTCTGTAATCCCCATTTCTTTGGCGATTTTTTAAGTATTTTTAGAGGTTTGTATAACTTTATTTTATTCATTTTCCTTTGCAATACCTTTGTGAAAAATGCAAAAAAAAGCACCTAGTCTTTTTTTAAATATCTAAAGCAATTACCCGTTTTTGGTAATAATATTTTCTCTTGGTGCAGCTACACGCACACCTTAATGACATCCGATCTGCGTCTGTGTGGGTTGCGTACTTCATATCCGAGGCGCAGTTGTTGATTTCCCCTTTTCCTGCAGAAGCAGCCTCTTCAATGAGTTGATGTTGTGTGTTTTGGGTTCTTCTCGGCGGATTTCTGTGTTTTATTTTTCTGTCTGTTTTTTTTTTGTTTTGTTTTTTATTTTCTCTGCTTTCTCGCCCATTGTTCATGCACAAATTCTTGCCATACTTTTTGCCCCTTAATGTTGTAGTCCTTGAAATCCTTTACACGCACATGAGCCTCGCTCTGCGTCTGTCTGTCCGTCTTTGTTTCTTCTGCCATTTGTTTGTTTATTTTCGCTGGCGCCTCCTTTTGTCAAAAGTGCTTTTGCTTGTAATGTGTTCGACGTCAGGAGTCGGAACCCCTTTTTTTTTTATTTTACCAACTCTTACCACTAGGTATAACCTCAGCCTCTCTGTATTTTTTTTTTTGGGGGCAAGCAATAGCTCTTTTTTGTTTTTTACAGGGTATTTCGGACAATAAAATTTGATTTTATTTTGAAGATTATTAAAAACTTTTAATTTAATTGGGCCAAGGATGTCTTTTAATATTTTATCTTCCCTGAACACAAGTAATAGTCCCTTAATATGTGCAACCTTATTAAAAACTTTCAATTCATTTGGGCATAGACTCTGATTGTATTTTGTATGAAGGGTTTTCTTGCGGAACACGATTTTAATTCGAAAACTTCAAGTTTAATGGTTACTTAGCTATATTTATTAGCCTTACAATTATGTAAAAATGTGGAAATTTGAGGAACATAAATCCATACGAATTACAAATAACCTGTTGACTGCTTGGATTTCTAGGACCCCAAGTCTAAACGTCCTTTAATTATTGATTATTCTTTTCCAATTAAAATCAAATTGTTAAGTATTTTGACTGTTGCAACCTTTATGGCCATAGCTCTGCTGGGGCAGGCAGCCCCACTTGAATTTTTCTTCGCTTTATTTTCGAGGCTCCTGTGTTCTCGTTTCTCTGTTCATTTTGCCTTTTCTTGGGGCTCGCTGCTCTTGATGTTGCTGCTAGCTTGCTTGTTGCTTGTTGCTTGTTATTTTTATTTCGTTTCCATTCAGTCAGAGCTCAGAACTTGTTTTTACCAGCCCCCAAAAGCAGTTCCAGCCCCCAACCCCTTCGACCTTCTTCGCCTGCTCAACCTGCGCTTGTTAATGTTGTTCGTTTTCACATTTTTATGTGCATTTTGTGTGTGTGTATGTGTGTGTGCGAGTGTATTTTGTGTGTTTGTGGTGAACTCAACTCATACATCCGCATTTGCTACGCAATTTTTGCACTCAAGTTTACCTACTTTTTATGGTAAACACCCAAGGTTGCTTGTTTATTCTAGCAAAAATGTATTTAGGTGAGCTTAACTACATGTGGATGAGTGCGATGGGAATGGAAATGGGGAAATGTGTGGGAAATGTACGATTGTGGGGGTTAGGGGGTAACGGGTTAAGGGGGCCGGACGGTTAAGGTCACCGGTGGGTGCCTCGGGGTCACACCGAAGCACAGCATTACTCCAAATGTTCTGCGGATAAAAAAAAAGAGCGGAGAAAGTTAAATAAATACTTCAGCTTGGTGAAAAGGTTATTACAAATACATTTCTCTGTTGGCTTTCCGATGCCCGTAATTATTCTCTGCTGGGGGGAAATGTGTGCAACGAATTAAGAAAGCCAAATAGTTCGTTATGGCCAACGTGTATAAGCCCTATTATAAATACATTAATAAACACGCCGGTTAACGAATAAATGTGCATAATTAAACGCGATAAACACATGCATAATGCACACAGAAATAAAGAAAATATATATGTACATACATGAAAGGCAAAGCCTTCAATTGGAAATTATAAAGGCTCTGGAAAATGTGGCCATTAAGCTTTAATTATTGAAATAAGAAGGAATTGATTCCGTTATGTTATTGGCTCTTTATATTTATTTATTCCTAAGACGGCCAACATTTTTAGTTAATTGTTTTCCTAATTTGCAAGAGGTCTTTATAACTTTAATAAGAATGTGATCTCTTTCCATTAGGGGAATTATAGATTTATTTATTTCAATTTTTAAGCTAATGGTTGTTCTATTTTCTTCAATAATTAAAGCTCTCTCCAAGGGTTTCTTGTTTGTTTTATTTTGTGGTCATAAAGAAGTCGCCTTACTTTTATTACATCATAAACTAAAGATTCCCTTAATTCAGGGTATATTGAAGGCCTTCTTTAACTTTTCCCTTGTTATTTTCTTCTCTTTCTACCCGCTTTTGTTGTTGTCAACGAGGGCGAAATAATTTTAAATGTCATTTTTACCTACACGACTAATTAAATTTCGCATTTTATGCGCGCGACAGGCCAAGTGAAATGTACATAAAACAAGGGAGCATGGCGGCGCGGCGAATTAACAAAAACAAACACGACCAACTGTAAAATGGTGACCCCCATTCCATCCAGCCAGCGTGAGCTGAGGGGCGGAAAATTGAAGGGAGTTGAAGGGAAAGGAAAACATAGGGACTTTTGAAGGAATGCGCCAGCATCGCCACATGAGTGAAATTTTAAGCAGGCGCCAAAGTCTTTGGGCCATTTTCTCTGGTCTGTCCTAGAGAGGACAGGACACGTTCGTTGGAAAAGGCAAAAATAAGGGCATTCGCGGGTGAGGGATCCATTAAAATTCCGCCGGGGCATTGCAAAATAAATCCACTTGCAAGTGGTATAAAACAAAACAACAGCAGCAACAGCAGCGAGCAGCGAGCAGTCGAAAAGGCGAAGAAATCGGCGCCCTGAAAGGCTGAAAAAAAAAGAAAAGTATAAAACTCGTCATCGTCAGCGTTTTTTCTTTCGCTGGCGTCAAATGCCAAACGCATGTGATTCCTGCAGTCCTAGAATTCCGAAAACAACAAACACCCAGCTTTCTAACACACAGGCACTGAACGAAAATGGGCTTGTTTTTAGTAAAAAATTTAATACTATTGGGAATTCTACCTAAAAATCTAGAAAGTCTCACATTGAAAAGGCAAATAAATTTGCAGATATAATTATTTTTGGAAAACAATTTAATGGAATTTAAATTCAAAGTAAATTCCATATTTTTAGACACTCAACTAAGGGACTGCAACTTCACCTTAGTTAAGAAACAACTTTTTTCAGTGCACTCACATACACTCCGCTCGTTCGTACTTGTGTGTGTTAGATGTGAAATGGCAAACAAATATTTTTTTGATGTACGGCCTAAAAGTATGCATTGAAATTCAACACGCGGCAAGGGACACACAAACGTTGCCCGTATTGATTGTGGTGTTGTTGCAGGTTGAGAGGAGGAGGCTGGCTAGGTGGATGGAGGCAAGTCCTTGGTGGATGAGTTTAGGCATGTGGTATTTTGAAACGCTGTAAAGCAATCGCTCGAAATTAGCAGGCAGATCCTTGTTCTTGTTTAAGGCAGCAGGCAGGAAATTACAGCTGGCAAGTGGAATAAGTTTGGGGTGTCAAGTCAAGTGAATTGAAATGGTAATGATACATGACAATGTTTTGCCCGCGATACGGATACGAGTAGGGATACCAGGCGGCGTCTCTGACAATCTTTCGCTTTCCGAGCATCGCTTTTGATGTGGGCGCGTAGGGACTCGCAGAGGGCAGGGGGTTGCCGCTGGGAAAGTGTCATGGAATAGCTTTAAATGTGCGACATTTTCGCTTTTTATTGCAGCAGTTATTTTGACTTATTGTTATTTGCTCAAGGATCCTACTCTGAGAGTTGGGAGATGCAAGTGAAAGGTTTAAAGCTAAATTAAACACAGAAAATATGAATATAAAGTAGTTTGAATGAGTTTTCATGGAAAATAATCGAATAATTTATCATATAAATAATAAATACAATTCTAAAATACTAAAATATAAGTTTAAAATTATGCCACAACATTTCGCATTGAAAAAAAAAACAAATTTAAACAAAATTGGAAGCTCTAAAAATTGTTTTGCAATGATTTTTGGAGCATTAAAGTATTTGTAATAATGTATTCTTTAATATTTTTTGATATTATAAAGCGCGCCAATATATTTAAAGTAAAAAAGCGCAATTAAAATTTCCAAGTTCGACTTAGTTGGGAAATTTTAATAATTAGCAAATTTAGTATTGCTAAAAATCTTTGACAATGCCTAAACTATTGTTTGCATTTGGAAAACAGATTATTTTATACAATCTATGCTCTTTTTATCTTAAATAAACTTATCATTAACTTTAGCCATAAATATTCGAAGCATCTAGGTAATTTTCTGATAACATTAAAGTGATTTTAAGTAAACTGCTCATATATTTTGTATCCTAATACAAACCTATTTTACTTACCATTTAACTTGCTAGTACACCCATTGAGCAGCCGCAAGTATAGTATAGCTCTCTCTTTATCTGGCCATAAGAGTTGGCTCAAAATGGTTTGCTTACAGTGTTTTTATCACGCATACGCCTAGTTGAGCGCCTAAAAGACTGAGGCGCAATTAGAGACAACAAGCGGCAGTCGCTCGCGCGCTTTTCTCTCCATTTCTTGCTGTTTTCCTTGCCAGCAGCACATAATCTGCATACAAATGCGTTGATTTGCCTAATCGACGCCTATTTGTTTGGACCAAAAAAAGAAAAAAGCAAAAAAAAAGAAAAAAGCAAAAAAAAGAAAGAAGAAAAAAAAGGAAGACAGTGAATATTCTGTCTGGCGAAAGCGCGTCGAAAAATCCGTGGATAAGGGGGAGTGGCAAGTAAACCGACGTTTAATTTTTGGAAAGCGCGAGCGTGTTGCACGCATTAAAATTAAAAGCGAAGGCGAAGGCACGCCTCCGTTTTATACTCCGCCTCCGCCCCCATGCTGCCACTTCCGTCGTACGTGATGGTGAGCTGCCCGGAAAATTCAGGCAACGAAAATGAGAACGGAAGTTGCCTTTGACTATGTTTTGCATTTGTATGCAAATGTTTTTCTTTTTCCATTGGTATTTTCACTTTCGTGCGAATGAAAGTGGAGTATTAGTTGCCGTTGTTGTTGTTTGGTGGGGGCTTGAATAATCTTTTCGTTATATTTTTTGGCAAGCGTCAAAATCAATTGACAACTAAAACACGCGTCAGCTTTTGATTCCTTCAAATCATACGTCATGTCTTACTTATTTTCTTTGGGCAACTCTTTTGTCCTGAACAAATGCCGCTTGGGAAGCCATTTTCATTTGCTATTGCTGCTGCCTTGCTGCCTTTTGGCATTTGCGCATTTCCGCTTCCGGCCGCCAGTTAGCTAACTTCCGCCACAAGCCTCGTGCCGCAACTGTCAAATCCGGGTAGTTATGGTATTTGTTGCTATTGCTTCATCTACAAAATTACGGCCGCGACTCGAGGCGGTAATTACCGCATTATGAATGTGCGCGGCAGCTGGAAATGATAAATTTTATTAAAGGAATGCTCATTGGAGGAGGTTACTGAAATGGCTGGGTATTTTGTTATTTAATAATTTAATAACTAAATATTTCAAAAAAGCGAATATAAAAAGAAATAAATTAGGGCAACAAGCAGCTTTTTTGATTAGATACGCTGAAGATCTTAACTCACTACAACAATTTCCCTTTAAATATCTCTACTTAATGGGAGAATCTTATTTATGTTGTTTATTTAAAGGATAATTATTAATAGATATTTGCTAGATTTAAATCTTTAAATAATTGAACTAAGTTTAGTTTTTACAAGAGTTGTATTTGATGAAAACGTCTCAGAAATCTGATAGACATAGAGCAGCGCTGAGTTAATCCATCGACATATCATAAATTGAAACTATTCGGCGTGTTATTCATTATCCTATTCCGCCATATCCTGTCCCCCATATATGTATAGTGCACAGCTGATAATCGAATTCGACTTTTCAACACCCCTGCGAATTATGGAGTCCACGAGGGGGAATGTGCGAACAATTTATTGGCCCCAAAATCAATGGATCAGGCAGGGAGAGGGGATTGAAAGGGGGCTGTGGAGTGCGGTTCCGGGTATGAAAATCAGCTCAACAGCTCAGCAGCTCAGCAGCTCGGCAATTGCAATTAAAACATGCACATGGCATTAATTTAGAGGATGCGACACCTGAGGGCAGCTCAGTCGAACATAAATCCCGCCGAGAGTGGGGTGGCGAGTGGTCAGCTAACCAAAAATGGCCACGACACGATGGCTGAAGCGATAATTTGCAATTATGTGGGGAGGTTGCCACGGACACAAAAAACAAAATGAAAAACCAGAGTAAGTGAGTGGGCAAGCGAGCGAGAGTGAGGGTGGAAAAAACAACAAGTGGAAAAGTGGTTTAAATAAATTGCAGCAGAGCAGAGATCACAGCGGTCAGGTGGGGGAACTGGGGTAATGTGGGGTGTGGAAATGCAGTGAGAAAATATTGCAAAATACCTATCGAGCAAGAACTAAGGTAAATAATTTAATATTTATGTTTGTGTCCTTCAACAAACATTTTTCCCTTTGATATTAATAGATACATATATATATATGGTGTTTGAAAAGCATTTCAAATTCGTTCTGGCTCACATGGCGGATGAGTAACTTGTAAAAGAACTTCAATCGAATAGGATCTTTGATTACAATTTTTGCTGGACCACATGGCGTATGTGTAGTTGTTGTAAAGGTTATATTTATGGGCTTCCTCAAAATTAAATACACAACAAATAAAAAAATTCACAACTGACTTTCTAGGCACCTTGAACCCTTTTTCTCTCAGTGCCTTCCTGTGGCAAGCATGTGCAGCAGTGCTTTGTTGCCGTTGTTGCATCGTTTGCGGCCTGTTGGCAGCCAACAAATCTCTTTTGGCGTGGTCCAGCTACCGCTTCTCCTCTTCCTCCGCTTCGGTCCTGGATCCTTGTGCTATGACTCTGAGCCTGTTCCGGTTCCTTCTTGATCCTACTCCGTTCTCTGGCGCAGGGTGACCTCTTGGTCTTTTGCCTCTTTAACTGGTTTGGCCGTTGCCGCCGCCATTACGTTAAATATTTTATGAACCATTAAAAGTTTTTGCAAATTTTATGGCCGCTTTGCATATACACACATATAAAAATAAAACTGGAGGGAAAAAAAAAGAAGGAAGTGTTTGTTGCTGCTGCTGGTGTTGTACGGATAGCCCGGCAAGCTGGCGGCACTCGGCGCTCTCGGTGCTCTGGAACTTGCCACGCCCCCTGCCCCTTGTTCGAAGCGTGTTAGTATGTCACGACTTGTGCAAATGACTGGGCCATCAGAGAGTGCCAAAGGAGCTCATAAAATATCCCCGCCAAGCGACTCTAGACAGATACACACACACACAGAGACAGTGGCAGCACTTTCAATTTGACAACAAAGCGCGGCCAAGAGCGACGGAAAAAAAAAGATATATATATTACAGTCTGCTGCCAAAAGCGAAAGGGACACACACACACACATGCGACACAAAAAAGGCGAAAAAAAAGAAGGGAAAAAATTATTGCGGAAGCTGTCGATGCCATTGTGACATTGTCAAAGGCAATAACGCATCACAGAAACAGTAGTCATCACAAACAATGCCAGCGGACATAAGGAGGTTAGTCGGCAAACTGAGTTGGCCAACAGAACAGCACGAATTCGCTTTTAAAGTCATTTAAAGTTCTTAATTCTACGAAAATAATCTCAATGAAGACAAACAATTCGATAAATTTTATGGTGATAATTGTTTGTTATATACGGATAATTATTGGGTTTATTTCAAAGGTAGTTATTTAAAATTAGAGTTGTTATATTGATTTCTGTCCAATATTATTTGAGTTATTTGAGCAGGTAACCTTTCTGTTTCCATTAGGTTATTAAATATGAAAATATATTCAGAGTTCTTGAGACAATTGTAATGGTTTCAACAAGCGAATGTGATATCAATTAAATATTTGAAGAATTACCTAAAAGTACTCCCCAGAAAGGTCATGCTGGCATTTGTTGATGACATTTAAGTAATAAAATCGACACAAAACCAATTATTAACAGAATTTCCATTTGGTGACCTTTGTTACAAGTAAAAATATGTGACATTTAAATAAATATTTAATTGGCTTTTGGGATGGGTCTTTAAGCATATTCAAGCTGATTTTTATGTAGGTTTTATTTAAATTATTGCTTTTTATTAACAATATTAATATTACTTCAAATATTAAAATTAAAATAATAGTTTCAAATTGTTTCTAAACTGTCGTTTAAATTAATATTTTACTAATCTGCCAAGCTTAGTCAACTTCTTGGTAACCTATATATACACACACCTCCTTAAATCTATCCTAAAAGTGGCCGAAGTACTCCCCAAGGCAATTAACTTTTTCTTGTAAAATTCAACCAAATTTAATTTGGGCATTTCTAATTATCCTCCCCATCGAAGACCTTTACCCAATTGCATTTTTAGGGATCTTGTGGCAAATAAAGAATGACAACGATGATGACAAGTTGTGCAAGTAAAAGTTGCCTTTGGCCAGGACACACACAGCGAAATCAATGTCTGGATTCTAGGACAGGTGTCTGTTTAGTGTGCGAATGTGTGTATCTATGACTGCTCTGTCGCACACATGTCGAGAGAGCGAGTGTGTTACAAGGCCGTTGACTGCCTGACAACAACAACAACAAAAAAAAAAAGCAACTAGCAGCTGGCAGTAAAGTTTAAAGCTGCGAGAAACTTTTAATTATCAAAATTAATGTTATGGTAACGCCCAACGAGAAGGAGCACCGAGGGAAATAATTGTTATTGGAATTGGGAAAATATATAGTATTTTAATTAATTCTGAATTAAAATTATATATATATATAATATAATACAAGAAAACCTTTAAATAAAATCAAATAAGTATTATAAGGCATTGCAAATATTCCTTCAAGTAAAAATGGAATACTTACTTCTAATAATGTAATAGAAATGTACATGTTCCTCAAATTTCAAAACAAGGCAACATTTTTCCGTATTAATTACTATTTTCTTGGTTATAATTTATTTGCTGTGCATCTAAAATCCGGCAACAGCGGCAACATATTGTACGGCCTCTTGCGAAACATAAATACTCACGAGTATATATGGGTATATGTACATACATATATGGGTGGCATAGCAGCTGGAAATGTTTATGCATGAATATCGACTATGGCGAAGAAATCTGCGAGTTGCCGCTCATTAAAAACGCCCAACAGCAGAAGCAGCAACAACAACTGCAATGCTTGCAGCAAAAACAGACAACAACTGCAGCGAGCAGCTTGAACGCCGTCACACGCTGCGTATGCGTAATTTCTATGAAATCGGATTTTTTTTTTTTGTATGTGCAGCTGCGGGTTGGTAATGAGATGGGCAGGAGTGGGCGTGGCACACAATAAGCATTGCAGCTAAATATTGTGCGTATGCTGCTCATTTATTTTCGCCCAGCATCTGCTGACACTGAAGATAAATGAAAAAAAACTAAGAGCGATGAACAAAAAAAAAAACGAGAAATGAGACAAATTGTTGCACACTTTTGTTGGCGCCCTTAATGAGCACAAGGCAGAAATAGATGCCGAATGAAAATGCTCAGGAAATAGGTTCCTTAAAGGAAGTTACAAAAATTCAATATTTCTATTCAAAATAAAACTATAACATTTGTATTTGAATTCCAGGAAATCAGCTTGTATTGTCCATTTTGTGTACAATAGTTATCCCTTGGAATGAGCTTGCTGATGGTCGCCTTAAAATTGTTGAACAATTTTCTGGCAATTTAACTCGTCCAAAAGACAAAGAAGTTGATATGAATGCACGAAACGAAATGGTAATTTCATTAAACCTCCAGTGCGGCCTTGCATCAGCTTTCAGCTTGAGTTTCGTGGCATGCCAGCGATTTACAGAGAGCTGCTGTGTTATATATTATACATATAGTATATATGCTAGGCATTTATATGCGACTGATTGTGGTTAAGCATCAGGAGCATCAGGAGCAGCAGAATCACCTGCCCTGCCACACACAGATACGCCACGCACGCATACGCCACTTAATGCGCATCAGCATCGGTGAACATCGTGTAACGGCATTGTAAATGTAAATTTAAAACACAGAGAGCATTAATTATGCAATAAGTGGAGTCTACACTAGGCAAAAATATGCAACATTGAAATATTTATCTTTGCAATTTTTAAAGAAATGATTTTTAAGATCTTTTGAATTATAACATTAATAAATAGCTATTTATTTATCGATTTTGTTATTGTCTGAAAATAATATATATATTTAAGAATCTAGTTTATATAGCAGAGGCCTGCATGATTCATTTACAATAGCAGTTGGAAGTGATTCCTATGGATTTTGTCTAGCTGAGCTTCCTTGAAACTAAATAAATTTGTTTTAAATAGATTAGTTTAAGAATTATTTGAATTTTATTTAAACATAAATTTGTTAAATTTTAATTATTATTATCCTTTAGAGCGATTCTCTCCATGTAATTCCCACACTCGCATGCAAGCACACATTTTAATAAGATTTCAAATATATTATATGTATATATTGAAATAAGCATAAGAATAACATTTCAATTATGCTGCAACTTTGGTTTAAAGTTCAAGACTTGCGTTGGCATTAAGTATACGTCGATTGGGCTGCGACTTGTATATATATAAGTATGTTTATTGTTTTAACAGGCAGCCGCAATTCTGCCACCCCATACCCCGCCATTTCTTTATTTGCACTGTGCTGTACTGCTGGTTTTTCGATCCACCCAGCAGCTGTCGCATTAACCAATGTCCATTTTGTAGCCCGTCGGCCATTGTACTTCGTTTTCCCCATCTCTGGCTGGCTACCATTTTCAGCTCTGTCGCGACGTAGTCGTCGTCGTCGTCGTCCTCGACGGCCTGTTATTAAAATACATAAATAATAAGCGGCTTGTCAGCGGCGGCTTTTGTTGCTATACCACGGCGGCTGTAGTGTATTGTTATGACTCTGGCAGAGGCACTTAAGCGGTCGCATCCTGCAATCGACAATCCAGAGCTTTTCTCCGCGAGACCTGCCCACTTTCCCCCGACATTTTCTTCCATCTCCGCTTCAAAATGGCACGCAAATTAGCCGTAGATAGAGAGCAACATTATCTTGATGACCGTCTTTGGGAGTAAACAATATTTTATTGGCAGTTAAAAAATTAATTGAACTATAAAGGAAACTTCTGTTATGTAAATGTTATAGACTTTCGACCGAAATCAAATGGATATTAATGGTTAGAGGCATTTGGTTCTTAAATAACTCAATTTGTATCTAAGAACCTTTTAAAATAAACTGACAACTGTATAGATATTCCATTTCGTATTGCAAAACTTGGCAATTAAGGAACTTGATTGGGAATATACCGCACTCAAAAGCCGCTGTTGAGGGGCAAATTAAAAAAAAAATATGTATTTGGTCCTCGAAAATAATATTTAGCACCTCTCTCTTCGCTCGCACTTGCTCTATTTTTCAGGCTGTTAAATTCATTTGGATTTTCGCCGAACCAGCCGCGCACACAACATACAAAAATTTTGGTTTGAGTTCATTTTTGTAAAATATATATATATTGTTTTATTTATACAAGCATGAGTATCAATGTTTGTTACATATTCCTGGAATTCCGCACTTTTTTTGCGGGCCGCCTTTATAACTAGCATATTAAGCCAGCGATTCCGATATGTAATTTATATGGAATCATACTGACTGAAGTCGTTAAGGAGAATAAACCGAAAGCTATTTAAATTGATCAGTTTTTTCAGGGGTTTTTTTTTTGTTTTTCATGGAGTTTTTGTTTGGCATCGCAGTATTTACAATTTCAATTGCTCTTGCCTTTGAATTATTTTGTATGTATCTCACAGTTGTAAGAGGTTTATTTTGATTTTATTTGAATCTTAATTTAAAGGTTTTCTTAAGAAGTTTGGTGGTGTACATAAATTTCCCTTGTTACTTAAACCATAATCGTTCTAATTAAGGTTTTCATTTATCCTGTTATTCACTAAGTTGTTTGGCCACTCAATGTTTCATTAAATGTTTAGGTTTTTTTTCTGGTTCTGCATATTTTTATGCTGATGACCTCATTTTGCCAAGGTCTTGTTGTTAGCTAGGGACAAAACCCTGTGAAAGTTGTGGTTTTTGCTCGTTTTTTGGCACTTAATCGACATGTACATCAAATTTATGTTTTTCTTATATTTTTTTTTTCTATTTCTTTGCCTCTGCTGTTAGCAGTTGTGGTAGGTACCAGACATTGGCCATAAAATGGTGCATAGTCCAAGGTCCTTCGGCTACCCGTTGGGAGTGAGTTTATCCGTATCCTGCGGGGCGTGAGTGCGGGGAAGACGTGTGTGTGTGAGTGTGCAAAGACGAGAGGCGAATCAACTCTTGGCCATAACATTTAAAGTCAAATTACGGCAAATGGTCGCAAAGTGTGTGATTTAAATGCACTTGGGCGACACTTTAAGACGCTCAATTGCTCGCTTTATTGTGTGGCCATAAAAAAGGCGTCATCGCTTTTCCCGCCCCGACTTTTCCAGGGGGGGGGGGGGGTTCTGAAAGCCGAGCAATTGTCGCCTGAGTCACGTTTGTCACATAAACTCGGCGCTTGGCTGCTGCTGCTGGCGGTCAAACTGAACAAGTGAAAAACTATTATTATTTGGTGGCATGCTCTTAGACAGCCACCAAACCACCGAGTTTTCCACTTGCCAGTTGCCACTCCACTGAACTCCAGTCAACTCCCCTGCCTAGCCGCAGCCCCAGGAAAATGGTCTGTTCTGTTCGTAAATCCATCAGCTTTATGTTTTTTGTTACCCTGCCCGCCCCATTTTTTCTTTTTGGTTCCTTTCGGTTCAAATTTTATGTGTTGGAAGTTTGCTTCGCTCGCTTCCTTGGTTTTGGTTTTTTCTGAATTTCGGTTTTCGCTTTGACGATTCTGCAGTTTCTCTTTTTTCTGCTTTCTTCCTTCCCCCGATTGCTTTCTTCTCTGCAGTTGGGCCTGTGTCAGCGGAAAAATTAATTTCATTTTCGGGCTCAGGATCCCGGCAGGGATCAATGTAAAGTCGTCAAATTTTTGGGGTGACCTCGTCAGAGTGAAGTATAAAATGGTGAAATTAAAGTTCAGTGGTATAAGAACGCATTACATTTTACGACTGTCAAAGCCAGTGGAATAATATTCGAAAATGTTTCATCTGAAATCGGCACTATTACAAGATCGAGAATGAATTTGTAATATAGAATTGTACTGAACTCCATACAAAATAAATTGATACAGGCATATGTCATAAATACGTTTGACTGCAACTTTAAAAATGAAGGAATCTGCCGATATGTACTCCCCATGTGCAATGTCGGCTGCCGACGTGGAAAAGAGCAGCTACTTCGGTTACAAAAGAAAGAGAAATTCTTCGGCGCCAGGTGTTTTTGCACTATGTAATGGCCAACTAATAGATGGTTGGCTGGAAACCATTAATGACAATTTTGAGTGCACCGGATTGTTTGGCTTAAGACTAGGACTCCATGATAAAGACCTAAGATCTGCATATTTCACTTGCGGCCAAAGTGAGTCAACGGACCTTTCAATTTGGTTGAGTGATATAATGAAAAAGAAGTAATGTAATATGTACTTCATATTAAATACATTTAAATAAATTGTCATTATTATTATTATTCCAAATATTTCCGCTCAATCTGATTTCCCGGAAACTCATAATTTGAATTGCCTGAAATGTTAGATGCTAATTTATTCGCTGCCCGCCTAAAAAATGGCGAGCAGCTTACGCCGTTTACATAATTTATAGACACCCGTGTTCTGTTGTTGCCTGCTCTCACTTTGGGCTAAAAGGGAACCTGTTCCTGATTGGTCACCACCACCATCACCAGCAGCAGCAGCTCGGAAAGTAAATAATAATCCAAATGGTAGCGGCACGTGCTGCGTTGTAAGCCTACGGAAAGGTTCGGTTCTGGGAAATGATAAGGGCACCGCGTGAAGGGGAAGTTCAGGAGGAGATGTAGGGCGTTAATTGACAGTAATTTTATTAGGTAACTGAAGCCGCTGCGCCGTGAAATAAAAAAAAAAGAATGTAAAGAGGATCCAGCGGCCGCCAGGCGCTTAACAAACTCGTAAATATTAAACAAATTATGCGATTTTAATGAGCTGGAAAAGTGCAAATCACTGGCGGTCATGGCGGTGGTGGCGGCGGCTTATTTCCACCGCCTGTCTCCCCACCAAGAGCTGGCAGAAATATATTAATCCGCATATGCAATATACATATTAATTGAAATGTGGTGCTGAAATCAATTCAATGTCACAGTGTGGATAGCATAATGGATGCAAGTCAGGTCGAAAAAGAAGTGGTAACCCTTTTCAACCATCCAATTACGACGTGAGCTAAACCACAAATCAAAATCAGTGCGGAGAAGTCGCTACCTACTTCAAAATAAATAAAAACCTGATTACAAGATTATTGTCTTACATTCGGTATGTTTTTGAGCTGAGATAAACTTGATATGCATTTTATTTGTATTCCAAAATAGTCATTTTCAAATGCTTACATTTTATTTATATTCTTTGTCTAACTACCAAGCGTTATCCTATTGTTTTAAATAAACTTATCCAATAAATGGTTGTGGTGTCAAAACAAAATTCGATTCGCATAAGGATTAAGGTCGCAGTGCCGTCGAAAATGTTTGCCAAAAAGTTTTGCAGACTTGGTGCGCGACAGGGGATAGGCTATTGCCAGTCCCAATTATAGTCAGACATTTTCATACGAGTTCATAACATTTTATGCACAAAATAAATTTGCATGTTGCACTTTTGAATAATCGCACGCCCCTGACAAACAACTGGATGCCAAAATCGTTCGCCTGGAAATGTTTGCTGCTAGCTCCCTTCAATCTGTTTATTTCCTTATTCCCGTAGAGGGTGAAAATCCTGCGAGAGGCCGTTCTGGCCCTCCGCCAGTTGGCATAAGGCAGTGCAACTCCTGGACAAAAGGAGTTGCTACACGGATAAAAAAAGAAATGTGGCACTTGTGTGGTCAGGATATTATGCATAATAAAAATGAATAGTCTAAAAATGTTAACTCATTTATATCTGGGATAATAATTAATTAAATTTCTTCTCTTTGGCTTATGTATATGTAGATATAGTAAAAAAAAATGGTTTTATTTTTTTGAGTGCTTGGTAAGAGTTGGTTTAGGAACAGTATCTTTTCGCCAGAAGCGGCCAAACCAGACACGTAAATTTGGGACAGACGAGGATGGCGGCAACGAAAAGGACAACGATGAGGACAACGACAACGACAAGGACAACATCCTTGCATGAATGAAATCGAGTCGAGGCGGCTGCTGCCCCAAATGAAATGCCATTAATTTGGCAAATGAATGCGGTTGCGTTGGTTGTTTGACTGACTGACTGACTGACTGACTGAATGGCTGAATAACCGAGTGACTGGGGTGACGAGGAGGTGGAGGAGACACCGAAACCAGACAGAGACCGAGTCAGGCACTCCACTTCACAGCAATTACCCAACAAGTGTAGGCAAATTTGAACTCGACTCGACTCAACTGCTGCGGCTAAAACAACAACTGGGGAAATCTTTAGTTGGTCAAATATTATTTTAGTTGAGTTGAGCTTAGTTGCGGTAGGTGGGGCAGGGGCTTTTGAATTTAATTTTCTGGGATTCCCAGGAAAACTTCAATTTTTACGTTCTTTTCTTGATAATTAAATGGAGATACATTAGGTTTAAGCCTTACAGTGTGGGATCAGTGCTTCGATTTTAAATCGAATAACTACCTGACAAACTAAATAACTGAATTGCACATTAGATTTTATCATGAATATCACGCACGTGAGACCAGATCCAGTTGAGAATTCCAGTGCGATGCTAAGGCTTCTTGTGCAATGATAATATAATCTATAAGATGCATAACTATCATATATTCGAATGAAGCAATATAAAATATTTATTGTTTTTCTAGAAACTTAAAGCCTTAAATTTGGTTTATAATTTATTTATTCTGAATATTCCGTTTACCGCTGAATGAGTAATAAATATTTCCTAATGAATAACTACTATTATTTTTCAATCGTCTGGAATCCTTCAACTGTGTTTTCTCACCCTCAGTTTCTTGAGTTACTCCTCTCCATTTTTGATCTGATTAGTGCCTGGCACGAAATTGCTTGTTCCTGTGTCATCTGGCCATAATTTAGTAAGAGGCAGCCGGCAGCCCCCACTTGGGTTGGCCCTGGGGGTCATCTATCAAGCAAGTGCTGCAAGTGCTATATAATATTTCTGTCATTATGCTTAATTATCTGGTTCCTGGGCAATGCGTCAACGTTGACCTGACCGCTGACACGCCCCCCCCCCCCCCCCCCCCCCNNCCCCCCCCCCCCCCCCCCCCACCATACACACACACCCTCCAGCCTTGCGTGCCAGCTGGGAAAAAGCTTCAATCTGAAATTAGTTGGGGCAGGTCACTTCGGTTCAGCTCAGTCTTTTCACATAAGATTGAGGTTGAGGCGGTTGTGGAGGTGTGGGACACATGACATCGCGTGTTGTGAGCAGGCGGGTCATAAATGAAATCTGCTGCCACTTTGTCGCCCATTGTTTAATAATGAAATTAAATCGTTTTGGCCGACAAACTATACACGAAAAAAATGGTAATGTAAAAACTACAAAGGGAAAGGACATACACCGAAGGAAATGTGACGATAATCAGTCGTATAATAATGTTATGGGAAACCCTGCAATTACTCAATAATTCTTGATAGAAAATAAAAAGGACAATATGTGAATATGATATATATATTCGAAATGCTTCTGCACAACACAATAAAAAAAGGAAAGGATATATCTTATGGATTATACGGAGTATAACAATTTTTACAAAAATAATTTTAAGCTATTCCTCGAAATTCCAATGAGGTATGTGTTTCTTTATCGTAAACGTTGAGATATCGTTACTTTAAATATCGAATAATATATATGCTAAATATTCAATATCGATATTATCGATAAATATCAGATTTTTCGATTGTTCTGATATATCAAACAGAATATCGAGTTATTGCACATCGTAAAGTCAAAAGATCGGTTTTATGTCGACTTTTTCGTCAAATATCCATACAGTATAGATATATCGATATTTTCAGCCAATGTTCCAATTTATATTTTTCACTTCAACTCTCTTTTGTTTTGCAGTGCATTTGGGGCTTGGAGGGGGTTAGAAACTCAACCATAAGGGCGAGGTGAGGTCAACCCCATCCGCTTCTCACTTGTCAGCGCTCTTGTTGACGTTTGACAAATGGCTGTTGGGTGGGGTGAGAGGTACTAGCCCCTCTCATTTCTTCCTTTGATTTACTGCCACATTTTGTATACACACACACAGATACATTTTTTGCTCCTTGTTTGCCCAGCGGCGAAATGAGCAGCGGGAGCGAACTTAGACTAATTCGCAGTGAAATGGTTGTAAAAAAATGAAATGTGTTGAGGTTGGCTAAGTGAAATGTCAGGCAATTGTTCAACGTCCAGCGGCGGGGTAAACCTCAAACTCCAACTGGCCCCAAAATTGCATGCGATGGACGAGTTATGTGTGTTATTACCGCCGCCCCGGTATTTGTCTGTGCGTGCTGAAGATTGATACCCTGTAACCCACTCTCCTGTTGCCCTGAGAAGGCAACATGGGAAAATAATAAGTAATTCTAGAGCATCTGCCGGATTCCTGCGGATTTTGTTAGTATTTTAGCGATAAAATTATAATATAATATAATTTTAATGTTGTACAAAATAAATAAAGTATACAGCAATTTAATTAATAATATAATTTATGTTAAATCGTTGGTAAACTAATTTTTAACAAGAGAACAGTAACAAATTAGAATTGGAAAATTCAAAATTGTTCTCAAACAAATTTTATTGTAGAGATTTTTATGGATAAATAAGAAAATATAAACTTAAATTAAAAAACACCAAAGTCAGAAGCCAAGCTGCTAAAAGCTGTGTAAACGTTTCTTTCTAAAAACCAAAATAAATCAATTGTAAACGAGCTTCATATTTTTCATATTATATCTTTTTAATATTTTGTTATATTTTTTTTGATGATTTAGATACACTTTTTTTTTAAAATAATTCCCATAATAATCATAATAATTGTGAGGAAGTTCCTTAACCTACGAGTCGTGTTTTAAAGCTCAATAGTTGTAAGGATTTCTCTTTAAATTTATAAACAAAAAACTGGGGTCTTTATGGAAAAACATGAAAAACTTCCTAGACCTAATGATGGCTTAATAGAGGCTCCATAAAGTCTCCAAAAAGGCTTTACAAAAGGGTATTTGCGTGTTCAGTTGACGCCTCAGTTTGCCTTCTTTGCGTGATCAACTTTTGTTAATATATATTTTTTTCTGTTGCTGTTGTGGTTCCCGCCAGAGTTTCATTATATATATTTTTTTTTGCACTATTTTCAGTGATAATTTGCGCGCTTGTTGATTTGGCAGCTAATTACATAGTTGTTGCACTTTACGTTTTTACATTCAACAATTTTATAATTTTACGAGTTATTTGTGTTTAATTTAATGTGCAATTTGTTGGCCGGCAAATGGCCCTCGGGGCGTCCAATGTGTTCACATGAAATAAAGAGGATGGCGGCAAGGGTAATGCGGAGGAAAATGGAGAGGAAAATGAAGTGAAAGGAGGAGGATGGCGGGCGCGGGAATAGGGACGAATTAAGCCAAAGGGCAACAGTTACTGGTCGCCGCTGGCTGTTGTGTCAAGTGCTTAAAGTGCCCGAAACAGTTGCGCTGTGACATAAAATAACAATTACGCAATTAATTGCAGCATTTCAATAATATTTAATGAAGCGTAAACAAAATGAAATGACAGCGGGACAAAGCCGTGGCCAACATGGCAAAATAATTGCAAATGACAAAAGTGAAAAACAAATTTCACATATTACTTTATGTATTTATTATAGAATATCCATATTATTTTGCGTCTGTTATACATACACTTGCTTAAATATAGAGCACCTCCTCCCCCAACGAATTTATGTGCTTATTATTATATGGGGAAAATAATGTGCACGAAAAGGAACAATTGATGAGCGATTGGAGCTGTGAATTAATAATATTAAATGCTTGTTCTGGCCAGTGTTCAATTCGGTTTTATTATTATAATAATATATATGAAATAATGAGTTATTAATAATATTATTCGGGCTTAACTCAGTATTGCATTTTGTTAATTATATTTTAAATAATTCTTTATTCAGTTAATGCAGCGAAAAGCTTTTAATGATTTAACTTATAGAGATTTTGCTTAATATAGAAGGCCACTTAATATGAGATATTACTTCAATTTAATATGACTTATAAATCCAATTTTAAGATTAGAATTAAGCCAGGCACTACTTAAATTTATTTTGCTTAAGTAAATTTCTCTGCTTGAATAACTGTTCAGAGCAGCTGCGATGGCTGTGATGCTGGCTCATGGAAATTAAAAGGACTTTCCACGGTGCTCCTTCTCCTTCTTGGCTGAATCCTGGCTGTGGGCATCCTGCTCCTGCTGGCGGTGGTCACATAAATCTCGGCCACTTAATAGACGACTGCATAATTTAACAGATAAACAAACAAGCGAGGGAACCGGCGAGTCGGCAGAATGCATGTGCCAATGAATGGAACGAAACGGGGAACACAACTAGTCCAAAGAAAAAGAGAAAGGAGGGATGCTGCAAAAAAAAAAAAAACCTAGGAAAAAGGAGAAAATGAAGCCAGCTGGAGAAAGGAAAGGGCTCGAGCCGAGCCGAAAGCAAAAGCTAATTGCCAAATACTAAATTACCCATTCAGCAGTAAAAACATTCCAAGCTCTAGCCCCGTCCTCGGAACTGGCCGTTGAAAGCCCCCGAAAATGTGGTGTAAAACGTGGCTAGAAACGAAACCAGCCAGCCAGTGGGCAGAATGCTGGGCAAATATATTTCGAATTTGCTGTCAATGCGAAAAAAAGCACTCCACACAAATATACACACACTTTTTGGCCACCAAGAGAAATTTTTCACAAGGAATATAATTATTTTTAATTTTTCATTTCATTAACTAAACTTAAATGTTGAAAAATATTAGGGAAGTGGATTGCAAATTGCTTTAGATGATTTCAAATCATCATGCATTTATTATGCCAAAGAGTATGCTATAAAAATGGATTAATCTATAATCTAATCTATAAGACTAATTATATTTATTCATAAATTTGATTAATACCTTCAAAAGTAGGTTAAAGTAGGTTAAGGAAATGAAATAAATTAGCCGTTTATTAGTAACCAATTTGAACAATATTAAGGTGGTACGATTATTGAAACTTATATTGTTAAATTTTGGTACCAATAATCAATCGTACTAATACATTTTATTTATAAAAATGAATCTCCTAAAACTGTCTTTTATCATAGAGTCATTTCTTAGCATTAACAATGACTCCACCAATTATTTTCCCCAGTGCACATATATAAAGAGTGAATCCTGTCGAACGGCGCCGCAACGAGTGGGGCGTGGTATTTGGAGTGGTATGGGTCTTGGATTTGCTGATAGGGAGTAAATGGCAGTAACTGCAGAAGGTGGCCAAAAGGAATGGCCCCAAAAACCAGGGACACCACATGGGGTCTAAAGGAGAAAGGGAGAAACCCGAAACAAGGAAATAGAGAAATAGAGAGAAAAAAAATGGGACTGAGAAGTGTTAAGCGCGTCCATGGTTGACCAAGCGAATGCGCTCTGTTTGGGCCAAGAAATTAGCCAGAGATTTCGCCATCGAACGGGACTCGTTGAGTGGCTCGAAGGGATGGCAAATATGTGCTCATTGATATCGATGTTTTATGGCCTTTTTATGGGCCCATTGGACGGTGTGGGACGGCTTTCATGGCGGGCATAAAAAGTTGTCACTATCTCGGCATGATGTGGGTGTTTGGTATTTGCCCAGGAATTGAATATAAATCTATATATTTACTCACTATTAATAGTACACATAAAATGTAAACAATGTGTGGCATCAATGTGTGTTGATATCTATTACTTTTGACAAATTCTTCTTTAGGGATTTCCGTTGATATTTTGATTTCTTGTTAAGTACTTCTGCATTTTGTTAGGCACTTTGGAGAACTTTTAATAATCTTTAAAAGTAGTACTGGTTTTTTGGTACTTTCATAATTTTGTGGTTTTTTTCCAGCAGCTTAACTTCAGCCAAGTGAAAGCCGGTGTTGAATGGCCACTGAAATGGCTCTGAAGGGTATTTGTGGGGTGGATAATCGCTCGTTCGTTCGTTCGTTCGATGGTCGTATAAGTAAGCACATACTTACATGCGAAAGTAGTTCAAAGTGTAGTTTTCAAATGTAAAATTATAAGCAATGGCTATGCTATTTCGGTCATATCCGCCTCTTTCCTAGATCTCCCCTCTGACCCTTGGCACTTAATGTGTTTCGTAGCACCACCAGCTCCTTCCACAGCACAATCATACTGCCTTTTGCACTCGGCTCGTCGCTTCCGTTTGTCAACGAGTTCCGGAAATGATGATAAAAAATGGCTGCTGCAGTTGCAGCTGCTGTTCGGCACTCTTCTATCTTTTCCTTTTCTCTGGCCCTGTGAGTGTGTGTGTTTATGACATGTGTGTGTGTGGGGGGGAGGGGAGCTGGTGTAATTGTGTGTGCACAGAAAGAATAGCTTACGATGTTGGGAAAGAAAGTGAGCAAAATTCAAGCTTTCTTAAACCATAAAAAAGTGTAAAGAGTTGCTAGACAGTTAAAGGAAGTTGTGATAAATTGTAGTTTTCAGGCAGACGTAGTTAATGTATTTAAATCTGTTAGGCTATTGAAAATTCATATTAAATTGTTAGATGCATTTTGTATTTTTTTTTGAAGTGTTTACATGGCTTTGACTTAGTAGCTGTGCTCGAAACGCCGGCAGCTGAGGCAGCAGCTAAAATTTCATTGCACTCGACTGCTGCGACTACTTAGCACAAGTGAGCCCCCGAAGGCATCTGGAATTTGTTGGGGGTACGGCGGTGTGGCTTAAACTTGAACATGGCTCTTTTTTTTCTTCTTGCTTGCCATTGAGAGAAATTCTAGGGGAGCGAGAAGGAAGGGGAGGGTGGCCAAGACAGCTGCTCATTTCCGCACGCTCAGCGACGATGACTTGGCAGATGGAGGGCGGTGGTAAAGGGGCAAGGAGGTTGCATAATAAGCAACTAAGACAGCTTAGAACTGCGGCCATGTCCTGCTCTCACAGGATTCCGCCCACAGTTGCCGCCACGAAGCCGTTTGGCTTTTACAGATGGGGTCGCAAATAATATGAATAAATAAAAAACAGCAATGAAAAATGTTGAGTAGAACCAATAAATAGTTGTGTTTATTCGTAAGTTGTTAAATTTAAATAATCCATTAATAATATGAATAGTTTTTGGTAATTTATAAAACCATTTGATTTAAATTACACAAGATAGGAATTAAGGAAGTTTAATTTATGAATTTTCTGTTGCTTTAAATTGAAAATTATACCAAAAATATATTCTGATTGGCTAAATATTATTTTATTATTATTGTTGCCTCCGCTGTACCTTTGACGGTGGTCCTTGTTCTACTCTGGCTTTTCCCTTTCTGCCGTGACAGGCACTTTCGAATGCATTCCACAGCCTTCGGATCTTGCATCCTCGACTGCCACAATAAATGTAAAGTGCTGCCAAGTGTCGGCTGAGTCCGCTTCCCCTCCGGTTAACTCCCTCTGGTCCACCCACACATGCATAGATTATTACCTGCCACTTGCCACTTGGCACCTTACTTTTTTTTCTTCTCTTTTCCCCTATTTTTTCTGGACTATTTTTTTTTTTTTTTAGCTCACTCTACAACTTTGAAGGAGTTTTCTTCGACATTTCTCTCTCGCCTTTCGACCGAAAGCTGCCAACACATGTTGAAAAGTTTTCGCTTCGTTTTTTCATTTTTCCGTTTGGGTTTTTTTTTTGTGTTTGTGTGTGTGTGTGTGCGACATGAAAATGCTTTGAATCCATTCAGCAGACAGACGTCGAAAAAAAGGACGACGGACAGAAGGCTGAAGGACGGACGTCAAGGGGAGTGGAATGGGAAAATTAAATTTGGCAGTTGCTGCCATTTTTCGTTGCACAAACTCTGACTAATTGACATGTTGCATGTTGCAGCTCTCAGTCTGAAAGGTGTTGACTCCGATTGTCTGCCACGGTGTATTTAAACATTTCTCAGCATTTCAATTTGAAATCTCTTTGGCAACCGCAGACGGGCTTAGGAACGGAAAGGAGTAGTTCAGAGATTTGGCTTTGAATGCCATGTTAATTACAAAACACAAGGCAACTGAAGTTGTGGCAAAGGTTTGGCTGTGCACTGCTGGTAAAATTTGGGGTAAAAATATTCCTTAAATCGCTTTAGCTTAAATTCAACTTGAAGATACAGAAATCCTTTGAGAAACTTTCTGGGCGTAATCATATTTTGTTAAAGTGTTAAATGATAAGATCAATTTTTTATTGTTTTAGATAGAACAAAGATGAATTTTGAGAGAAAAGTTTCAAATGTTAAATTGACAAAAAATACCATAAAGTTTGATTTATCGTAATATCTTAAATATCGATATTTAAGAATATCTTATTTAATTTAACGGTATTTAAAAAAATATAGCAAGAACGCCATGGAGTTAAAAGTAAAGAAATTATAATAATGATAAGTATTGTAGAGATTTAAGCAGTATTTACCTATTTTCAGTGTTCACCAGTTGAGCCTTCCGACTGCAATAGAACTTGGGTCTGGAACTTAAGCTCTTGCATTAGTCGACCACTAAGCGGCAGCACATTGCACTTGGCCATATCCCACAAACAGTTCTCACCCAGCTCACACATCCGAGAGCCGAGAATCGAGAATTTCGAATTGTTAAGCTAGGATGGGGAGTACTGAGGACCTAGAACGCACTCTGAATAATTTTCTGGATTTCTAGAACACTTTCATTTTGAGTACTTTTCAAGGGGAGAGAGAGACCAAAATGTTTACTTACTAACATTCTTTGGTCTACCTTCAAGTGTTGTGCTTCAATGCAAATTCATGAGAATGTGTGTTAGTTTTCTTTCTGGGAACAAATTAAATGTACATTTCTTTTAGGTATTTAATTAGATTACAACAATTTCTTAATTATACTAGGCATACATAGGGCTGGCTCTTTGATACTCCATTGATATTAGAATTCTACAAAATATGCTATAAATTCCTACCCTTTCACCACCCATGTCAATATTTGATTATCCTTTTGCCCTGCTTTGCATTCCATCATGTCATGATCCTTTTGAACCCCCTTAGCTCTCTCTTATCGCTCGTAATCCTTGGCATTGATTGCCCCAGTTCATTGGCTCGTTTAAAGGAGTTTTAACCACATTTTGATGGACCAAGAACAGGAACATTATCGCAAACCAGCTGCGAAAGCCGAAGGCTCAACACCTGCCAGAGTCTTCAGAGAGACGGCGGCAATCCTTAAAGCGTCCCGGAAACTTTCGCAATGTCCTGCGGGTTATTTATGTCCACAGCTTGACTTAATGACCTCCTCCCCATCCTCCTCCAGCTTTCCCACTGAACGAAAAACGAGGGGAATGCCCAGGGTCGATAGTGCAGGCAGGAACAAAAAAAGGAAAAGGAAAGACAAAGCGAGTGGTTAAGTCAAAAGGCGTTGAAGGCACTTTATGAGCTGCTGCCGCCGTCTGGAACCGTAGTCCTGGCCGCCACATCCTGAATCCTGGTCAGTTTCCGTGGAAGCCGGACTGTATGGACTGTGGACAATCACTGAGCAAATCCCGGCCATTGAAATCAATAAAACTTAACGGCTTCGGACGTAGCAGGACGATGGCTACGATTGATGTGCCATAAAAGTCGCAATTGAAGCGCACGCCCGCAGTGAGCGGCTCCGGTTGACCATCGCCAGTGGAAAATCGTTGGGAAAATCGAGGGGAAGAGTTGCAAGGAAGAGAAAACCCATACTGGTAGACAGACAAACAGATGAGCCGGTGGATTGGGGATTGGCAGCTGAAGTCCGGAAGTGGAGCAGGGGCCTCCGGACGGAAGTGCGTCATCATAAAAAGCTTTCACGGCTCCTGACTTGCGCCAACTGCTTATTGTGGCGCATAATTTATCATTTAACTGCCTTAATAGTTCCGTTATATTGAAAATTGTCCAGCAATGGGGGACGAAGGGATGAGGGCCACTGGAATGGCAGCTCCATAAATTGCGCACTAACTAAGGACAGAAGCGCTGAGAAAAATTATCAAGGACTTTCGAAACGGGGATACAAATAAAAAGAAGCTTTATAATTAAAAGTGCTCAGGTCATACATTTGAAGGGTATTTAAGATTAAAAATAAGTTGTTTTGTAGCAATTATTTTACGTTTTTATAGGTTAAGGTTATCTATTTTTCACTGATAAAGTCCTGATACCTCCCATATTTTGAACCTTGTTAGTATCCCCTATTCAGTTTAGTTAATCTCCATCGTTCTCAGCAACTTTCTCGCAATGTATCCATTTTTTGTATCCACAGACTGCTATTTCTTATTACAGCCTCGTTCGTCACACTTTTGACTAATGGCCGAGAAAGTGGATGTGGACATATAGAGGGATCGAGGAGGAAGAAGAAGGATATGGCAGTCCTGACAAATTCACCTGCCAATCCCTCCGCCCGTTCTGATATTTATGATTTTAGCCACAAGATGACTTGGCTGTGTTCCTTGGAACACATTGATTTTTTTTTGTTTTTTTTTTTCTTTTTGTGGTCAGCAGCTATGGGCCGCCACTGTTTTTATGTTGTTGTGCTGTGTAATCTGTGAGCGGGAGAGAGGCGACAAGTCAATTTCTGGTGACTCCCCGAGTTTGTTATTATGGCAGTTGACGAAATTTATGAACTACACATCCGCAGTTGCTGTTGCTTTTTCTGTTTACTTGGCTACAACATCCGTTTTGGCCTCAACTCCAACTTGGGCTTTGTTTTTTTTTTCTTTTTCGTTTCTTTTTCTGTTTTTGTGAATTATTTTCCTTTGGTGAGGTTAAGTTGCACGTGCGCCAAATGCCAAACGAGGCGTGTCCCGACACCTGTATTTATACCTATACACATGTACATAAGCTTAGTCTTACGAAAGCCATGTGTTCAGGATGTTGTGTTGTGTGCGAATTTCTTTTAGCCAGCTTTTTGATTTCCTTGTTAACCCTTGTGAGTTTTTAATATTTTTCCATTTTTTTTTGGGATTTTATCACGGCTTGAAAATTATTTAATTTATCTTTAAAAATTGTTAAATAATTAATTTATAAGCAAACGTTTTCATTTAAATCACTTCCGTTTATAGAATATTATTATTTCATTTCAACATTTATTTATCGATTTACTTTAACAAAAACCTAGAAGGTACTTTTACATATTTGTAATTAAAAATAATTGTTTTATCATTTTTTTAACTTACAAATAACTTACATACTTTAACTTTGCGACCTTTATCTGTATCATATTTATTCCATTTAATTATTTATCGAAAAAGCATCATTCTCATTAACATGTTTTCAAACATGCAATGTATATATATTTTTTTCTTTTGTCTATTTTTATAAATAAATTGCTTATGTAGTGTAAGTAGTTTTATTAATTTTTTTTTTTGAAATATTTTTTATAATATTGAGAAACTTCTACTAGAAGTTATTTTCTTTCTACATACTTGTATATTTATACATATACTTTATTCACATTGATATATATCTTAGCTTGTGTTCTCTTTTAACCCTCTTGCCAGACTAGTGGTTAAGGCTCATCTTCAGTGGCCTGCAGCATTTTTGGTTAGTTGGGCAAATCACTGCTGGCCGAAATTCAGGCAGTCACAATGAAACTGAGACTGAGGCAACAATTTGGCCGCAGACAACGGCAGGGAAGCGCAGGATACGACACACAAGAAAAAAAAAGCACAGACAGCTTCAAGGACACACATTGATAAGGACATAGCAGCCGCGTGTGTGTGTGTGTGTGTGTGCGTACGTGTGCAGCCCATTTGATTGCGGAGACTTACGACATAACAATTTATGGAATGACGAAATGATTTCCTGTGTTTTTTACGATTCCCAGCAACGGCAGTGAAGGACAGCCATGGAACTGGAATAGCATCGAACTAAGGGAATCCTTACGAATTAGATCACCCACGCATGTACAGAGCGAAAAATTAAAGACCAAATCTAAAAATATATAGAGCACCAGATTGGCTTTAAAATGAACCCTGAAAATGGAATAAAAAACTGATCTATTTCGACTTTATTTAAATTTCTATCTAAGGACAGTTTTTCTAGTGTTTTAATGGCTGTAGAAATTGTAATTTTGTTCAGTGCACTGACATGCCTATGCCTCGGCCATATCACGCCTTTGCAATATCATTTCAATCAATTTTGAGTCAAGAATTTCTTTTTCGCAGCATTCTCTTGCCGGTATCGCTTCGGAACAGTTGGGGAATCGAATAAAATTAAAACGTCAGCGTCGCTCGAGACTCGGAATGTATTTCCTGAGAGTGTGCTACTGTGTGTTAGTGTGTTTTTGGGTGGGTGCCGATGCTGCCAGGATAATGATATACATGCCACGTATGCAATCCCTGGGTCGTGCCTAGTCCACTATTGCCCGGCCCAAGCGACGAGTTTCGATTGAAAGCAGGAAGTTCAATCGAATTTCAACGGAAATTGCCGACATTTCATGAGGTGTGAAATGATTTTATTACATCATTACGTGCAGGCAGAGAGAGAGAGAGAGAGTGAGATGAAGATAAAGCGAGAGGCATACCAGTGAAATCTCTTCCGCATTTCCCTTTAGGAAAACTCTTTTCCTTTTATTTTTGTGTGTCCTAGTTTGGTTTTTTCTTGCTTAGTGGACTTGCCCACGAAAAGAAATCCCTGCTGCATGCTGCGCCGCGTTGCATGTCGACATTTAATTATGACCACGTGCTGTCCGCGGAGTGTTGCAAGCGTTACATGTGTGTACACTCCACACGTACACATTACCAACACAACCAGGGCAAGGGCATGAAAGCACACACACACAAGGGTCCTGGGCGGGTTGTGGCAAGAATTCAGTGGGAATAGGGTTGGCCTTCTAAATTTGGACTGATATTTTTGAGATTTTTACGTAGAAATAATGTGAAGGCAATAAAAATATTAAAAAAAAAAAATTTCTTTCGAAATATAAACACTAAACAATATGGTCAGTACTACACTAATCAGTACAGTGTTACCGGTGATAACAACTATGTCTGTTTTTATTTATTTATTCGTAGAGCATGTGAAATTAAGATTATATATACATGGTGAAAATACTGATAAAGAGATCAACTGAACATTTCCATTTTAATAAAAAAATATTTAAAGTTGAATATATCACTTAATGGGTTTAATAAATGATCTTCATAATAATCTTTTATTTTTACATCTAAGAAAAAGTTTACTTCTTATAAATATTTTATAAATTATAATGTTACTTGCAAAATGAAATCATTTTCTTCTGTTTAAGTTATGAACTCACTTAAATCGTACTCAAAGAAGTCACTGCATAGTGCATGATTATGTATGTTTTGTTTAGTAATATATGATAAGAGCATTTCCCGGATGTTATTTTCTTATTTTTCCTCATTAAAAACAGCAAGTTGCCAATGAAAAATAAAGCAGAGATATCAACTTGATGAAATTGATAATAAAATTACAAGCTTACGTTTATTGTAGTAATAAATTATATAATTAAGTTCATATAATATGCAGGTTGTTTTAATCTGATTTGTTACAAAATTAACTAAATATATATGCGCAATAAAACTTATACTTGATTAACACGTCTCGTCTGATTATGCTGATTAAGAATATGTATATGAGGCTCTAAATATAAATATAAAATTTGCCTCTGTTTCTGTATGAAAATAAATCGACTATCTATGTATGTCCGACTTAAATTATTTACTTCATACCATCAGACGGCGTTATAAAAACGTTTTTCAGCTCTTCTATCTATCCCAGTAAAATTATTTTATAGTACTTTGGCATTCTATGCCGACAATCTGTTCCGCAATTCCTCATAGTTCAATCAATTTCAATTTTATATATTCAATTAATAGTGTTTCGCTTCTGTAGAATTTGCTTTTCCGCTGCATAGCTCACCGAGGTAAATGTATGAAAAGAAAATACGGAAAATGGGAAAATGCCAGAGCAGATGTGTAAATACACGTGAAAATTCTTTATGCTCCGGCCTCAGTCGAATATGTTGACACAAGTATGGAATATACTATATATGTACATATATCGGGGAAAGTAAGCAATATATGCAGTTTCCTTATATTCATTTCCATGGCATACGCACGTTCCACAATTGTTTTATGGTCAACAAGGGTTATATTGGGGAAAAACTGGAAAACCCAGAGTGTAGCTAAGGATAAAATGCGAGTAATTTTTCATTTCGCCTTTCATTTTGCGTGCCGAGTGAGTTTTTGGTAATTTCCCCATTTTACCCACTCAATCAAGTTGATTGCAACCAAATGAGGCACGAACTGTGGCTATTTCCAGCCTAAGTCCAGCATCCTTCAGTCCGAAATTCCAAATCCGTATTCCGGATCCCGCATTATTCACACATTTGGGCTCAACAAGATTCTGGCATTATTTTTGGAGAGCCAAAAGCTCGCTCAACCGCAGTCACTTTTGCAATTAGAGCGTAATTATTTAATAAACCGAATGTGTGCACTTGTGCGTGTTTGTCTGCGTGCGTGTGGCTTTTATTGAGTGTGTGTGTGTGGTTGGGCTGGGAAAATATTGAAAGTATCGATAATATCGGGCAAACATTTAAAGAATATTCCATAATTTATTTGAACTTAATAAATTACATTAAAAAATAGAATACTGAAATCAAAACAAACCTTTATTCAGATAAAATTGTTAAAATAGGTCTTGGGAATAAATAAATATATATTTTCGTGATCTCACAATATAATAGAATCAGTGGAGGCCACATTAAGTATTTAATCTTTGTGAAGATAAATTATTTATTATTAATGTATTAGTTTGTTAATCGTCTTTAATGGCAACCCTCGATAATATCGATAATGCTATCGATTGCGTTGCCAGCTCTAGGCTTGTGGGGGAAATGGGTTTGAGTAAATGTAAATGTGTTTGAATGTTGAGTGTTGGGGCATTCAATGAATCGAACTGCAAGCATTTGCCAGTGAATGGAAAGTGGCGGCGAGCACTTGGCAAATTCGCAAATGTACGAGTAATATGTGACTAAATGCGACTAAATGACAAAGTATCCTGTCTCACGAAGCTCCGGAAATGGCTGTCATTTGCATGAGTCCTTCGCTCTACCCCCCCTTTCTCTCTCTCTCTCTGCCTGTCTCTTTGGGTGTGAGTTTGTATGCCTGCATTAGTAAGTCGGTCGTCCTCTTGTGTAATCATGGCGAAATGAAATGAGGTCTCGGCTTTTGGCTGGCAGAACAAAAAAAACACTGATCAAATTAATTTTTCTTGAATATTTCCACGAAATATATACATAGAAAAACAATATAGTTGTTAATGTTAAGCTGGGAGATCTAAAATTGTACATATTTAACATTTCGATTGAAGTAAAAGCTTTTATCCCTCAGTTGGATAATGCAATTGCGATTTCCCTTTCTACGCCGGATACGGAAATGCATCCCCTGATTGGCATTCCATTATCTGCATATCCTCGAGCATCTCCATTACACTCGTACATCGTTGTCCTCGTCATCGGCGGCAGTGGGATCCTTCATTATGCTGATTCCTCGGAGCTCAAGTGTTGCGTATTTGGGGAAAATTGTTGAAGGTCGCCACGGGGCGTGGCAGTAGGGCGGCGAAGAGTGGGCGGCGCAGAATTGGAATGGAAAAAGGCAAAGGGGGATGGGCGGCGGCAAAGTCTCATGTGCATAATTCAAGTTGTTGCACATGCCACACATGCGAGACTCTCGAGAGTCCCGAGTCCGGGCTGCGAGTCCCGTGCTGCTGGCAGGATGCTAAGTGTCCTTTGGCAGGCGCAAGATGAAAGCAAAAGGCGGCTGAAATTAAATTAAAATGAAATGCATGCAGAGTGCCACGGCGACAGCAACAAAAACAGCGACAAAAACAACAGAAATGACAGCATCCCTGGTCCTTCGTTCTTTTTTAAATCACTGCGAGAAAATATCAAAAATATTTCAATATAAAGAATACAATTATTGATCTCTTGTTGAGGCCTTTACTGTATTAATTAAATATTTCGTATTGAAGGAATATCTTCTTAGTGCAAATATTAACTTATGTAACTTGAATTTTGTACATTTATTTCTTTTAATAGTTTATAAATTTTTGTCAAGCCCTATTCTTTCGCATTGTGTATGGTTAAGAGTCCTGAGTGTGTACTTTAAGCTTGCAATTAAATTGCAGGACGAGTCGCACGGGAATTGCCAAGCAGGATGGTGAAGTGGGATGGTGCCAGAGTTGCATATGCATTGCAATTAAGCAATCAATGGCATAATTATCGACACATGAGAGTCACTCGATTTATTAACACGCCCCGAGCAACGTGCGGCAGGCAGAGGCAGGGTCAGAGGCAGAGAAGCGACTGCCGCCATCGACAATCGATTGGCAACTTGTTCAATTTAAATGCTCAATAAACAAAGGCCACAAAAGATATGGAAGTACGGGGCTCGCCAGGAGGTGAAAAGAAGCCTTTGCAGTTGCATTTAACATTTTTACAGGCATTCGGCAACCGCAGGCTAGACAAAAACTGTCGCGACGTAAATGCGGCCAAAGAAGTGCTTGCCGACAGGCAGAAAATTGCAAAGGAATGAGCGAAAGTCAGCCCACATTTAGTGCATTGTCCTTTTGTTAAATTCTACAAAAAAGTTCAAAGATTTTAAATAATATTTAAATGGAAAACTGAGGAGAACTAGAAGTCTCCTTTGGTAAAAAAATAATATAAATAATAAGTCAACCTGTAAGAAGAGAAACCCTAACTACACATTCTGTTAACATTTTCACTAGCTCCCTTGATAAATGTGAACCTTAAATTGATTCATAGGCTTTAAATCGCTAAAAGGGATCAAAACAAAGGACTTGTATATATCCGAAGAGCTCATTACAAATGAAACTTAAGGCGAGACATGTTCACAATTCCTGTTTTTGATAAATGCCTCTCTCTTTCTTGCTGCCACGGTCACTTATTCGGGCTTAGTGAAGCATTAAAGGAACCCCCAGAAAGCGACATTAAGGGATCAAAAATATCCAGCCAGCTGGTGGAATTGAATTCGCGCTTAATGCCTTAATGGCGGCCCTCTTATCTCCGCTAATTACAAGAGAGCAGTCACCAAGACTTGACCCAAATCCTGAAAGCAGACGCGATTGATATTTTTCCCATTTTTTTCTTCGATTTTTTTCCGAACAGTGGAAACAGAGGAAAAGGGGGTTTTCCAAAGCCCTCCCACTCCGCTGAAAAGCCATAAATGATGACAATAAAAATGAATATACCGGAGAATGGGAAAAAGGCAGCCACGCGTTGCAGCTTAGCTGGCGGATAAAAGATAGAAAAAAAACGAGGAGAAAGCAAGGAGTTAGAGCTTTCAATTTGATGACAATTCCGCAGATGATTTGACGGTTGCCTCAGCATTTGGCATTTTTTAATATGATTCTGCTGGTATTTCAGTTTCTGGGGTTATAAAAAACCAGACAACGGCAGCTGAGCTCATCTCTTTCTTGTCTTCCCCTTTTTTTTTGATGTTCGGCAATAACAACTTGTGGACTGGTAGAAATAATAAGAGGGGACCAACCAACCCCTCGAGATGCATTCTGCAACCCTCTGCTCTCTAGTTGAACGGCTTTTATTTAGAATAACTCGTATTCTTAATCGCCTAAATCGCCAAGTATGCGTAATATTCTAATCGTCATAATTCCTTTTCTCCGGAAAATCACAGCATGAAAATGCGAAATTTTTCCTATGGGAGGGAATGGGAGTGATGGGAAAAGCGACGGCCTTAGCCTACTTATGGCTTGCGGTCTAGCGGGGGCGGCACAAAAATTGAATAATTCGCCCATTTTGTATTTCGCATTTTGCAAATTTTTAAATGCTTTTGATGACATTTTTATTTATACGCTGAGTGTGTGTGTGTTTGTGTGCGTGCTTGTGGGGTTCCCTCTTATTTATGTGCCGGATTTCTTTTCTCCGCCTTTGCCCCGCTTAAGAGTCTTAAGTGCCATCTGGGGAAATCATTGCGAGAACATGACCGAGGTTGGGATAAATGGAAATGGCTCTCTGGGAATACCCCAAGCATATCTCCGAGTCCTTACAAAATGCACTGGCTGGGATAATGAGTTGCTATAAGACTTGAAGGCGGTGTTTACGGATAGTCAAGTGTAATTCAAATGTTTTTCAGTTTAATTTTTATTTAAATTACTGCGTAAAATGTAACCTTAGTACTTTAACAAATCAAATACATTTCTAAATATTTCCCTTGGTGTTTTGCAATGCAGTTCTTTGTCTTCATTGACCTATTCCATATTAAATTAATGTTATTCAATATCCCAGCTTAAAGCATTTTCCCTATAATTTACTGTGGCCTTGCTGTCCTCGCTCTATCCCTTTCTGTCCCATCCATTGTTCCTATGCTTCATTCTCATAGATTATTCATCCTTTGCTTTATAATTAATTGCAAAACGTTCGATTTGCAACGCTAATTGCAACTTTGTATCCATTATATGCCTGCAGGCATGGTTTGAATACGGGAAATGGTGGAGGGGTTGGAAAATGCTGCCGATGATTTGGTTACATTTTCCGACTGATATTTTTGTTTTTGTTGCTGACTGGTGTGCTGGCTGGCTGACTGGCTGACTGGCGTTTCGGTTGCTCAGTAACAAAGTAAATGAAATTTAGAGCACCAAATGTGCGGCCCTTGGGGCATTTGAAAACATGCATGCGTGAATGAAGGATACGCAATTGTCTGAACTCCCTGCACTCCCCTCGGAAAAATACCTCCACTCGATGGTATCCATTTCCCTGTCACTATTTGAGTTGCATTGATTTGTTGACTTTGTCGCTTGCAGCTAATCGAAAACAAATGCAACCACATATCTGTAAGGGAATATGCTGTAACAGTCAGGGATGGGATTATACTACAAATAAGATTCGTTAAAGTAAAGAATTCGAAACAGATTTGAAATATGCCTGAAAACTCTCGAAAGCGGCAGCCCAAAAGTGCTTGAATTTCTGTGTTTTGTAATCAGATAATTAAATACCTTTTTTAATATAGTTTCGTAATGTATCATTGATGTTCTAAAATCCATATTCATTTTAAGCAAGCTTTTCTAATTCCTACCTCCATTTTAATTTTAAGCAAGCTGTTCTAATTCCTAGCTCTGCTATTATTTTAGCCACAACTGTTACTGCATGATGTATTTGCGGAGACAAAAGAATTTTTGCCACGCGTTGATTTTGGCTCATAATTAACGCACAACTTTGGCACAAATTGGCAAACAGGACATCGAGGACACTGGCTATATTTAAGACAGACACGCCGAATGAATGACAATTACCTTTGTAGTGTGTGGGAGTGCCAATGGCTGTTTATTGGGCAAGGGGGTAAATTTGCGCAGGGCAATGGTTGGTGTCTTTTCACAGCGGTTTGGTGATTGCAAAATGGGATGAAAAATAAATATTCCAATTACGCTGCGAACGCACAAAAGGGCGTGTAGTGTGTGGCTTTCTGCGGAGAAGTGTGTACACAAATCATCAGCCAAAATAGACAATATGACAAAAGCAAAAATTCAATTAATATGCTAAATGTAAATTGATATGCTACAATGCAATGATTACATTTATTTGTGTGTTTCCCTTTTTTTTATATAATCTCAATAATTTTGTGGGGCATAATGCAGTTTAACATGCCAATCCTTGGACAATGGTCGTTTTGATGAATATAATTCGCATAAAAGCCATTACAACAAGACATACAACAAACGCCAACGTTTTCAACAACATGAGCATTAAATGCTTTGCCAACATTGCATACTTTCGGGCGCATCGAATTTTAATAGAATTAAGCTAATTGCCATACGAAAGCCGCTTTTGCCTCGGGGCCCCTTCATCCAATGAACAAAATGCCAATGCGAATGATTCAAATGAAATGGGAAAACTGATTGAAAACTGATTGTAATTCGGTAATGTGAATGGTGAAATTTTGGCATATTTATGGATTCTGGGTGATTCCATGAACGAATTTCGTTGAGTTTTTGTGGCGGAAGAATCATGGGAAATTTACAGAACCATTACGTTAAAAAGCAATAATGTAATATGTTTTAAAGTCACTGATCTTTTTAGATACAAATCAAAAGCAGAGATTTTAAACCACCTTAAGATTTTTGCATTTTCTTTTAACCCCATTATATATATGTATATATTTCCCGAATACCGAAAGGTTTAAGAGAACTCCCCCGGCCGGAAAAATTTGTGTGCACATGTATGGACCAAGCTGAGCTAAGCAGAATGAGAAGGCCATTTTCTTTTCAGCCAGTGCTATTTTCCGCTCAGCTCTCCTCTTGCGCTCGTAGATTTTATTGAAAGCAAATATTTTTGCAAATTACATTTTCGAAGGCTGAACCGGAAAAGACGCGGCTCCAATAACCAAATTCTCATTTCGCTGGCCGAGGGGGCAAATATATAGAAGAGTCAGAGATCCCGGGCTAAAGCAATTTGTTTGATTAATTTGAACAGCGGGCGAGTGAGCGACGAGGAGAAATGCGAGGGGAGTGGTGTAGAGACCTTCATTATGTAAATTGTATGCGAAATTTAAATAATCATCTGCAATTTAAATGCACAACAACACTTTGAGCCAAGCCTCGACAATTAATCGTTGGGGCCCCGCCCCGATATCGCTTCATAAAATATGCCAAATGTGCGCCTTATGTTCATTTTCTATTTTAAGACAGATAATATATATTGCCGCCTGTTAGCATTAACTGCCTACGCATATTTGTATGTCTGGTCTCGGTGCCTGCTGTCTGTTACTGGGATCTGGTGTCTGTGCCTGTGTTTGCCATAAATAATTATTCATATTTGTATAAAATACACACAAAATTTAATTAAAAATTGTTTCGCTACGGCCGGGCCGTAAGAAAGAGGAGGAATCATCGTCATCATCATCTCCATTCTCCATGTTCCATGCTCCATGGTCCATGCTCCATGCTCCATTCTCATTGGCATAATTCCCTTTGTTATTTGGACATTTCCTTACACTTGTTTTTCGCCCCCTTCAAATGTATACTTCTCGCACAGAATGGGGCAGATAGAGATGAAGTTGGTCCAGTGAAGTGCCATTGCCATTTTGGCTCATAATAAAATTAAAACGAAATGAAACGAGATGAAAAAGTAATAAAGTCCTTATGGAAAATGCCAGCCAAAATGGTCAAAGCTTCTGTTGCCGCATTTACTCCTGTCCTCCTCCACTGTCTTTTTCAACTTTGTTTCTGTTTCTGTTTCTGTTATTGCTTTCGTCCAACGTCTGTTTCTGCCACGGCTACAAAACACTGAATAGATGAGAGCAGACAGTAATGATAAATATGGAGGGAGTGATGTCAAATGCGGGGAAGCAACAACCCTTCTTCAGCGCATACCCAGTAAATATTATTAAAATAGCTAGGGGAGTATCAGAGCTAATGAAAAATAAAACAGTAATATATATAGTATGAATTTTTCTGTATCTGCGGGAATCATTTATTGAATGAAGTTATATGTACTTAAAAAAAAATATATTTACAAATAAATTCAGAAACTTCTTGTAATGTCTAATGAGAGTTTACACAAGTTTTGTATATAATAAAAACAACATTGAAAATTGGTTAAAAGATTATAAGCTATCAAAACTCAGCTATTTATATTATTTATTTAATACAAACCAATTCTATTGATCTTAACGTACTATTTATATTTTAACTAAATGCTTTCCAAATTAAACTTGCTTCTTTTGTATCTTTATTAATTTAAATAAATTATTGCGTTATATTATTTATTTAATTAAATGATTACATATTATATATTTATTATATATCTATTATCTACCAGGTATTTTCTTGGCTTACTCCTTTGTCAAGTCTTTTCCTCTTACACCCATTAATAATTGTTTGTTGCTAGTTGATGCGGCACTGGCTTTAGCTTGTCTTTCAGCTTTTCTGTGCAAATTTTTGAAATGCCGACCGTATCCTTTCCCCCCTTTTTATATCCTCTTTTTTGAGGGAATCCCCACCCGCTTAGATTGAGTGCGGATTTTGAGTTTTGGGTTTGAGCCTGAGGTCTGGGCTTTTCATATTCGTTTCTGCCGTTCGCACTTGGGTTTGGGCTTGGGTTTCGGTCTGGCTTGGCTGCTGCCTGCGCATAATTAAGCGGGAATCGCACTCCATTGTGAAATATACTTGGCCATTGCATTTAAGTGTTTCGCTCGTAAAAGCTACGAAATGGGATCCCCGGGATGGGGCGGCCAGACAGTGAATTCATTAAACCATTAGACAGACTCTCCGGCTGAAAATGGAGGCGATTAACGAAAGGCGCTTTCCGGCAAAGAGTCATCCCTCCAACTCCAATTCTTAACTCATCGCACAAATCAAACGGAAATCAAAACCCAAACAAGTAAATCATGCAAATCCAGCACCAGCACAGACCCAACAGCAGCCCCTGTGTCCGGACAAAAGGGGGGCGTGGCATGCGTCATCTGAAAATTGTTGCAATTACGTCGTAGTAAGCAACCAACAATGAGGCAGAGGCCAAACAGGGAGGCGACGGGCAAAATCGAAATGGGGGAAAAAAAGGAAAGCTTCCCGGAATTTCCATAAACACAATGGCAGTATGATGACCCCTCCTCCGACCATTCAAATTGGTATCGCCCAGGGTTTCTGGGATCCCGGAGAGCAGACGCATGTCTCCTACATGGAGAAAAATATTACTATATTATTTAGGAACATTAAATAAAAACTCTAGTAATTATATCGTAAATAGTTTGTCAGTAAAATTTATAACTTGTACTCACTGAAATAATTTAAAATATATCATTTTATAAACAACTAACACATTAAATAAATAAGTGTTAATTTATATATTTTTTTTTTTACATTTTTTAAGTTGATTTGATTTTTTCTGTGTTGCCTCACAACCACTGGCAGTGGCAGAAAAGTGCCGTTTGCCGCCAGTTGTTGCTACGGTAAATATGGGCTGTTGTCAGCCCCTAAAATTGGAGGCGGAGCGTGCCAAGGGGTGCATACATTTGTCTGATTTACGAGCTGTCTCATATAGGCCTCGAATACGACGATGACGATGACTGCGACCAAACCAAACTCTGGGATCAAAGAGAAGTCCTCATCGATGCGAGCAGACAGCTCGTGACACGAGTTTGATTAAAAAGGAAGACACTGAGCAGAAAGCGGCAATAGTTACAATGAAAACCATTAAATTTATTGAATATTGAATAGATTTCGATAAATCAATGTCTAAGGAAACATTCACAGCACATAAAGGGGAAGAAATTCATTGGAAACTGGTTGAATTCAGTTAGAGCCGTTTAAAGTTTCACAAAATACTTAAAAAGTTTTAAGCATGACAATGCCTGATGGATATTGATAATAAACCAGGCGTAAGGCACATAGTTTGAGAGAAATATAATCTAATAAAGCTAAGAAGTTCGTCAAACTTCTGGGCATTATTTTCTTTGTTGTTTTTTATGGGCTCCGTGATGTGATTGGCCATCTCTATTTGCGTTATGGCCAGACACACAATGGCACAATGTTGTCAACGCAATCAGCAGTCCAGCAGTTGTTGTTGTTGTTGGGAGTACGCCCCCAGCTTGTTGTATTTGTTAGTTGCAAAACAGAAGTGTATGGGACAAGTGGACAAGGACTACGACGACCATGGGTCCTCATCGAGGGAGGAGTCCTGTCCTGCCGGTGCTGCCTGCTCTAGAGATGAATGAATGCGTCATGCTGACCAAGTACACACAGAGAAACCTGGGGGGAATTATTAAAAAGATACAGCAATATGAGATGGTTATATAAAAATAAATATATAACCTTTCTTTGCGCCTAAAAGATAGCGTCGGGAACTTCAACGAAATATATTTTAAGCAGTAAATGGTTATTTTAATATTTAAATATTTTTTTCTCTGGCCTAAAGTGGGTGGATCGGGGTGGCGGCTTAGACTAAGGGGGTGGCGGCGAAGTGGGTTACGAGTTTGAAATTGAATTGTTGGCAACACGTGACCAGGCGGACGCCTGTCGAGCCAGCGAGCCAGAGAGGCCCGTCAATAAAGTCACAGTGAATGACAGGCTTACAAACATTGTCTACAAGTGGCAACTCTCTGGGCCCCATTGCCTGGCATCTCTCTACTCTCATCATCTGGTCCTCATCCCAAAAACCTGCTGCTGCTTCTGCTCCTGCCTTCCTGATGAATGGGCATATTAAAAACTCTATACAAAATGTTTTCGCTTTTTGCGGTTCGGTTTTTGTTCGGGGTTGACCGACCAGCGAAACGCAAAATGTAATTTGCGTAAAATGAGTGTGGAATTCTGTGGGAGTTCTCTCAGCTAGTTGATGTTTAGGGTTCTTCGCGGTGAACAAAGAGTTGGGGTTTCCATCGAAACGAATGGCTTACACTGATAGAAAATGTTGAAGAATATTTAGTATGAGTATGTCCACCATCTTGAAAACATTTACAGTACAAATAACTCTAAATACCTTCCTTTTACTTCATGAAATTTGTTCTATTATCTAGTCAGATATTTTTATTGTTAAACTTCAAGTTAACCCCTATTTTGTGGCCGTGCACTTCCCTGCACACATTTGTCGAGTGCCTGGCGCAATCAATTCCCAAATCGCATTATGCCGCTGCCAGAAGCGAAGAGCTTGCAGCGAAGAGCTGAGGAGCGAAGTCTCCAGCAAATTGCTTGCTGGCTTTTCCGGCAGCAGCAGCAGCAGCCGGAGAGTGAAAAGCTGGTAAATACTGTAGACCAGGAGACGAGGGGATTGCCCAAAGTAGGAGGAGGACCGCCATCGCCATCGACATCCTTCACAGCATTTGGCATTTTATGTGCGTCAACATCAGCAAGTCGCCAAGTGCATTGCGTGCCAAATAGTTTACGTGTCAGTGGCGACACGAGTTCTCGATGGGACAGAATGGATGGAGATGGGGATGGGGATGTGGATGTGGATGTGGATGTGGATGTTGATGTGGAGGCGAAGGCGGATCTGAAGCTCTAGATAGTCTCTGGAACGAGGCATCTGCGATCTGCCCGTGGCAGATGCATATCGCAGTGCCACTACTTTATGGCATTTTGTTGCCCGTTTCTAGTCATCTCGGCATTGTCCACACGGCAATTTCACCCTAGCATGATGCAAATGCGAAATGCAAAATGCGGGAATGCGGAATGTAAAGTGCTTCTCGGATCGAACTCGACATTGTTGTCTCCACAAAATCGTAGCCAAAGGGCACTTTGTTGCAGCTGATAAACAACGAAATTGGAGTTCATTATGATTATTTGACTAGTCGAATTTTATGGGGAGCTTCTTATGGAGACAATGTTGAATTGAAAAGTGAAAAAAATCTTTATATTTATATTATGACATGTAACCAGCTTATACAGAGTTCACTGAGTGCACTTCTTTTGCGATCTTTTCTGACATCCCACAACATTACTGAAATTACGAGTGCAATTCTGGAGTGCAAGAAACTCGGCAAACTACAGACAAAAGTCTAAAAATAGAAACTTCTGTGCACGCGACAATTAAAGGAATACACGCTACGTATACTTACCCTTGAACTTGGGCAAGCTCCCGATCCAATGCTATAGGTTATTTTTGGCAACCAGTTGGGGACGTATCGAAGGGATCAAAAAAAGGTTTTTTTATTATTAGTACTTATTTTTAACTACAACTTTCGACTATAAAACGGGATGGCGACATCGAAGAAAGGCATCAGTAAGCAGCTTAGCTTTCCCTAGTGAAGCTAGCTGCCTCTAAAGGACTCTGCAAAGGAAAAGGATCAAAATGAAGTTAAAACTTTGCATTTTGATTGGTAATATTCACCGGTGTTGTTTTTTAACTTTCGATTTTTAATTTATTCGGAGTTTTTCATTCTCTTTAAAGTGAGCGTTCTGCTGATCGGCCGTTCGAATGGATCGCCCACTATTGTTGAGTCCCCGTGTGGCTGCCCACTACCGGTAGAGACAACCTCCCCGCCACCACCGACCTGCCCACCCATAACTACTCCAACACCTCCTCCGTGCACCCAACCGCCGACGATAACAACAAGGCCCACTCTTCCGCCATCTCCTCCGTGCTCCGAAGAGCCGACGGTTCCAACCATAAGGCCCACGCTTCCGACAAGCCCCCCAACCCACAAGCCACCTTCGACGGTACCAACCACAAGGCCCACGCTTCCGACAAACCCCCCAACCCACAAGCCACCTTCGACGGCACCACCCACATCTCCTCCGTGTTCCGAAGAGCCGACGGTACCAACCTCAAGGCCCACCCGTCCGACAGGTCCTCCAACGAACAAGCCACCTACGACGGTACCAACAATAAGGCCCACGCTTCCGACAAACCCCCCAACCCACAAGCCACCTTCGACGGTACCAACCATAAGGCCCACGCTTCCGACAAACCCCCCAACCCACAAGCCACCTTCGACGGCACCACCCACATCTCCTCCGTGTTCCGAAGAGCCGACGGTACCAACCTCAAGGCCCACCCGTCCGTCAGGTCCTCCAACGAACAGGCCACCTACGACGGTACCAACCATAAGGCCCACGCTTCCGACAGGCCGTCCAACCCACAAGCCACCTTCGACGGTACCAACCACAAGACCCACCCTTCCGACAGGCCCTCCAACCCACAAGCCACCTTCGACGGCACCACCCACATCTCCTCCGTGTTCCGAAGAGCCGACGGTACCAACCTCAAGGCCCACGCTTCCGACAAACCCCCCAACCCACAAGCCACCTTCGACGGCACCACCCACATCTCCTCCGTGTTCCGAAGAGCCGACGGTACCAACCTCAAGGCCCACCCGTCCGACAAACCCCCCAACCAACAAGCCACCTACGACGGTACCAACAATAAGGCCCACCCTTCCGACAAACCCCCCAACCCACAAGCCACCTTCGACGGTACCAACCACAAGGCCCACGCTTCCGACA
>VNJM01000566.1:0-101307 GCA_008042475.1 Drosophila kanapiae
TGATTCTGATTCTGATGAGGACCTAAACGAAGGATGCTCTATAGAACTAGAAGAAGAAGAAGACTATGTTTAAAACAAAAACCAATTTATTTATTAAAATTTATTTATTACACATACATAAATGTAAGTAACTTATCTGAATCTTAATTTTTAAGAATAATACTAGGAATTATTTAGTATGGGAGGCAAAAGAAGGCGTGGTCGCATAGACTCAAAATTTATTTTCCTTACTCTTCCTAAAAAGAAAAAATAGTGTGCAAAATTTGAGGTCTGTAAGTCAATTTTCAGAGTTTATGCCAAAAAAATCGACCTTTGGACCATAGTGCAGAGTAAGGAAATATTAAAAACTGTCAAAAGGGAATCCGGAATAGCAAAGAGTAAATTAAAAACATTAAATTAAGAGATATTTCTTTTGATGGCTTCAGCACAAAGTGGAGACTTGCAAAAGAGCGAGGAAAGGAATGAGCGGGAAGCCGCCATTTTCAGACAAAGAGCGGGAGAGCGGTTAAAGCGGTGATACAGTGCTAGCTAGCGGGATGGGAACTTGGGACACATGTGTAGGACCATCTTCAAATTAATGGAATATTTTAGGCTCATCAGCAAACGATCACACTAGTGTGAATACGGGTACGCACGTTAGTTTATAACTGTTTTAGTTAGTTGAAATTATATAAGAAATAATTTAATAATAATTATACATTATTTTATTCGTGTGGACCTTTTTGAGTGACCGGCGCTGTAGTTGCCGCGGCACTGTTTTCCGTTATAATGCGTGTACGTGTGTGAATATGTTTGTGTATTCGCCAATTGCTTATGAAGAATACGAGAGGACGAAAAAAAAGCGAAAGAGCGAGACAAACATATGCAGAATCAATATGTATGTTTGTATATATTTGGAAATATCTCCGCTCAGAATAGAGTTAAATAAATGTATGTATGTATGTAAATATAAATATTTTTCCGGCGTTTTAGACATAGATTTTGACAATAACCCTACAAAGAAGTTATGCACCTTTTTCGCAAAACCTAACTGTATCCCTGGCGGTAATAAAAATAGTAATAACTTGAAATTATGTACATACATACATACATAAGTACATACCGTGTTCAATATTTAAAACTACCGAAGCTGTTTTGATGAAAATCTGGAAAACACTTTCCGCCTCGAAGTACCAATGCTTCGGAGGGGCGCGGATTTAACCCGGAATTGCACAACGTTAAATAAAAACACGGAAACGATCGGGATTTTGCGCGACGTGCGAGGAAGACGTTTATTTTAAGCGTCGTAAATTAGTACTGACTTATGCTACGTACTTGTATTAGAAGCCTCCAAAGCAAAGTGGAGACTTGCAAAAGAGCGAGGAGAGAAAAGAGCGGATCTACACCAAGATGAAGAGCGGGAGAGCGGCTAGAGCAAGGATACAGTGCTGGCTGCGAAATGGGAACAAGAAACAGCTGATCGACACTGCCGCTAGAAATTAGCGACTATCTGGCGGGAACAATTACATTTAAATTTAATTTAGCTTGAATTTGTAGTATTTCATTGAATTTATTAAGTTTATACTTTATTTAAAATATATTTATTGATTTATTTAATTCAATTGTTTTGTTTTTAAATATTTTTTTTTACCATTTTAGATTATTAAAGAAAGAATATATAAAAACGTATATAAAAAAATGTATGTGATGTGGCCTCTTTTTATTTATTACATTTAAACTATCATAATAATACAATTTAGCCTTTTAGTTGATTATAATATTATTCCCCATTATTTCTATTATCTGAAAGTTCATAAGAAATTTTTGTTCATAGTAAGAATCCTTAAAAATATCCTTATGGATTTTTATTTATTTTAAATAAATTTAAAATATATTTTTATTATGTTCTTTATGTTCATAGCTTGACTACATTGTTAAACTACATTTTATAACTATTTTAAATAAATCAACCAGTAAATTCTTATTATTTGACTCTTTTGTGGTAATGTATTTGTATTTTTTGTTTTTTTTTTCACAATAAGCACTAAGTTATGCCTCAAATTCCGTTGAAATTAATTAATTTAAAATGTACCACAGCTTTTATTGTTCTTTTTTGTGGCTTTCGATGCGAACTCTGTGCCACAGAATTTAGTTAGGGGTTTCCCCACTCGAAAGTTGCAGCGGTGAGACTTCATTAAAATATTTTCACCCCCTTTCCCACCGTCCCACTGTGCGTTGTTTGCGGGGGAAAACTGTGCGAAAATATGTGATGCTGCTGCTTTCCTTGCTTTCTCTCTCTCTCGCTTTTCCCACTTTTCTTGTTGTTGCCAAAAAGTTTGGCTGCACTTTGGTTTGCCGGCAAGTGACGTGCTGACGGGCGTCATCCTGGCAAAATTGTCATCAAGCGTTTTTAATTACAGGCCCTTGTGCCAGGGCGAGAGGGGCGTGGCAGGGCAGGATTTGCAGGGCGAAGGACACTGACGGCGGTTGCGGCTGTTGTTCCTGCGGGCAGCCGTAGAGCTGCAAGTGACATAAGCAAATCAGACGCCTGTCAAGTCGTATGTGTGCGCTGTTTACGTCATCAGCAGGACGAAACAGGACGACAGGACACCACCCCCCATTGGAGAGCAAGCCCAACCACCCATCCCCATCCCTCAGTTGTCATTAGAAATGTCACAACAAAGCAGAAACAGCTGCAACACTGTGCCCGGTGTATCCTTGACGCCCCGTTGGAAATTCTATTTGAAAATTCAACCCAAACCCAGCAACGCCGCCACCCTCAATCGGTGTCATAGCAATGCAGTCGAGACCAGACCAGGGACCAGCAATTGGCAGCTATTTTCGGTCTACTTGGCCATTTCGAATTTCCCATTTACCATTTTCCTTCATTTTCCCCCCATCGAAAGCCAAGCAATAATGTCTCCTCGTTTGACATCCGCATTTAATATTCAGCAATCCCGAGCTGAAATGAACATTTCCATTGGCAATGCGAGCGAGGGAGCTGAGCTCTCTCTCCTCCCCAGCAAACAAATTCCCCGATCCATTATTGGGAATAAACATAGCCTCGATTTCGTTTTAATTTCACAGACATTTTCCGATTTTATTGGCCTGCTCTCCACGCGCACCGAGGAAAACTTTGCAGCTTGTTCGGTGTGTGTGCATGTTGAATCATCGCCAGAGAGGGAAATTAATAAAGTCAAGTGGGCAGAAGTCAGCTCAAGTATCATTGCTTCACAATTTAAAACTCGGTTGAGTCATTTTACGAATTGTTATTGTACTTTAGAAGTGGTTTCTTTTTACTAGCTTTTAGAAGTTATGGCAGACTTGATGTGATAAGATTGCCAAGGCAATTGCGGATCTTGAGTTTATAGGCCTCTTAAGAATTTTAAAAATAAGACAAAAAGAAACATAATACGTTGTAGAAGATAGTCTTGGCTTTGTTTGAATTAAGGTGTCTTTGGAAGATATTTTTACTTGTTTTTATTTATTTATTTATATAGAAACATACTTTGAGTGCTCCAAACATAACTACTGTTTTTAAAAGCCTTAAAAATGTGTCTAAAAATGTGCAATGCAATTTTGGAAGTACGAAATTCAGAGTTAATTGGTTAAATAAACGATGTTACATTTAGTAGTTTAATTTTTGACAGCCTTTTAATGGTTTAAAACAGCTAACATCCCAGAAAGAAGTTTATACTTTTAACAACACTTTCTTAACCGTTTCTTAAATTGATTTAAATCATATTAAACGTTCAATCAACTTAACTCATGTATACTTTATTTTATATCCCTAATTTCCCACCAAACAAATATATTTCTTGCTGTGCAGCCACAAATTAATAATAACTACCCAGTGAATTTCCTTTTAAATGGCCTTTTCCGTGGCGATTATTGTTAAACCGATTAAATGAATTCTAATTACACTTGAGCGGGACTCATTAACGCATCCAGGCATCCGTACAGCTAACAAAAGGACTGAAATTGTATACCAAAGAGGTCCTGTCCTGGCTGCATGCTGAAAAGCGAACGTGAAGTTTGCAGGTGGAGTTGAAGTTGCTTTTGCATGTGAAACTACGGGGATTTATGGCTCAGCCAGGGACACGCCCCACAGATCCAATCCCAGCCAGCCACAGTAGCTAGAGTTGGACCTGGAGCTTGTGCTGGAGTTGGACCAGGAGTTGGAGCTGGTGCTGGAGTTGGAGCTGTTGCTGTGGCTGGCCCCCCCCGGCTTGAGGGGCCACCGGACAGCTTTGATGATGGAGTGCGATATTGTTGCGTTTTAATTGAATTTTCTTTGTGGGGCAACGGCGACAACAGCAGAGCAGCAGCAGCACGACAAATACAATAAAGGACAAACAGCAGGAATCACTGTGGGGTGGAGAAGCCCCCCAACCGCCGCCCCCCTTCAGGAAAGTGGCAATGAAGGCAATAATGAAACGAAATTCACTAACAAAAGGCAGCCAACTATTGTTTTTATTGCCTTTTGTCGCCGCATACAGTTGTAGCTGCAATTGTGTGTCTGTGTTTGTGTCGGCGACGGCGGCTTCCTTCTGGCGGTTGTGTCCTTTGTGGCCCGGAGTTGTTCGCAGGAGCTCTTGTCAGACCGCGCCAAATAATATAATTCCCCGCATATTGCCAGCGGTGGCTTTTAATAAAAGCGACATGACCATCGCCATCCACCTGCTGCTGCCTGATGGAGATTTAGTGTCCAGGGAAAGCCAGTGGAGAATCCCACTTGAACTCGGCCGCAGTTATGCAGATTTTTGGTGGAGATTGCGGAGATTTTTCTTGTGTTTATTATACCGCGGTCAGTCGGTGATACCCTGTACCTTTGTCAGTTTATTCTGGGGTTGGAATAACTAGAAATTTCTTTGAAATTTTTAGCTGTTTATTATATAAATATTTAGAGTTAAAAATAAGTAATGATAACACACTAGAAAGATTAAAAATGTTCTTTTAAATGTGAAATCAAAAAAGCTTAAAAGTATATTGTTGTAGTCGTTAGTGGTAGATAGATTGTAAATAAGTATTTTAGAAATCAAATTTATTGCAAGATTATCTAGTTTATGATGAAATAATAAGTAATGTTTTGTAGCTTACTATTGGTCTTAATTTAAATATATTTGAGGGCCTAAGATTTGTATAAAACCGTTAAATTAATAGATACCGGAAGTTTAAAAAATTACTTGTTTTAAAACACTTACAAAGGTGCCCAAAATTGTGTTACTAACGTGAAGTTTGTAGAACAAAATATACTCTGAAATTGGAAGCTTAAAAGATTCATTGATTTGTTCTACACACATTTTTAAAGATTCTAAAACCTAGTGATTCCTAGAGCACCCTATATATAACTTAAGATTTAAAATCAATTGAAAAAATGCTCAAAAGAAAGGCAATTAAATACTTTAGGCAACAAATCGACAGCAACTTAGTTAACTTTTCAAGGAAGAAAGAAGAAAACTGTGCCACACTCTTGGCCCCAATTTAAATATATTTTAAATCCTCAGACTTAAAATCCCAAGCCAGGCAAACGCCTTTTGGGTATTGCAACACATTTTGCAGCAAGCCGGGTATTACATAGTCGCAGAACATTCTTTCTGGTCTTTTTTTTTTTTATCTGCAACTGTTTCATGTTTTATGAGAATAAATGTGCTGCGTAGGCTGGACCTTGACGGGGGGTGTGAGTAAAGTATCCTATCCTCCCCGCCCCTGGTTATCTGCTGCCATCGCAGACTTTGTTTGCCCAAGACGAGTTCGCAATTTCCTACAGCTGAGCTCCGGTTCCGCCTCCGTCTGCGCATCCTTGTCCGTCTCCAGCCAATTCCCCTCCCGGCGGCTGTGCAAACATAATGCTCGGCGAATTAAAGCTCTTTTTTGCCAGCCAATAAATTATTCATGCTGTAAGACAACTGGCGGTTCGAGGGGGCCAAATTATAGCTCAAGTCCTGGCTAAAGGGAGAAGAGAGAGTAAGAGGTAGTAGGAGCGAGAGCATCAAGTGCCTTCGAGCGGAAACGGAACTCAATTCATTAAAATGAATGAGCGCAGGAGGAGCGCAGTCGAGTGCATGACTAACGGTAAGCGGATGCAGGCTGAAAGATGCAAATCCGGCAGCTGAAATTGCCGTTTCTGTTGCCAAAGTCGCGCTGCCATTTTGCCCTTTTAGTTGGTCCAAATTAGATGGTCTGCTCGGAAATATGGAAATTTATACAGTTACAGTTACAGTTTTTCCCCCAGGAGCCTGGCTTACTTAAGCGGAAACCCCCTTTTTTATGGCAAATAGCAATTGACTCAAATTTACACGAAAGTTTTGTGTTCAAGCTCCTAAATATGTGATTTAAATTAACTAAGAAATTAAACCTTTATTAATAATATATATTATTAAAGTATTTAAATTAAAATAAAGCTAAATTTCCATACTGTTATCCCTTTCCTTCTTTCCAGGCCTGTAGCATGTCCACGCCAAAGAGCAGCCGCGGCATTGGTCAGTGCAACAGTGGCAGTGGCAGCCTGAGCCTGTTCGGTGGCATGGCCACTGGCAGCACCATCACCATGGCCAGTCATGGCCTTGGCCAGGAGAAGCCCAATCAGCGTCTGCGTCGCATACCCAGCGTTCAGCCGGGTGCCCTTAGCTACGAGGAGCTGGTCAAGGAGGGCACCTTTGGTCGCATCTATGCTGGCAAACTGGGCGAATCCTGTGATGCTTTGGTCAAGACCGTCATCGATGGGGCCTCGCTTACCCAGGTGGCCTGTCTGCTGCAGGATGCCTCGCTGCTGATCGGTGTGAGCCATCAGCATATCCTGGCGCCGCTGCTGGCTAATACAGAGCTGCCAGGACCGCCAGAGATTGCCTATCCCTATCCGTCCAAGGGGAATCTGAAGATGTGAGTACAAGCTATAAATAAACACTAAACTAGGAAGTAGAATGCTTTAAATTGATGTACATATAATATGTTTGCTGTTAGCCTTAAAGTTTGCTAGTAATTCTAAGGTATTAACTTGTTGTTTTTTTAAATATTTCTCCTCAACAGGTACTTGCAAAAGTCCCGTGAATCCAGTGCGGTCTTGAGCACCCGCCAGCTGGTTGAGTTTGGCCTGCACATCACCAAGGGCTTGGCCTACCTTCACTCCCTGGGTATTGTCCACAAGGATATTGCCACGCGCAATTGCTAGTGAGTATTGGAAGATATATATAGATATATAGATGCATTTAATTGTTTGAGTTTACTATCCTTAACAATAATAAATTACTCACCAAGTACCATGCCCATTTCAACTCTTACTTTCCAGCCTGGACGAGGAGGCGTACGTGAAGATCTGCGACAGCGCCTTGTCCCGTGACCTCTTCCCCGACGACTATGACTGCCTGGGCGACAACGAGAATCGTCCGCTGAAGTGGCTATCCCTGGAGTCCCTCCAGAAACGTGTGTATGCCACCCAGGGTGATGTGTGGGCACTGGGCGTAACCTACTGGGAGCTGGTCACCCTGGCCCAGATGCCGCACGAAGAGGTTGATATATTCGAGCTTACCAATTACTTGGCCGCCGGCTTTCGGCTGGAGCAGCCCGTCAACTGCCCCGATGAATTGTGAGTTAACACAGACAACTTCCCCGGCTTACTCTACTTGAAATTAAGACATTTTTCCCTGTATTCTTTTTGTTTTTTTTTGTTTCTCTGTGCCATTTCCCACAGCTTCACTGTTATGAACTGCTGTTGGCATAGCGAGGCCAAGCAAAGGCCGACGCCCTCGCAGCTGCTGTCGTATCTGCAGGACTTCCATGCGGATCTGGGCATGTACATCTAAGCGAGAGGAAGGACTCAAGTCTGCGAGATATGAAGCCGCAGCGGAAGACGAAGCCTAAGATAAATTAATTGAAACTTTTGCATTTTAAATGTGAGATTAAATGTGAATTTACCTGTTAGAGTTCGGCGCAAAACCAATTAAAATGAAAGCCAGCTAACTTCAGATACGTAAGCAACACACACAACACAACACAACACACACACACAATGCACACTGGGGTGGACCTCAATGGGTTAAGTCCCATTAAGAGTTGTGTACTTTAAGGGGTTAACTGCATGTAAATAAACATTTTCAAGAAAAGGCTAAGGCCCAAGAACTATAAAATCTATAATTAAAGCAATGCCTTTTAAAGCCAACACTGCCACACTGCGTATGCGTGATGCAATTAATAAGCCAGCGGCCACAGGGCGTATGAATTACAGAAGTTTTGACCAAACCAATAAGCATTTGAGCTGCGTATAAGTGATATACCTTAAAGCCCAATCACTGTCGTCTTAAAGCAAACATCCTGCCATCTTTAGCCACACGGCGTATGAGTGATATGCTTGATTATCATTAAAGAACAACACGAATGCCCTTAAATCCGGCCTAGGACATCACAAGTCAAATGGCAATTGAGGTCCACCCGAACAATAGAACGAAACGAAAACCGTTTATGGCCATCAACTTTTCCCAGTTCGAATGGTTTAAGGAAAATGCCCTTTGGGGGCAGCAGCACGTGGTTTAAGCATAACGTAAAACTGAGCATTTAAGTAGCTAGCAATTGAATAACAAACACCCAGAAAAACACACAAACACACACACAAACCGTACATGATAAATGAATGTGAATTATTGATGTGCATATTTTATTGAATGTGTGTAGTAACATAAGCTTAGGAAGGATACGAAAGGATAGGAAGGAAGCTGAAGTAAAGTAAAACAGAGCGAAAAGGGGAGTTGAGATGCGACAACAGGAATGCGGAATCTTTTGTTCTCGTATGTTGTCCTCGATTGTTACGAAAGCGATATATTTATTTACCTTGATTATTATTATTATTACTATTGCGTACATGTCATAAGGGAGGAAGTTCAAAACAGAATCTGAATCAGGTGAAAAGCAAAAACAGCAAATGTTAAACCGATGGCAAACAACACACACACACCACACACACCAAGCACACACACACCCGTAGGCATAGAGCTTCCTTAACACTCGCCACACTTAGACTTAACCCCTTCGTGACCGCATATCGCACAGGCTTTGATTTCGAAGGAGAATCTTGTCGCCATCGTTTAGTTGCTCATTTAGTTCACTTGCTCTCCCTGAAAGAAGGGTGTAATCTCCGCTCCTGACAGGTGCAGCTGGTATTCCTTCCAGTGCACTACTCTTTCTCTTTATCTCTGGCTGTCTGAGGAAAAGCTGCAGCTTAAGATGTCCTTGTTGTTTGTTTATGCCTTTTAGTTGAATTAGCCAAGTATTGTTTCTGTTTCCGTTTCCATTCCCCCCTAGACTTATGTATTAATTTGCATTTCCGTTAGCCAAAAGCCAGCTGGCAACTTAAAGTTGTCAAGTTCCCTGATGAACAACGTCCCCCCACACACCAAAAAACCACAATAAGGACACTAGCCAAGGGAAATATAAGGGGATGTGGCAGATACAAGTCGCAGGAACCCCTAGAATAAAGCTATAACTAAGGAAAATAACTTTAAACGACGAGTATTAACTCATCCCCGCCCAGGCTCAAGGACTAGTGTTTACTAGCTAAATAATTGAATTGAAAACGTAGTTTAAATGTTCTCTGTAATAATTACAAATACAAAAGAAAGTACAGTCAAGCACCGGCGAAAAACAACTAAGAAAATCAAATAGAAAATACAGAAAAATACAGAAAATTACAGAACTACAGTTCCCAGAGACCAGCAAGCTGCTTATTCATCTAGTTACGTAAGCTTTCGCCATATTGGTTTTACACTTAAGCTACGCACACTCTCTCCTTCTCTCGACTAGGGGAAAATACGTTACTAAGGCAAATATTCCGAACTGGAAAACTATCAACGCAAAAGGATCTCTGTCTGCATTTTAATAAATACAAATACATATATATATTGCCGAGAAGGCTGCCAGGCAGTTCGCACACACACACACACACCTACACTTATCCTGTATTTCGAGTAGATTATAAAGCTAAGGAGGAGCCACAACCACCACCACTACTACTATAACTAACTGAATGTGTTTCATGTTTATAATATATGTGTATGTGAGTGTATGTCTATGACTAAACGTATATTTTGTCGTCAAATTGAAAACTAACTGTAACTGTAACTGTAACTGTAAACGCTATTAACAAGAAGCAGCGGAAGAAGCCCACACACACACACACACACACTTGCCACAAAGCAAAACAAATTGTCTAATTCACACACATACATATGTCTCACTCTTTAACTCTATACATATATAGATGTATCTCTGTCTCTGTCTTACCTCTAGATATATATATACCCTAGCGTGTATGTATGATTGTATGTGTATACTGAAGCAAAAGCAAACAAATTTCGAAACTAATTCGTATTCGAAAATAAAAAACAAACGAAATACTACATACATATATTTACTAAGGCACTCACACTAACACTAACACCAACACCCACACTAAGCACCTCGCCTGCCATCAGCCGAATGCTATTATAAGGATGGAATGTGGGCGTGACACTATATAAAAGGACAAGGCTAAGAAACCTGAGTAACAGGACGGACAACCGAAAGCAGAAATTCAATTTTTGTGAGGAGACAGCAGAAACAGGCAGACAACAAAGTAAACAACAAAAACATTAAACAAAAAAACAAGAAAAACAGAAAGAAAAAAAAAACAAAGCAAATAAATTAAATGTTCCTTTTGAATCATAAACAAAAATTTGCAAACTGAGCAATCTCAGTTCTTTATTAATCCACCAACGGCTTCTATGGGTTTGTATGGGCACTGGGAAGGGCGAGGTAAAAAAAAGGATGCAGCCTTTGGCTTGGGGTAGGAACAGGGTCTGGGGGCCTGGGTCCCGGGTACTGGGGTCAGGTCCGATTCGTTGGCCAGTTCTGATCCATGCGAGGGCACGTTCGCACACAACAGGAGCGGAGCGAAGGAGGACTCGAATTGGGCGCCTCAAAGGGAGCTAATGAAAATTACGCCTGGAAAAAAACCGGTTTATAATTGAAAATATCATAATGATTGCCAAAAATCGCATTCATTGTCATTAAAAACCAAATTATTTAATGGTGTAATATTAAAAACTTGAAAATATATAATATTTTTCAAGTTATAAAATGTAAAAAACTGGCTAAAAATGCACGAAACTTAACATTTTTTCAATTTTAAAACAGAATATGCTGTATTATTAATTTTAATATAAACAATTCAAACAACTCTTTCAAAATCAATACTTTTTTGCCTTAGGTTTGATGTTTTTTAGGCTTGAAAAAATTATTTTATACAAATACCGATTTAAATTATTTAAAATCACTAGAAAGTGCACATTTCAAGCCTTCTTGTCAACAAAAACAACTTTCCGTATTGAAATTCATCTTTATTTAGGCATAACTATGTTTGATTTCTTATCAAATAGTTGCAAACTAATATCTCATTTCTTGAATAAAATAATTTCTGAAATATACATAAATTTAGTGTAAATAACAATGATAATTCTAAATAAATTAATCACTTTTCTAGTGACTAAATAAAAGTCATCTATATTAATACATCCACTCACTGGTTAATTATTTCTTTATTTGATTATTTTCTTAGATTTTTTATTTCTTAAAGGTCTTACCCTAGCTATCTGTGAACCGGCCCTGGACTGTGTCCGCCATCCTTTTTACTCAGTCAAACATATTTGCCGTGCGTGTCAAAAACTGAGCGATGCGCATTTGTTGACCCCCAGCGAGTACCCTTTTTTCCCAAGGATTCCTTTGCCCCAGCTTTAATTACAATGAGAGACAAGTCAAGGCCCTCGAAGTGGGGATACCCTATAATTAAATATAGCTTTATATGGCCCATGTTTTAAGTGAAAGTAAGTAAGGAAGTTTTAAGATGAAAAGTAAGTACTTGAACAGTGGGTTTATAACTTCGTTTAAACTTTATTGAAGACAATCAAACAGTGTTAATAAAAACAATATATTTTTATTGACTTAAAACTTGGCATATACTCGACCCCTTCTGGAAAATTTCCCGGGTATACTCAATCTGTTTTTGCCCTGCCCTTCGGAACTGTCACTGGACATTCGCTTTTTCACCCGTTCTCATAACGACAAAACTTTGAGTGGCAGGCCCGCAGGATGGGCTTCCACTCGTATCGCGACGAAGCTGGGAAAAGCTGCGTTATATGTTTGCCTTTGAGATGGCAAAAAACAAAAAAAAAAAATAGCAGAATCAGGAAGCAAAACAAACTAAATGGGAAAATCCGGGCTAAAGTTTGCCGTGGAAAAACATCGAAAGGAAAGGAAACAGAAGTCTCCCTCGCGGATACCTCAACAGGTGTTGGTGGCGGTGGCATGGGGAAGGTGTATATGGCAGCCATTCCATTGGATTAAGTTTTGTAATTAGCCAAGTCTGATTGAATTGGAAATCATGTTTGCAAATTAATGAGCAATTAGTTGACGCATTATGAGCGTGTCGTCTGCCCCATTCAATTTGCGGCTGATAGGATTGATAAGATACAAGGATTAGAGGGGAAATTTAACCAAATAGGGATGACTTCAGGTAAAACAAGTAAAATATATGAGGAAATACTGACTTTTTAAAGTTTTTAAGCTTAGTTTTAGAGAAAATTCGTAGGAAAACAGCAGCTTAAACTTGAAATTTGAAGTTAAAGTATTAGCATAGCTGCAATGAAATTGTTTTGAATTTAAATCGTGGTTGTTATTTGTGTATTCATATTTTATTTTGTATATTTAAAGAAAGATATGAAGCAGAATCATTTGCATTTTTATTATTCTAATATTTTTACCTCGGAAAAAATAAAAATAAACAAGAAAAACCATTCTTTATAACCCAATCTTGTATGATTTTGCTTAAATGTGTTTTCCAAACTGGTAACAAATATTTCGTTTTATTTAATAATAGTTACCTGTAAATTTTAACTCATTTGTGGAGCTATGTTGCCTAAATATTTATTGTAAACTTCACTGCACATGCAAATTTAATAAACTAACATCAGGATAATAAAATTTAACTCCAAATTTTTGTTGCCGAAGTGTAGGCTCTGGTTAAGGGTTGCAAAGGCCCCGCTTTGGCAGGCATAAATCAAAATTCGTGATTGAGTTTATCGCAGCATTTTGGCATTTTAATCTATTTAGCATTTAATTGGCAGCCAAATGCCCTGGCCCCGAACTATAAAATATGCAAAACGCTTTTTAAATCATTTAAACGGCTTTATTATTTATGAATTCCGATGATTTGTGGCACTATTGGCCAGCCTAGGCCGTATCGATGGCCGTCCACGGCACTAAACCAATTAAAAATGAGTAAACATATCCCAACCATGATCGAAATGTTAGATTACGCATAATATATATATAAATATATATGGATATTGTAAAGAATTTTTATCCTGTGGTTGTGGCAGTACATTTTTTAAGCCGCCATTTTCAACTCAATCGGTTTAATTGTTTATGCAGTCCGCGTTTGCCTCGGCCGGGAATGTTAAACAAATTGCGGTATTGCGGACATATTGCAATTTTTATCTGCCCCTCCGTATTATGGGGCATCATATCCAGCCAGATGTGTTTTTTACCGCCTTTAATTAAAACGATATATAAACTTACACGGATACATGTGGAAAACGGGAAACCACAAAATAAATAGATTGCCCAGGAAAGTCCAGCTCGGCGGAAAGCAGCGATTATGTTTACGGGCTTCGGCCCGAGTCCGGGCTCTTGTTATTGCAGCTTCCAGTTATCGGTGTGGATTTTACATTTGATTAAACGTAAATATTGTAGGAAAAACAAGGAGTCCATGGCAAGCGAGTTCATCAATTTTTGGCAGCAAAAACTGCAGCTTTCAGCGGCTATTTGTTACTAGTTTACAAGCTTCGCCCTTGCATTAATTAAAATTTCACGCCAGGCTGCCCGGCGTGCAACAATAACCACCGGAATAACTCAACTTGATAGACGACGAGACGGCGAGGCCGGCAATTAAACATTCGGTGGGAGTGTGGCGCCCAAGATCGAATCTAAAGTTGTGTGTCTGCCACATCGACAACAAACACAACAAGAACAATTGGCCAACTTATCGCCAGACACCAAACACGAAAATACCGAATGGCAAAAACCAAACAATTGCAGCTGCAACATTTCACCAGTTTGGCTTCAATTATTTTTGTGGGTGGGACTCAGTGCTGTTCAGGGTGGATTTCCAATCAAATAAAGTAGCTAGATTTAAGTAAAATACAAAAGAGAACTATATTTATAATACATTTTCAATAAGGCCTTAACATTTATACATTTTTATATCGGCACCTTTTAAGGCAGGCTTTTATATAGAAGTGTTAGTTTTTGGAGATTAATTTTAAGTCTTTCTTTATTTTAGGAATATTAGCTTTAGACCAAAAAGTATTCTTTCAAAATAAAAAAATATAAAAACAAATTGGCAGACTTTTATTAAGAATTTATTACAGCGAATACGATTTAAACAACATTTTTCCAAAAGCGTTTAGTAAGTGAGTTAACTTTCGGGATAAAGACTCTTATCGAAGTGATGCTATATATGTCTGTATATATATGTAAAAAGCAAAAAGACTATTTCAAAAGACCTTCAAACATATATGAGCACTTTTTCATTTATTTTAAGAGCTTATCGTTAAGCTGTGTGATAAAAAACACTTTTTTCCCCATTTTTGAGTACAGCAGTGTGAAAGAAATTAAAAATATATATAATGCCATTCATTTGGTAAGTTTTTCCACATCAGTTAAATGGTAAACCAACATGTAAATGCTGTAATTACTGTAATTATATTACATTTGTATTTAAAATTATATATATTTCAATTTGAACGAAATGTTCTTATCTAAATCGTTGCCCTATTACACATATTAAGTGTATTCTAAATTGATTTGAAATCATTGAATTTTTAAATCAGTATTTGTGTATTCTTTATGACGTAAGTACAACAAAATCTGAAATGGTTTAAGCATGATCTGGTGTTGTATAGAGATCATTAAAAATCGTTTAACAACACATGTCAGAGAAATGTATAGTTTATTAAAATATTCATAATTATTTACAAATATTCAGCAGAACCTAAATTGGTCGATACAATTTCATTAAGATGATTTCCAACAATCCATTTAATGAATTACTTTAATGTGTATTATATTATATTATAATTTGCAACGAACATTATATTTTAAACTATCATGAATAGAAATCTAAATGCTTTCCCCATTATAAATTGACATATTGATTTATATTGATTTTCAATATGGAATTCAAGTTTATGGTTCAGTTCTCGTGGATTTATCAATACAATACGATGTGTGGAAAATATCGCCTTCTCGTTGTCTGTCTGATGGCTGGATATTTGATCAGCGGGGTACAAACTCAACAAAAACCAATAGAAACATCCTTTTAGTAAAGATAATTGTATTCCAGGTCGTTTCACTGGTTGAGTTCACGAATATTAATTGTAAAACTTTGGATGACAAGTATTCCGACTTCCCGATTTGCCGTTTGAAGTCCGTAAATCGGACCTATAAATACGTTTCCGTAAAAGTGCGACTCTTTAAGGTTCCGATTACCAAAATTAAGGTATGTCAAATGATCCTAAAAATGGTTGTAATATGTTTGTTTGTAATTTAGGTAAACCTAGCATTATATAAACGACTGAATGGCTTAAAACCCTTCCTTTACAATGTGACATTCGATGCGTGTAAGTTCTTGCAGAGTACAACCTCCAATCCGGTTGCGAGATATTTTTATGATTTCGGCAAAGATTATTCCAACATGAATCATACTTGTCCCTTTGACGTAAGTGATAGATGCTCTATATATATATATTATATACTATAATGGCTCTGTAATTGTTATAGCATGACCTTATAGTGGATAAGGTATCCGCTTCGATGATGAACTTTCGTGTAACCCGTGTATTGCCCTTTCCCGAGGGTAGCTACATGTTCGAAAGCCACTGGTATGCGTATGACATTAATAGAGCTATAGTTAAACTATACTTAACACTTTCATAAATTCTTTAAAATGTATTTTATTGTCATATCGATCTTTTAATAAGCAAACATTTTATAACAATTATTAATCCTTTATTTTTCTGCACAATATATATGGTATGATCTATGGCATCCTTATTTACTTATATCTTCCTAAACTGAAAACTTTAATCTTAACCTACTTCATTTCCCCCATGTATACCTCTTATTATTATTTTAATGATAATATATTCTTAATTTTAAGAGAAGTTTAACCTCAATAAGGCTGTGCTTAAACTTTATTTAACACTTTCTTAAATAATATCTGTAGTAGGAATGATCAGAAAATTTCTGGCGAAATAATATGTACTTCTACTTAGTTGTTTTTGAAAATAAATTGAAAGAATAACACAATAAATATATTTTAATTTATGTTTCTGTTTATAAATGAAATAATGTTTATTCTTACATTACCGATATCTGTTACCTTTGTCTTATAGCTGCAATAGGAAGGTCTGACTTAAATTCCAAACATTAAGGGAGTTTGGACATCGGTTTCCGAAGTTAGCTTAATTTCAGGTTAACATTTTGAGCTTACACATGCCAGAGAAATCCATATAAAATATTCAATAATTGTTTTATAAATATTCAGTTGTTAAGTCAAACCAGAACACAATTACAATTAGCCAATCAATGTCTTCAGTAGACTGTGAACAAGGAAATATCATATTTTTTAATGACAATACTGCCTACCTATTATTTAGGAAATTGGACGTTACAATATGAGATGTTTTCTATTTAATGTATTATTTTAAAGGGTATTCTATAATTCGCAACAAAAATTACATTTTAGACTATCATAAATAGTAATTCTAAATGCTTTTCCCATTAGGAACAGACATATTGATTTATATTGATTTTAAATATGGAATTTCAAGTTAATGGTTCAGTTCTCGTGGTTTTATCAATACTATATGATGGATAGGAAACACCGCCTTCTCGTTGTCTGTCTGTTGGCTGGATATTTGATTAGCGGGGTACAAACTCTATAAAAACGCAAGGAAAACATCCTTCTAGTAAAGATACCTGCTTTTCAGATCGATTCCCTGGTTGAGTTCACCAATATTAATTGTAAAACATTGGATAGCAAGTTTTGCGACTTCTCAATTTGCCTTTTAAAGTCCGTCAATCGGACCTACAAATATGTTTCCGTAAAAGTGCGACTCCTTCAGGTTCCGGTTTCCAAAATTAAGGTAAGCTGAACTGAGCTTTAGTAAATTATTGGAATTATTTTGTTTACAATTCAGGTGAACGTGGCATTATATAAGCGACTTAATGGCCTAAAGCCCTTCCTGTACAATGTGACAATCGATGGGTGTAAGTTTATGAAAAGTAAAACCTCCGATCCGGTTGCGAGATATTTCTATAACTTCAGCAAAGATTTTACCAACATGAATCACACTTGTCCGTTCGATGTAAGTCATCTTTGTACTATATATACTATAATTTATACTATAATGAGACTGTAATTGTTATAGCATGACCTGATAGTGGATAAGGTGTCCGCTGCGAATATGAACAACCGTTTGACCCAAGTCTTGCCCTTTCCCGAGGGCAGCTACATGTTCGAAAGCCATTGGTATGTGTTGGACATTAAAAGAGCCGTAGTTAAACTTTATTTAACTCTTTCATAAAGATTTTAATGTCTATATATAGCTTAAACATGGAAGTAATCTAAATTGTTCATTTTATATATATTTCTAATTGAATATATAAAGACTAGAATAAAATATTGAAGGCATCAAGTTCTTAAGATATTACTTAATAAATTAACTTATAATATAGCTCTAAAAATACCTGCAATGGGCTCGAAAAAGGCCAAATGGCTCCGACAGATGTTTCGGCTATTGATAAAATAAAATGGCAGAAACAGTTTACAAACTTTCGACCGTTTTACAACTAACAAAGGGTCACAAATCAAGTTGGACCGAGTTGCACGGGGGTTGACTCCGGATCGTGACTAACCGGAAGTCGCCATGTGCAAGAATTCCGCCAGCCACCAGCCAGTCACCCTCCCCGACTCCTAATCCCGCCCAGTTCCCTCATCCCTCTCACAACTTGGGCTGCCTGCAGTGTTGCGATTTAATTAAAGCGCTATTAAGTCAGCAATTAACAACAACAATAACAAAAGCAACAACGACAGCGGCAACAACAAAAGCGACAGCAACAATAGCAGCAGCAGCGACAACAGCAAAGAGGCAAAACAACTTTAGCGCCCTGATATTTATACTCTTACATAGAAGTATTAATGGTTTCTTATGTAGATTAGGTTAATTATTTATTATCAAATTAAATTAAAATAATTTATACATATTTTTCCCTTTATTAATCTTAATTTTCCTTTATAAAAACAATCAGAACATTCTACAAAAATTATATTATATTATAGGCTGAAGTTGATCTTGATTCCCTTAAAACTAAAACGAATTCCTTGCCTTATATTAATAAGAAACATCTTTATTCCTTAAATATATTTACAAATAAATTTTTCTTCATTTGCAAGGGTATCCCAACTTCGTCTAGCTGTAGTTAAACTTACCTTCTGTTGGCTTTTGCCATTGTTTTGCCCCTTTTTCATTATGTTTGCTTTGCTTTTTGTTACTGCTGGCGCATTAAATTCTTTTTTAGCCACGTTATCGCTTAGAGAATTCATTAGCAATTGCAGGAGGGACATTCATTGGGTCCACAAACCATTTTGCATATCGCAAAATAACAAATAATAATAAAAAACAACGTTAAAAACCTGACAAAGGACTCGTGTACGAACAACAACTGCAAAGGCGGCAATGTTGGGGCAAAAGTTTGCAACCCTTTGAGGTTTGCCGACAAACTGCATCTGGCAATGCAACGAAATGTATGTGTTTTTCCTAGACATTTTTGCCACAACAGCCGAGAGAAATTCCAAAAAGTCTAAAGGTATTTATGGGAAGTCTAAGGATAATTTAAATATCTAAGTAACCCACAGTATTTTAACCTTAATTAACTGAATATATTTGAAGAGGAGTATGAGATCAAGGAGTTACTATCAAGTATTCGTAACCAGTTATTCGTATTCGTATTCAGTTATTTGAATTATGAAAGTCCAAGGATTATTAGAAAATATTTATATAAGGAAAGGCTAAGGTAGCAAGACTATAAAGGCTCGCAAAATAGAATTATATAAGCTATTATTCTTCCTATTTTATTGAAAAGAAAAACAAGAGCTACATGTCTTTAAAATTTTCTTAGAAAGCTGGAAAACATATATGAAAAACTTACAAGAACTGAATTTTCAGATTCATTCTACCTGTGGAAATATATATTCTAATAAACTAACAAAAACTTGTACCGAAAAAAAATAAATCAAATAACCGCAAGTTGTTTTCGACGCTGCCTGTCATTCTTGAAACGCAAAAACATTAATTCCGCTGCACATGTAATGAATTTTATATTTTATTAACTCAACTGCGCAAACAATAAGCAAACAACAATTAAGTACCACCCACAAAATATATCCAGCCCCCTTACTGAATATTTCGACTAATTTGATTATATTGAAATAAATGCAATTTAATTATATGCACACATGGCACCCTGCTGACATTTAAAGCAAATATTCACAAGTTCTACGGGATTAAACCGATTGTTTTCGGGTGGCATTTTTTAAATATTAAATAAACAGGCAAAAGTACTAAACTCCAATCAAAATATTAAATGAAAAATTGTATTCTTTTAGTTACCGAGTTAAGCAAATAAACGGCATTCCAAATAAAAGCAAACTTAATAAAGAGCACTTGAAAATGGGTAAATTCTTTGAATTCAAAATACTGCAAATGATAAAAGTCGGTCTCTATTGTATGGATTATTATTTCGCCTTTTTCATTGTTTAGCATAGCAACTAAAAATTCGGAATTTTTGGGTTTACGCAGAGGAAAGGAGTGTTCGTGGTGTTCGGGGTGCTTTTTGGGTGGTTTCCCCGGCACAAGGAGCCCATTAAAAACATGGAAAATAAAATAAACCAGCCGCTGTTGCCATTTTCCACTTTTCCCCCTAATATTTGACTTTGTTCTTGCCGTTTCGACGAGAAAGTTTTATTAGGGGTACGTGTCAGGGTTGCCATGAGAGTGCGGATAAAGGGGGGAGATGTTTAGGGTTTTGCTTCGAACGAACTGAAACTGTCAAAAGTGCACATTCCGCTCTTGACATTTTTCCAAAGCGCAGCTTGAACTCTGGCCCCGCCGCCAGGCAGGCAGGAGGAGTGGCAAGAAGGTCTGATGTCGTTCCAGCGATTGGCATTGAAAGCGCAAATGAAAGGGAAGTCCCCATATTTGAGTGGCAGTGGCAGCTTGCGATGGAATGCCCAGACCCAGACACACACACATCCCAGGGGGTGGTAAAACCAGCGACGGCACGCGTCCTTCCGACCCCCCCGGGGCGTGTCGCACTCCCACCCACCCGCCTGTCGAACAGTTAAAAAAGGCAAAACGACAACGAGGCATAAACCCAGAAATTTGCTCTCTGTACGTTTATTGCTTTTAAATTTGCCAATTGTCGAATCTGGCGCAAAGTAAGTGCATGTGGGTGTGTGCACTGCAAATAATTCTTGGGGCTTTTAAAGCGGAAAGGGATATTTAAGATATGTTTGGTAATTCGAGCCGGATAGCTGGGGAATTTAAGCTACAGTTTTTTTTTTTGTTTGAATGAAGATATTAGAGAAATCAAAGTATAATTAATAGCAACTCTTTACACATTAAACTATATTTATTAATTTTGTTAAAGAAAGTAATAGTTATTAAATACCCTTAACATTAATTAATAGTTATTAAATACCCTCAACATTAATCCTGTCACACCCCAATTTGTTCCTACTTTATATCCTTTATACTGGTATTACCTTCATCTTTAACCTAATCCGTGGTGAAGTGGAGAGTACTTACCCGATAAAGTGAGCTTAATTTCCACATATCGGTTAGAAATACTAAATCCTATTTACCATTAGTGTAACGATATATATCCTATAACCTCTAGCGTATATATCCTTTTTAAACAAAAAACCTTTAATCCTAACCAACTTAGTAAGCAGGCAAGGAAACATTCAGACATCACACCATGCAAACTTTACCTATACTTTTTCCTATTGAGTCTTCTAACACCTTACCCTAACAAGCACGTGCTTGGAGTCGCAAGGACCTCTTGGGTGTAATAGGAATAATGGGTAAATAGGAATAATATATATAAGAATAGTATAATGATAAGAATAATAAGAATAATTAGAATAATAAGAATAATAAGAATAATAAGAATGATAAGAATAATAAGAATAATAAGAATAAGAATAATATTAACAAGAATATTACCCCCAATTGTATCATAATTTCCCCCAGTGTATCTGCTTCCCCCCTCCGATATGGGCCTGTCCGTGTAAGTCTACTGCAAATTGCTTATCAAGCGAACGCATGTAACAGTCAAACTGAAACTGAAAAGAGGGCCAAAGCATTGGCAAAAGCAGCCCTTAATTTGGCCAATTTAAAAATGGAAATCGATTCCCCCGAGATGCCGGGAGATGTGTCAATAAAATGTGATTAACAAGTTGCAGCACAAAAAAAAATGCCAGGACATGGCACTGCAATCGGATAATGGTGAAACTTTTGCCCGACTTTCGTTCCCTGCAGGCATTTAGCTCCACGTCCCCCGTTTGTATTGTGCCATTTTTTGTACTCTAGAATCCTGGCGGGAGCGTGGCGAATTATCCTTTCATAAGTGACAAATACGTCCACCCTTATCAGCGACGGCTGCCGCTGCTGCAAGTAATGAGGTTTTATTCCAAAGCAAGTGACTTCCAGGGTTCTGGTCCCTGGTAATTTGCAATAAATATGCAGACACAAACAGATCCACAGCTACAGCTACCAAATCCCAGAATAATAACCAAGGGTTGGCTACGGTCTTGTGGCGAAGTGTAAACTCCCCTTCGGTGAGTCCTGGCACTGCATTCCGCTGGAGATTCATCATCGCCAGCATTTTGCACCAACTAACAATGACTGGAGCTCGGCACTTAATTAGAGACGAGGAAAACTGCAGTTCAAACAATGCCAAAAGCCAAATGCCAAATGATAGTTTGTAATTCGCCAGCTTAAGGCAGCTTATGATGGGGATACTTTGTAGTTGCTTTCGAAATGCGATACACGTTTAATTTCTTGTCTCAAATTGTGATAGCTGTATTTAAGCAGAGGTAAATTAATACCTTCGTAAACATTTATAATCCTTACTTGTCTCAAATTATCATAACTTCACTCGGGCAGAAAACATTTAATCCCGGATTAAAAACATGCAATGATTAGGCAAACCATTTGTTTAATTAAATGTGCATGGAAATAATAAAGCCAATTACTCTTGGTTATTAATTGTTTAATTAGCTGCTCTTTGGCTAAATAACTTTTTGAATCTCTTGTTTTTAATTTATTTTAACTCGTTGTTTAATTTGAAAGCTGATACGAATGGCATTTATTTATGTTTCTATTAAATAGAATATTCAATATATATTTCACTTGTCAAATTAATGACACATCTTTAGTTACTTTTGACTACATTTTCTGTTTGTGACTTTCTCAAAACCTTGAGGCTATTTCAAGGACTTTTATTGAAAGGCTCTGTCTTTAATTAATAAATGTACTTTAAGCTAAGCAAGAGACACTACAATCAAAATGCAAAAACAAGTTATTGAGCCTTTAAGATAGGTATCTTGAATTTATCTATCAGTCTTACTTATAGTTTATGTATTCTCTATATAATTTAATTAATTTTGGCTATAAAACATTTCTTTCTTTTTTTAAAACACTTACATTTGAAAAAATAAAATATAAACAAGCAAATACTTCTCAATTTCTGCAACACATTCAATGTATAAACTATAAAATAATAATAATCATATAATTATAAATATTATGGTCAACTTAAGATATTTTCTTTTATTTTTAAGACTTTTATTTACCATAATTAAATATAAACTATAGAATATAAACATTTAAAATCTCTTCCACAGAATCTGGGCAATTTCCTTATAAATTTATTAGCATTGCAGTGTCAATTTGTTCGGTACTTTTAATATATAAACTATAAATTAATAATCATCTCATCTTCCAAATAAACTTAACTATTTTTCCTTTTAAGTTCGATAAGCAAGACCGCAGATAATGCTAAAATAACAATTTCTGTCTAAACTCAAGTACTTCCAGTTAACACCCAGTATCATTTGGCTGATTTCGTTTGTGATTTCGTTCCCATATGCAATTATATAGGTATATAAAATATATATTTCTCGAGGGCTTTTGCGGTTGCCTGATAAGCCGAAATATTTTCCAGGAAGGTTGCAAAGTCAAGAGAATATCGGAACTGGCTTGTTTTGGGTGTGAGTCAGGTAATCTTATCGCGGAATGAGATTGCCGTTCTCTGGGGGGGTTTCTTTTACTTTGATTTTATTTTGCACTATTTGGCTGGCGTTTTTCGCCAGTTATGATGATAGCCCCGCGGCCCCGCAGGTGCGATAAGCCCCGTTACAGGCAACAGAAGTTAATTAAAAGCGAAAAAACGCTTCTGTAAACAATGTCTCATTCACCTGCCGGGCGTCCTATAAAAGCGGCGACGCCGACAACAGCTGACACCAAACGAACCAGAACCTCCAACATGCGCAGTCTGCTGATCCTCTCCGTTGTCCTCGCCGTGATCCTTGGCGGACACGCCTACAGTTCCAGCTGGGGTCGTCGCACCAGCAGTGACTACCTGCTCTCCCGCCAGACGGAGATCCGTAATCCCCTGAAGAACAACTACTGGAACGTCAACATCGAATTCCCACGTGCCGTAAGTTTAACTGATCTAGAAGTTCACTTTGGAAAATTACTCATGGAAATCGTATATCTCTCAGGGCACCGTCAACTACTACAACATCTCGGCCATCTTTGTCTATGACAACTTTAAGAACAGTTCTGGAGCTGCTCCCAGTCTGTGGTCCGGCGGTCCGGGGTACCGCTTTGCAACCATCAACCTGCGCGGACAAGTCAGTCGAGGCATCAACTCTACCGTCGAGATTTGGGGACGTTAAGTCTTCTATTGGGAATCTACAATAACCGAATAAAATCAGCTTGGAAAGCCAATTGGAATAAAGTAAACAAAACGGTTTTATATATCTATATTTAGGAATATTCTAGGGGTGACACACCAGTATTCACTTTCTGAAAGCCACTTGCTCTTCGCAAAATCTTTCGCATATATGCATGCCTTTATCGCTCTTCTTCGTCTTGCCTGCAATGTACAAGCAAAACAGAAACTACAGCTTAACAGTTACACTTAGTAGCGAACGAGAGGGGTTATTTTTAGCTTCTCTCTGAGAGAGCTTCTCCGATATGCTCTTTTTTAAATATGTATCCTTTTATTCTCGGAATCTGAGCCGAAAGAATAAAATCATTGGAAAGTATTAGACAATTAAAGTAGATTTAAATAAATTGTTGACAATTTTTCGCTAATTAGAATTGGTTTCATTTTTATTTACTTATACACTTACCAAAATACCAGGTAAAACACGTAAAAAAGCTACTCTGGAGCCAAAAGCCGGGACTCAAACCCACTAGTAGAGAGTAATAGTGCGAGCGAGATAGATAAATGGTTGAAACTTTAATGTTTATTATCTTTCCTGTTTATTATCCAATTTTCCTTCAAATTAAAGACAATTTTCAATATGGTACCGAGTATTATATTACTCTGCAGATTAATATTTAATATAACACATTTTTCCTATTACCATAGCAAAGAACACGGTAAATAACATATATTTGTGACAAAAATAAATACAAATTAGTGCTCAAAGCCCCTAACCCTAAGATAAAACAATTAAGAACTTATTACGAAAGAGTTAAGTAAATGTTAACTACAGCTTTCTTGGAGTTGTAGGCAAACCAGTCGGTTTTGAGCATATAGCTGCCCTCGGGAAAGGGCAACATGTTGCTTATTCGGTGGTTTACCGACTCACTTGATACCTTATCCAGCAGCAGATCATGCTAAAACACCGTTATTAGAGATTTTGTTTAGGATTCAAAGGTATATGGATTACTTACGTCATAGGGACAACTATGATTCATGTTGGAAAAGTTCCTAAAGCAATCATAGAAAAATCTCGCAACCGGATTAACCCGAGTGTTTTTTATAAATTTACACCCGTCGACAGTCACATTGTAGAGGAAAGGTTTAAGCCCATTAAGTCGCTTATACAATGCCAAGTTCACCTAAAGGGCTAACAAATATAAATACAAATATTTTTAAGGGTTGTAAAATATATACCTTCACTTTGTTAATCGGAACCTTAAAGAGTCGCACTTTCAAGGTAAAGTATTTGTAGGTCCGATTTATTGACTTCAAGTGGCAATATTCGAAGTCTGAAAACTCCTTGTCCACAGTTTCACATTTGATATTCGTAAACTCAACCAGAGAAAGGCCCTGAATAGAAGGAATGTTTATTAAAAGGCTTTTTTCTATTAGTTTCTGTAGAGTTTGTACCTTGTTAACCAAATAAACGGCCACCAGACAGACAAGGAGAAAGCGGTGTTTTCCATCCATCATGTTCTATTTATAAATCGACACTGACTTTTAATTGATAAACCGATCCATTTCGTAATTTAAAACCATTTAAAATGGTATTATATTATTTTAGGAACAGGTTAAAAAGCTGCCAACGAGTGTGCTCGACTGTGAAATACCCGCCATTATTTTTCAAATTAAAAGGCACATTACCAGGGCTTGCTTATTCACTTTCACTTTTAAGGGAAAGCTGAAGGTAATATGAGCATAAGTAGTATATAATATATAATAATGATAATAATCCTTACAAATCTAAACCTTATATCTCTAAGATCTTTAGTCTTTTATTTTTCAACTGTCTGCATTCCAGACTCTCTTTTATCTAAAAAGTCGAAGGTTTTCCCATCGCTTTTCTATTGTTTTTTTTGCCTTTTCAGCCAGACTCTGGTGCTTGTGATAAGCCTCGTTACAGGTAACACAAGTTAATTAAAAACCCTGATTAGTTGCGACTATAAAAGACTCTGCTGATGGATGTGTTGCTACAAAACTATCCATGAAAGCATCATGCGCAGTCTCGTGATCCTTGCCATCATCCTGCCCTTGATCCTTGGCTGCAAAGCTTATAGCGCCAGCTTTGGGGAACGATTCGCCTACAATGTTATTCTGTTCCGACAAACGGAGATCAGGGATCCCATCGAGAATAAATACGAGAACGTGCATGTGGAGTTCCCCTGTGGCGTCAGTTGGCGTGTATCTTCTGGGTGAATCCCTTAATTACAAAAATATTTATCTTAAAACCTAAAGGGCTCTATTAACAACTACACCATTACGGCTATCTATGTTTATGATAACTTTGCGAATAGTTCTGGAGCGGCTCCCAGTTTGTGGAGAGGCGGCGTTGGTGGCAGCGAAGTCATCGTCAATCTGCGTGGCCAAGTCGGTGAAGGCATTAACTCCACCATCGAGATTTGGGGGATTTAGAGAGCTTCAATAATTAAAACCTAAACAGAATTCAGTACAAAAATATATAAGCTAAAATGGCTCTTTTATAAAACTTAAGTAAATTCACTTTAATAATGTTTAATGATGAAAAGTGATTTAATAAATGTATTTCCTTAAAAAATCAACTATTTCCTGTGATTATTTATTCACTAAAAGGTGAAGAGAAAGGCATAAAGAGAGCTTAGTTAAATTAAAACTATTATTACTTTATTTATTATGTATACTTATTCAAAGAAGCAACTATTTCCGCTGACTATTAGTAAAGGTAAAGCTAAGAGTAAATCCCTAAATAGGCCCCTTTCAACGAGGTACAGTGATATCTCCATTATTCTTCACCTTCAATTTAAATAGCATATTGATATGTCTATCCCTGGCCAACTTTGCATATTCTTCTTGTATTAGCCTTGGGTCAATCCCCGACAAAACTCCCCCAAAAAGTTTCGCTTCGAGTTTTTCCCCTTTTTGCCATATTTTGTGTGTGTGTGTTGCTGGCTTTATTCTCCCCCCCCAAAAAAAAGGATGAAAGCCTTTTTCCCTTCTCTGGCAGCCAGCGGCGTAGTCATCTAGCAAAGGAAAACATTCAATATTTAATAAATACGCAGGGTGTGTGTTGGGTGTGTGTGTTGTGGATAGATGGTACCGAAGTTAGCTGGGACTATTGCCCACAAATCCTGTGAAGCCCCCAGACAGACTGTTAAAAGGGCTAGAGGGGCTAAGCCAAAACCAAAAAAAAAAACCCCCAAAAACCTCCTAAAACTTAACAAAAAAATGCTAAAGAAAGGAAAAACTGAGGAGGGGAGACAGACTTATTGGCCTTGGCTCATTGGATGTGTAAAATTTGTATTTCAAATTGCCAGAAAAAAGAAGGAGTCTGCTAAGCTGCACGGTCAAAAGGATGTGTCGGCTGAGTCCCTTTTTTTATATCCTTTTCTTGGGCTATTTCCCCAGTTTATGTATCGAATTTAAATTTCAATTTTAAATGTCTCGAGGCGATGGAAACGTTGAAGTCGGGGGCGATCGATGTTGGCGGTAAACATTTACACACGAATGTTTGAAAAGTTGTCAACGAAATGTTTCACTTAGTTAATATGCAAAGCGCGGCCATGGCCAAAATCCCCGGATATGTTTACGGCAACGGATACAGCCGGATGCCAAAGGATACAAAGGATAAGGTGGGCATGGGGCAGGGTAGAAAGGATATCAGCTGCACTCGCTGTAAGTCGCGCGCTTTAAGCAAGGGAAAGTCCCCATGTTCTCGTTCGATAAAAGTCACGTAACTGCAGTGTGGCAGCGATGAAAGCAGGCAGAGATTTTCGCAACGGCAGATGCGGTGCATCCGAATTCGATTTGTGCTTCTGGCGAAAGGCAACCTCTCCCCCCAACCTGAAGACCCGGCAAATGCGACTACTTCCGGCCCTGGCATTCGCATTCACTTGACATTCCTCATACGCCGCGTGGCCACCGCACCGAAATGCCTAACGTAAGCCGCTTGCCGGCTAAGCTGACCACCACAGCAGTGTTCCTCCGGCTGACCAAGCTGCCACATACACGCATACAGAGGCACTCCACCTCCTTGTAACCCCAGTTTCCTCATCCCCTCACGCCTGCTGTCATCGGCAACAGCTTGCCGAGCAATTACTTCGGACTGCCCCGGAAATGTCGCCTGAAAACCAGCAGCGACATCAGTGGCAGCTGCTTGGAGCAGGTCCTGCCACGACTCCCCCAAAATTCACACATTCCTGGCGGAGACAGAGGCGGCTGTGGCCGGGGGGAAGTGGCATATGCAGCATATGTCTGCTTACACTGGCCTGCGCGGTGGAGTTACATTGTAGTAACCGCCTCAAATGGGATTTCAATTAGCAGCGATTTTGTTGTCCAGTGTGCCGAGTGGGTCACAACACCCTTAAAGGACTTTGTCTGGGTGCACTGATAAAAAATTAGATCATTAATCAGGTTATTTACTAGAATATTAATGTAGACATTATTTTATAATGAAGAAAATAATTGTTAAAATTGAAAATAAATTTTAAATATAATAAATAAAGAAAATAAATAATTTAAATACGATTTTTTTTATTATATTTAAAGCATCCTTAAAACTTCATTCTTTATACAAAAATTTTCTTCATTAAGTTTTTAATATGTTTTTAGTATGTTTTAAAATCGTGAGACAACGCCCTTTAAAATTTATCGATAAAAAATATATCAATATCTCAATATCATATCGAAAGTATTGTAAACTTTCCATAATCAGCGCATCCGGACAACTAATATTAGATATTGACTTATGCAAGACCCTGAGAAGGTCGTCCTGGTTAACTTAACCTAACCTATTGGTAACTTGTATATATACACTTTTTAAATATCGAAAAATATCACATTTTATGTTAGAATATCGATATTATAACAAACATATCCGAAAAGTCGTATTTAAATTAGTTATTCTCTTTATTTTCTTATATTTAAAGCATCCTTAAAACTTCATTCTTTACACAATTATTTTCTATGAGAATAGTTTATTCTTGATACCCTAACTTTCTACAAGAATAGTTTTTAACTCCGATTAGGCTCTTCATGGGCAAAGTTCGATATATCCAGCAGAATATCGATTTATGCCGCAACGTTAAACTTTTAATTTATTTAAATTTAAATTTAAACTTATTCGATTTATATTAAACGCAACATTAACATTACGATTAATTAATCGACCTTCAAGTCAAATATCAACACAGTATCGATATACCCATATTATCTATCTTCCATCCCTAATTTAAACTAACTATGTTTACCCCTTTATCAATTATTAGAAATTCCACAAAATTGATTTATTAAAATATAACAAAACAAATTTTTAATATTTTCCAGACAAATAAATTGATCCATTAAATCCTTTTCATTAAAATGCAATCAATATTTATATTTATTTTATAATTCGTTCGCTTTTATTTATTCTTTTTGTTTAATTTGGGACTTTAAAATATTTTTCTCTTCCTGCACATTTATGGGCAGAAGGAGGAAGAGTTGAGGTGACACTGCCCGGAGGGGGACACATGACATGAAAGGGTGTCGGACACGCTGTTAAGGCTGCTGAAATTGCTGATTTGCCGTTGTCCCTTGTGCGTTATCCTTGTTGGTTTCCCTGTTGGTTCGTGGCCAGCAGCAGCAGCATTGATTTTTAATAAATAGCAATTTGGCAAACCAATCTGAGTTGCGATTATTTTAGCTGGCAGCACGTTCCTGCCAGGTGGAAAAACGCATTTGAAATGTGCAGGCAGCTAATGTGTGTGCTGGTGGCACCTCTCCTGGACATTTCCCTCGGAAAAGCTAATGAAGTATTTATGATCGGAGCTGATTGCATGCGGTGGTGGCTGCAGCTCGCATGCGGAGGTGTCACCTCGCCACCTGCATTCGAGAGTTTTGACAGCCGCTGCTGGGGATTTGTGGCATAACAAATTTTAAGCGGCTAAATTGTAAAATGCCAGCATATTTTGGGGGCATGGGGCATGGGGCAGTGCCAACTGGAGCAGCAACAGCAGCAGGCAATCAATATTGATGATGGGCAGCCGACACTGGCACTCCCTTGCTGCCTGATTTTGCTAGGTTTACTGCGGGCCGAGACTGCGATCCAAATACAAACATTGATACTTTCTGTGACCTCTTTTTATTGCCACTTTTTGGGTTTCTCCACGAAGATTTATTAGGCCTGCGAAACAGTCAACGTTCAATTGATAAATTATCTGCAAGAACTGTCTCGAAAATAAATATAAATATATTGTTTGAAAACGAATAAAATGACATATTTTATTACATATTTTGCGTTAAAAATCTTATTAATTATAAGCAGCTTTACAAGTTTTAAATTAATCAGCAAAGCAGGATTTTATTTAGTAGAAATCAATAATGTTTCAGGCCTTTTAAGCAGTCATTCTAATTAATATGAAATATTTTATTATTTATTATGATTAAAGCCTAAAATTAAATTGTTTTCGTTGTCTATAAGTTAGTTTATTAAGTATTTTAATTTAAAAGTTTATTATTCTTTCATATATTAAATTTATATTTATTTAGGAACAATGATTTGCCATAATTTCATTTATTTTCATTTAATTTATGTTCTTTTATAAAAGCTTTTTGAATTTCTTATTTATTTTTTAATTTTGTTATTGTTCATATATTATATTATTTTATATAATTATTAGATTTTATTAAAATTTTATATATATTCTACATTTATTATTTTTTTTTTATTTCTTATATAAATTCAATTTCAAGACATCTTAATTTTGTATTATCATTTTTTTTATCGGAATACATTTACACTTATATTTATTTTACTTAGAATATTTTTATTAAATTATACTCTTAATTAATTATAATTAATTTAGTTATACCATTATTAAATTTTTTTTATTTAATATTTATAATCTTATATTATTTTTTATATAATATATATACTATATATTTACTTAAATATTTAACTAAACTTTACTTTAACAATTTACTCCGCCTTTTAATGATTTTACTCCTAATTTTAATTCCGAATTTTTAAAACGCTCAACATCTAGAGTTGCGTCTTCGCTTTTGGTTTGAAACCTTGCTTTTTATAACCAAAGACACAAACCTAATGTGTAGGAACAACTTATACACACCTAGATGGCGCTTTGGAAAGAATCATAAGCAAGCTGAGGGCGTTGTTAAATTCTTTGCTGACAACTAAAGCCTAAGGTTTGTGATTTGGCTAAATGGCTATCGATAAACCTTAGTTAGCCAAACAGATAACGATTAATTTTGTTTATGGCGCCACAGTGCTGGCACAAATAAATACAAAAATAAATTAAGTAATTCCATTTTAGAAATTCAAGAAAAGTAATGTAAATTACCAAACAGAAAGCATGTTCTTAGATTTATATTTCAATTTGAAAGTATTTTATGTTAGAAAAATATCTACCTAATGATATTTGTAATGTCTGTGCTATCTCACAGATACTTTGTGTTTGTTCCCTCATCATAATTCCCTAGTACTTCCTTGCAACTAATGCTTCCCCCTCTGTTTACCGACGAGCAGCCACCCCGAAAATGCCACGATTTTCATGTGATACATACACACTCGCACACACACACCGAGCGTCGCTTTTCCTTTGTTTTGACCACTCACTCTTTGTACTTTGCTCACTTTTGTTGTTGTTGTTGTCGTCGCTCGAAAAGATATCTTTCCATATGGCTGACTTTGAATGGAAAACGGTTTTTCCTCGGCCTGTCAAGAAACCGTAAATGAATAATGAAGGCGAGACGTGACGCGGTGTGCGTATGTCGAGAAAGGCCTTGGACCGTCAGACAATTTGTAGAGTTCGCAGACTTCGAAAAATAAGCTCAGCTTAAATCGAGCTTAGCCAGAGCAGGCACAACTGTACTTTTTGGCTGCACAAAATGGCTTTGGGCGAAGCCACACCAACTCCCTTTTATTATTTTTATTCGTAATTTCCTGCTTACTTATTACAAACCACCCGGCCGCCCATCAATCAATATTCCGCCCTTTTCGTTGCGGAAAACAACCACCCACCACCACCGCCACCCGAACTCACCCAAAAAATGCTCTGAAATCGAATCGCAATGCTCGGCTTGCCGAATCCACGAACTGCGACCAATGCCAGCTGTTTGGCACTTCGGCTATCTTCGGCTCGCTTTGCCACTGACCAATCGTATGGCGGATGCCCAAACGCCCATCGAAACCGACCAATGCTATGGCTTCGCCGCTTTGAATTCGCTGCACGGCAAATGCTTGCATCGGCTAGGCATCGGCAACCGGTTTTTTTTGGCTCAACGGTGGTTGTTGGCTTCGCTCTCTCTCGTGCTGCCCAGCCCAGCCCTTTGTTTCCTTCATTTTCTTATCTGGCAAACACGCGCCGGGTGTTGCCTGTACTTTCTGGCCACGACATCCATTTTGAAGAGTCCAATAAAGACTGTATACTGATTTTACGGTTTTTTTTTGTATCTAGAAAGTAAAGTCTTGTATTAAAAAGTAGATCTTACAGAGAATTTACATGTTAATACCTTTAAAATAATATTAATAAAAGGGATTAAGTGATTGAGACAAATTCGTTGATTAAATTGAATTCATCCAATAGTTAAAAGTACCCACACGGCATTAAAAAGATTTCTCCCGAAGAACATTTATGCTAGAATGCAAGATTTCCATTAACAACGATACTTTTTTTTAATAAATATTCTTCGTTTTCAAGCAAAACATCAAAAAAGGTTTTGCGATTAAGCAAAGAATTTCCGAATATGGTTAAAATTAATTCTACGATGAATTCATAACGTTTTTCTAAGCATAAGATAAGTTTTTACACATAAAACTTGTTAAATATTCACTATTTTAACTTTTATCTTTATTAAAAGCAAGCTTTTTAAGTACTCACCTTTTCTTTTAATGTTTAGTCTTTGCTAAATCTATTAAAGTTTCAAATTACATTACAAAAATATTTATTTTTACATTCCGCACCTAATTTTTTTAAATTCCAGTTATGTAAATTATAAATTAGATACCAAAAATCCCCAAAACCTTTGCTAACAGTTTAAAATGACAAAGCGAATGGTTTCCCCTAAGTGAATGGCAACGCCTATTAATATTCGCCAGTGTTACCATATAGCAGATGCAATTCTACAAAAGCAGGGCTGCCCAGAGCAAGAGCTCTAATTGCCTGGAGCTAAGTACTCTTCAAAAGCAGGGATGCCCAGGGAACGAGCTCTCCTTGTCTTAAGCTTAGTACTAACATCGACGGAAATTGCTCAGGGAAACTTACGATCGAAGCTTTTTTATCAAAAAATTAATAAATTTGACCATTAAGACTATTTTCCTAAATTTTTTGTTCACACCTATTGGTTTTTCCAGCTTTTCCTTTAATATTTCCTCCATTTTGCATGCAAAATAAATGCTAATTGATTTCTTTCGCGCACGGACTTACACCTATTAATTTTTACGACATTATCGAACGAAAAATCACTAAGTTTTTTTTCTTGCTCTTTTCTCTTATTTTTTAAAGGAAGTTTTCAGCTTGCAGAGTTTTTTGTCGATATTATTATTAAGCTTAAAGGATAAATTCTTCTATGCAAGTATTTCCTATGACAATATTTGCAATAAAAGGAACAGTTTATAGGCTCTGTAAATATTTCTTGGTAGTTTTTAAACCCCAGCTTATTCTTTTAACTGAAAGATTTCTTTTGTTACTACTAAAAAATCTGAAAAAACACATATACATACACTAAATTAAGAGAGTCCTACTGCCCTCCTCTTCCCCTAATTCTTCACTGAAAACTGATACATTCCCTGCTCCATTTATCTCAAAATCCAGAGGAGCCTGACGACTGTTTTTGACAGCTTCCTCCGGAGTCTGTCCTTCCCCCTTTGGTTCTCCATTTTTTCTTTTTGGTTTTCGGTTTTTATGTCTGAACATTTGCGAGTCTGGAATCTCTCTTCCTTAAAGGGAAGAACAGCCTCGTTTTACCTCGCCTTTAGCCTTATTTTGAGTCGTTTTTTTGGCCCTGACTGACAGGCCATAAAATGGCTTCTCCGCCCCCGAAAATTCCCTCGATTCGTTTCATGTCGGCCGGTGGCAGTTACAGCTGCGTTACTGCGCCTGCAAATTACCATTTTTAACGAATGGAGCTGTCGAAAACCTGGATTTATAGGTGGCCCCCGGTTTGTGAAACTGAACTTTGTAGGGTTAAAAGGAAGGCCATCGGAAACTGGAAGTGTGATGTTTAACATGAACAATTTATTCATGGGCTCAAGCATTTCGATAACACTTCGAATATCATGAATATGAATTTGTAACACATTGATATGATAAGCATTTGATATGAAAATCAGCCGAATTTGATATGTTCATTTTGTTATTTAGTTTGCTTGTGAAAAAGCATGATTTTTTGCTGTTAAAATGTTGAGAGAACTCACACTTTGAATAAATTAACTAAAAGCAATATAACTTTATTAATATTTGGTTAATCCAAAAAGGAAAGGGGATATTTAAAGGCCAAAGTGTTCTCTATTTATTATGGCCAACATAAACTTAATATTTCTATTCAAATACCAAAGATTCGTTTCAATCGGGGAGTTATAATGGTAAAAATACAGATTTAGTTTCTATCTTGAATAATCTTTCAAATGAAACAGTATAAAAAGCAGTAAGTACCTTTTTCGAACAAAATACTTTCTTTTTCTTTTCGTAAATCTCTTTATTTTCCCCATTTTAAGTAAAAGAAGTCCAAAAATTCATTAAATTATATTTTTAACATATATTTAAAACTGATTTTAAATAAATATAATACAAAACTCGAAGTTAGTATTAAGTTAGGTAAAGAAATTAAGAAAAAAATGCTTTTAAAGGACTTGCTTTTTTAACAGACAGTTTGCATCTTCGTTTATTTACTGTAAACTAATGGTTAACTTAACCGGACATTAAGTAATTGATCAAATGGGTCTAGTTAACACAAAATTAACAATTGCAGAAACAAATTATGATAAATACGTTTCATTTTAGACTGCTATTCAATCAATTATGTTAAATAACACACTTTTAAAATGTGAATAATGCAAGTAATCATAAAAAAAAAGCTTTCTCTGCTTTCCACCAACCCTACAAATGCAAACCCAACCTCACAAATATGCTGACAAAGTGTGAAAGTGACATTAAGGCCATCAATTACAGTTACCGCTGGGATGCTCGTCACATAAAAAAAATGGCGTCAAACTTGAAGGTCAGCGAGGACTTTGCCACCGCCTGACATCACACGGACACAGATACACACCTACACACTCGCACATGGCAACCAACTGTAATTTTGGTGAATAGAAATTTCATTTAATCGACGCAATAATTTTAGCGCTTTAATTGAAAACAACAAAAAAGCAAAAACGCGCAATCGAAATGCCAAAGCGTCGCGCGAAAAGCACAAACAAAAACGCAAGCTGAAAACGTTTCTAAATTTAAATATTACCCGGGTCCGATATTGTTGTATTTATAAATACAAATGCGGGCAATTTTCAAAGTGCGAAAGGAAAATGGAAAAGAAAAATGGGGAATAGCGAGAGCGAGGGCGAAAATTGAAAGGTGCCGCCGGAGTGTAGAGTAGAGTGATTGGAAATCGGATTAACTTAACTTAATAAACGTCATAAATGGCGCCAATGTTGCCACCTACACATAAACACACCCTTCCCCTACCCCCTACCACCCACCCTACCACCTACGTACGTTTTTCATTTCGTTTTCGCCATGCTACGTAATGGGTGAAGTGCGGCAACGGCGCAGCCAACTGAAGTGCGTTTGTGTGTGCGCTGACAAGATACTCGGGGACTCGGCATTCGAACTTAATATTTTATTCGAATTTCGAATGCGAGATTTTCACAACGAAGCAAACACACACACATGCAAGCATGCTCTCGCGAGCGAATTCGCCGCAATTAAAGCCGGCTGTTCGGCATATGAGTGTAAGAGAGAGAGATTTCGAAATCTCAGAGAGAGAGAGCGCTCGAGTTCGAAAAACGCGGAAAATTTCATAAGCTGCTTCTTCTTCGCTTCGCTGCCCGCCACTTTTTCGTCGTCGTGCCGAAGTGAAAAGCGGCAACAGCGCCAACACACAAACACGAAGGCAAAAACGCTAACCGATGATTTTCAGCCCCAAAAAAAGTAAAGAAAAAAAAACTTGAAGCTCTCCGCCAATTCCGCCAATGTTAATTGAACGTTTCGGGACAACGGAGGAAAAAACAAGGCAAAAACAGGCCTCTCCAAATGGGTTTTTCGTCTCGTTCTCCGTTTCCCTTTTGTTTTTTTTGTTGCCTCACGACTCCGCTAATTATATTTCGCCGCTGAAAATCCAGCTCATTTTGCCATTGTTTTTCCCCCGCACCGAGTCTCTGTCTGTGTCGGCAAAGTTCGCTTTGTCTGCGCGAAATTTTTGGCCCCAAAATTGCGGGAGTTTTGCTATTTTGAAAGGCCTTTTATTTGGCTTTGACTTCTCCACCGGATTCCCACTTTCACCGGCATTAGCATGAATAGAAACTTGGCGCTATTCCCCAATGACAAAAACTCATAAATTTGAAAAGCATTGTTGGGAAAGTCAAGTGGAAGTCGATTTGAAGAAGCTCTTTAATAGGGAAAATATAAATTTCTTATAATATTTCTATGATTTCTTGTCAAAACTTACAGGGAACTTGCTTAAAATTCTCAAGCTCTAATTCGTTGTCGGTGCTACAAATGAAAATTAGAATTTCCACACGACAATAACTTTCCCAATGTCCTGTTAAGGCTAACTCTAAGTAGGAACTTCCTTTCTCGTTATGATAAACTTTAGCTGTATATTAAGAAGGTTAACTCTCAGTATAAACTTGGTTTTTCGATATGATAAACTTGAACTCTTCTTTGAGAAGCGAGCTCAAGGCTAGATGTTGCCGAAATGAATTCAAATATAAAGAAAACCCAAAAGAAACAGATCTTTAGATCCGTTTAGATCCACATTTATGTAAAGCTTTAAATTAAAATATTAAACGAAAGTAATTAAGAGTTGATATTTATAATGATTTTCGACAGCCATACTACCTTAGCTTCATCTACCTTAGCAATTTTCCTTTTACGCCATAACTTATCATGGTTTATCATGATTTAGAATGATTTGCCAAACTATAAGGGGGTATCTTAGTTGAAATCAAGCAAAGTATTATGTAGCATGTACATATTATATTATGGTCTCTATAGGCCATATTTATTTAAAAATGTTAAATAAATAATTCCGAATACCCCTAATGCCTAAACTTTTTCGCTCATTTTTGTATGGTAACATTTTATTTTAAGATTAGTTTTCATTTTTTACAGGCAGATTCTTTGGAAGTTTTGTAATTGAATTTCCGAAATTTTATAGTATATATCTATTTTGTAAGCTACTATAATTTAGAAAAATGTTCAAATATAAACACTAATTCCTATTTTTAAAAAAAGTTTGTTTAAACGACAATCCTTGGGATCCTTGAAGTAATAAAAGCACGGGGAACGGGTTCAATATAATGTGTAAAGTATCTTGTTAGTATTTTGATCTACTTGCCCAATCCATAAGGTTCGGGCTGGCGCTTGGTCTTACTCCCTTTCGCTTTGGAGATGAACTTGATGATGAACGCTTCCTGATAGAGGCTACTGGGGCCTTCTTAGAGGATCCAGATGGGGAAGAGGCGCAGTTCCCGTTTGCTGGCACCAGAGGGGGTGCGATATTCTAGCTCCTAATCATCGTACATTCACAATTTACTCTGAGACTGCTTGTCGGCCAGGAGGATCTTAAACGTATGTACATACATATGTCCGTTGCCGGCTCCTGCCGATAGCCCAAAGTTAGCTTAACCTTTACTGGATATCCTAGCCGCTGTAGAGCCTTCTTATGACATCGTGGCCCATCACAAACTTTACCTTAGTCAAGTTAATGCAGACTTTTTGTGATTGTGGCAAGGCCAGGCAAGGCGGCTTCTCATCGTCATCGCTTTCCGCACGCAGATGGAGGCTGGGTGCCGAGGCCTCCGGCTCCGCAATCATGCGTTATGTTATTAACTAGGCTCGATTTCAGGACCTTCGCGCAGTCGGAGCTTAGGACGACAGCACCCCAAAGATATTAATATAGTTTATTGGAATATACTAAGTTTAATGAACAATATGACAACTGATTAAAAGTGACTTTACAAGATTGCTGAAACTTCAGCAACTTATCGAACACCGCGTCTCTTCTACAAGTGATGGACTATCGCTTCTGACTCGTGAAATACGGCTCATATCGATAAAAGAATGGGCTGCCAAGCTGTGACTACTAAACCAGCTTACATATATGTTTATGTCCTTAAAAAATCTCATTTGCAATCACAAAAACATTCAACATTCTTTTTAACTTTGTAAATCCATGTTTACTATACACTCCAATTAAGTTTTCGTTCACAAAAAGAAAAATGTCGATTTTTGAAGTAGTTTTTTCGAGTTTTTAGAAAATTACTCTATTGAAAGGTTTAAAAATGTTTAAGTTAGTCGGGCTTCAGCAGTCAAAGTACTTACTAAATAAAAATTATATATGCCCTCTTTAAATATCAAGCAAAAAAGAAGGTAAAAGAAAAAAAGTAATTATCCTTCGAGCCGGATTTGAACCAGCGACCTATGGATTTCTATTTACTTGTCGCCAACTACAGTCCACCGCTCTACCAACTGAGCTATCGAAGGTGCAAGCGGAGAGCACGCCAAAGGCCGTGATAAGCTGGCGTGCGAGCGAGATGGCTGCCAGCGCTGACCGCTGTCATCGCCCCGACATCGCAACAACAAAAACAACCACAACAAAATGTATGCACATAAAAAAGTAAAGCGCTCCGAAAATCAGGCACAAATCAAAGTATAAAGTAGCCGTAAATACGCACATAAATTTTGCGTTCATGTAAATGAATTTTTGCGTATTCCGCTTTGCGCTGGCCGCCGCAGCTAAACGGCTGGGGAAGAGCCGTGGAAGCGAGAGGCAGCAGCGAGAAGTGAACAAAAAGCATGAAAGAAACAAACAGAAGCAGCGGCGAAACGCTGATGTTCCAAATTCAGCGCAACTTTCGCTAGTTGTCGCCGCTGGGGCCACAGCTAGGGTGAAAGAGGGGGACTGTGGTGGCTGGGTGCTGGTTAGTGGAGACGGGCGCTGTGCAAACGTCATCAACATAATTTTCATCACTCAGAAATATGCTGATGAAAGACGCCGAACAGCCGCCAGCCGCCAGCCGCCAGCCGACAGAGCCGAGGCCGAGTCCAGCCGAACGATTCCACGAAGTGCCGACGAAGTGGTCGAGAGAGTGAGGCAGATCGGGTGGTCGGGCAGTAGCCCCACTCCTCCGTGAGTTGGGTTGGCACAGTGGGGAATGGGAGAGAGGCAGTACCGTACCAGAGAGGTGAGTGCCGGTGGAGAGCCCGTGCAATTGAGCAACTGTGACGTGGCTGGAAGGAGAGGAGGAGCGGAAAGGGGAGAGGGGTCGAGCACGGGGCACAATGCAGCGGAAGCAACTCATCGTGGGCACAATGAGCAGACTTTGTCCAAGGGCCCCAGAACCTTTCCAAACCCCCCCTTAGCCACCGCTCCCGCCGCCCGTGCAACAATAAAACGACTGCCGTGACACTCCATTTTTATTTTTCAACGCTGCGACGCTGGCACAAAAGCAATTTCCCATTCCGCCAGCCCGCGCCATCGTCCCTCTGCGCTGCACTAATTGGAGCACATGATAAAGTAACTTTTGGGGCAGCACTAAACTTCCAGCAGCGTCTGGCACACACACTCCAAGGTACAGTAAGAAAAACTATCCGACGGATTTGCAAATATGTTTGTTTTATGACCCCAACTTTGCCTTATCTTGCTTGGTTAACGTAGTTAAAAGTAATTTGAAATATGGGGATATGTATATTTTTAAATATTTTTACCACATACCAAATTTCTGATATATCGGAGATATATTATGATACATGGAGGTAATTCTTGGTTTCCGATAATATTCATCACAAAAAACCTCTCAGATTAGTAATAATGATCTCTTTTTAACCAAAACCTATCTTTCTCACGTTCATTAAGATGATTTTTAAATAATTTGAAAGATAGTGATATATATCTTTATAAATAATGAAATCACATACCAAATTTCAGAATTATCGTAGAAATCTTATGATAAATGGAACGAACACCAGGTTTCGAATAATAATCCTCATACAATAGTTCTCAGATTAGTAAATATTATCTTTTTATAGTCTGAACCTATCAATCTTCCGCTCATTAAACTGCTTTACCAATAATATTAACGATAGGGATTTATATCTTTATAAACAATAAAATCACATACCAAATTTCAGCTTTGTGTTTCTCTTTATTATGATTAATAGAGCGAACTGAGCGAATCCTATATTATTCTTCCTATATATGCATTGGTTCTAAAGAGTTTATCGCGTATCGTTCTTCTATAGTTGTGTTTATAAAAGCCTCGATCTGTCTAAAGACTTAATTATTTAAAGGTTAATATATGATATTTTTAATTTTTTTAATAGATCTTTGATATTTAGAAAACCCGTAAATATTCCCCCGAATCCATGATCTGTTTCTCTCTGTAAAGCCACCCACACAACCATTCACTCCCCCCATGGCACTTGTCACGAAAGGTCTCTGGTGCTGCAACCTCACCATGCCACCGATATTGCTGCAGCCCCCTTGTTCCCCATTTTTTTTTTGTTGCCAGTTTTTCCCTCTTTCGCCTTTTTGCGCAAAATGTCAAAATATAAATCAATTAAGTTTCCGGAAAACTTTCGGTTTGGAACTTTCAAAGCAAATTTATCGCTGCCACATCGTGTTGCAGTTGTCTGTCCGGGAAGAATGGTGGTGTTGGAAATCGTGTGTTGCAGTGTTTTTCCTGCGGCAAGGAGAGGTTCGGTCGGATGCGAATGAGCAATATGTGGGATCCTCAACCACCGAGTGGGTTGCCTGGCCAAACTCCATTTTGTTGCCGGAAATCTGTGGCAATTTATGGGCTTTTAATGCACAAATGCAATGTTTTTGTTAGTGGAATTATAGGAATGATAGAGGAAATTACAGAGTGCAATGTGTGGAATTTATTGTCTATGCTGATATTACAAATTAAGCCTTCAGCATTACAGTTTATATGCAAATTTTATGATTGTTAAAAAGGCATTAATAAATAGCAGGATAAATAAGGTTTTTTGCAATAAATTTATGTTAAAAATTGCTCTTCTCTCTTGAGATATATAATGCAAGTTTGTACATATAGTACATAGTAAAATAAACCTTAAGATTATTTATTTAATTTATATGTAATAAGTTTTATTCTCATTATGTAATTATTTAAAAATTAATATGGAAATCCCCCAGTTTGAGGCAATCAAAAAAGGTACAAGCTCATTCAAAATGGTGGAAAAGATACAAGAAAACATATTGATTTCCACAGGTATTTGCATAAGCTCCCTGCAGCTGGATTATTTACGATGAAGATCTTTATCTAAAGCCATAAAGCATTTGATAGATCCATCAGTTACCCGACCTTGGCTCGTGCCAACTTTCATTCCAAATCAAACAGACACGAAAGTTCATTAAGTTAGCCTTAGAAAGTTGATCATCTTTGGAACCGATAAATAACTTCGATAACTTCAAAGGTCTTCGATATTTACAAACATTTATATCCACACAATTTATATTTGTTCATATTCGTAATTATTTCCGAGCAAGCCGTGGGCAGTACGCGGGCTATATAGCCTATAATGATAAACAAAGAAATCGTTTCAAATCCCAATTTCAAGGCGAGCAAATGTTTACACTGAAGCTCTACATATAGGAGGGAGATTGGAAGTGAAAAAAAAGAGAAAGATTGGAGGAGAGGAAGCGTTTAATCAGTGGAATTCATTAAGTTGAACGAAAATGAAATGGAAACATTGAAATAAACAAATTGAAAATGTGCATGGGCTAAGCTGTTTATCTCAGTTTTGAAAGATATATATATACATACATATATAAAATATTTATTTATCTGTCAAAGTGATTAGTGCAGAGTAAAAAATATAATTATTTAGTTGGGAAAGATATTTGTTATACAGAAACATATTATAAAGAACAGACCTGGTTTAAATTACATTCAGGATGTTAAACTTTATAATAATTTAAATGACCATAAATGAACAGTAAGTACAGTAAGTACTGCTTATAATATATATTTTCTGTACAAATAAATTGTAAGTAAACTTTAAAACCTTTCTAAACTTTAACAGAATCAAAAGGCGAGTCGATTTAGCCTTGTCCGTCTGTCCGTCTGTTTGTCCGTATGAAACAACAGATCACAGTGACTTTAATGGAAGGTTTATTGATATTTCTAAAAAAATCTTTGCTCGGATAAATGATATTTTCTATATATTTTATTATTATTATAAAGGTATCTAAGCAGCACCTTAATTTTTATATGTAAAAGTAGAGTTTTGGAATCTACAGGTTCTTTTCAAATTAGAAAACATCTTTCTTAACATTTCTTTTGTGTAAAACCCTCACAATCTCTTTATAATTTAGCTTTCGTACAGTATAAACCTATATTGGATGTGATAAAATCATCATCTAATTAAATTCGAATTTATTTCTTTTGCTTTTTCGTTCGCTTGAACCATTTTCGTGCTATTTGTTCATTTTGTTTGAGCTTCCACTCCTCGCTCGGATTGCTAAACGAAATTTGATACTTTTTGCCAAGGAGAGCAGCGCGACAGGCAAACCAAACAAACAAACAAACAAACATAGTCGCACAAATACTCGAAAACTGAAAGATACCCGCGAGAGACGGGGCTCCGAACCTGGTTTTGGAAATCTTGGGGGCTCTGGCTTTGGCTTCGGCTCTGGCTCTGAATTTGTAGATGCCGATAAGTAAAATGTATCTGCGCGGGGCTCCAAAAGCTTCAAATCGAGGCGCAAAATTCAATGCGAAAAGGCAACACAAACAACAACTAGCACACAATACCAAAAGCGTATAGTATAGTGTATAGAGCACAACAACAACAACAATAATAATAATAGCTTGCATAAATGGAACCAGTTTTGAGGCCGAACAGCCAGCCAAGAGCCAAGCAAAAGTCGAGTCTTTAGTTAGCGTCAGCTTTTGAGTAAATTTATGCGGCCAGTTGTGAAGCGCTGCGACCAAGTGGCGGCCTGAAGGGAGGCGGTGGCTCCGGTGGCTCCGTCTCCGTCTCCAGCTCGGGCTCTTGCCTCTTGGCTCTTGGGTCTTGCGTCTTGAATCTGGGAGTCTCTGCGAGTCTCGTCTCTGAAGGCGAAACAGAAACAGACAGACGGCGGCCTCTGTTTAGACATCAGACTTGGGGACCGAAGACGGAGGCGGCGCGGCGGAGAGCCTGAATCTCAAAAGCGATTCCGGAGACTTCGTTTGAGGCCTGAAAACCGAAGATTCACACGGAGAGAAAAAATGTTTAACGTGGTAATAGTTTGGAGATTAAGAAAGAAATGGGAAAACGGCACAGACAATGTATTTACAAAATTGAACATAAAGAATGTGATTTCATTTGGCAAAAACTGAGAGAAATCAAGCTTATTTTGTTTATAATATTTATTATGGGGTTTATAAGAGAACTAGGGAAAAGGCAAAGGAAAAATATTAAAACATTTCGTCAAGAAGAATGTAGTTTTTATTAAAAAAGCATATAAGGAAAGCTAACATCGTGAGAAGACAAAACCTTTCAGAATCTAGTCAATCTAGTCTGATAATTCCTATAACAACTATATTATATAGTAGCTCGATTTGCATGAAGTTAACAATTTGCATTTAAATTTGTGTAAAAGAAGTTTATTTGAAGTTTTATTTAGTTACCCTGAAAAATAGCGAAATTTGCCTGGATTCTTCCTATGCAAGATATATAATATAACATAAAATATAGTATAAGAATATATATATAATAAACTATACGATATAATGGTCGAAAAAAGAAATAAGACTATTCTGAACATTTCAGCCCGATTGCTCAAAAACTGAGACACTAGTTGACGCAGAAATCTTAAAACAGACGAACGCACATGGCTAAATCGTCTCGGCTGGTAATGCTAATAAATAAATATATACTTTCTGGGATCGGAGATGACTTTACTGCGTAGCAAATATCACAACAGAGCTATAATACCCCTTGCAAGGAAAATAGGAAAAAGGTATGGTATATTATTTGGCGTTGACTTAGTTTATATCATTGTATCCCTAGAGTTCATTGAATATTTCAATTATATTTAGAAAATAGTAATGTTTCAAAAAGCTCAAGCCAGAGCTTTTCCTTACCTGGTTTCTATTTGGAAATATATATAAAGATTACATCTAAAATATCTCTAAGTTTCCATATAACATAACAAATTTATCATTTTAAAAGGTAATATTGCTCAGATGACATTTTCAAAAAATGATCTGCTTTGTCCGCAGGTGATGACAGAAGAGTTTCCTAAAATAATAATCATGTTTGTACAAATACTATAGATCTGTTGTCCTAAGACATATTAATATTTACGTTTAAGTTCTTATATGTATGTTAGTCGCATAATTTTATCTAGAAAATAAGGTCTAAAGAAATTTCCATTATATTTTATATATATATTTTTTCCTTAGTTTTTCTCTGTGCACCAACGACATGTGAATATTAATGCCGCGATTCGGATCGCAATACCAAGTTCTGGTGACAAAATCTGTAGACTGTTCTCCCGCCTCTTCTCCACCTTTTCTTCTGGCAATTTCGTGTGCAATTTCAGTTTTTTTCTTTATTTTTTTATTTTTTTGTTCGATTGTGCAAATTGCAAATGAGAACGTGAAATGCCAAATGGGATATACGATGGGATGGAATGGGCTGGAATGGGTTGGAATGGGATGCGTGTTAAGGATCAAACGGGTTTCCACAGTCTACGACGGTGCGGAGGGAGACGAGAGAGACTGTTCGTTGCCCGCTTGACAACTTGATAAAGATTTCATGCCTTTGATTAATATGTTAAGTCCCCGGCCAAATGGCCAAAACGGGACTCGCCGGCAAAAACAGCAAACGGCAAAAACCGCAGCAGCAGCACCAACAGCGGCGGCAGTGAAGGAAAAGTGGGGAAAATCAGGCAACACGCACGATACCAAAAGGTGTCCGGAGTCCAGAACATGACAATAAATCAACAGACAGTTCCAGCCAAGGCAAAAAAAGAAAAAAGAGAAGCCCAGGATGCGGATAAAACGGAGGAGTGAACCAAAGGCCACTCGGGAAATTCAATTGATCAACCACTGACAATGCAAACATCTAATTTAGTCGTACCTCGGTTGTTAGGGAGATGAGTGTTAGCATTTGGGAATAACCACAAAGGAAGGTCACTTTCCAAATATTAAAAGGCTTGACCACACTAGTATTAATCATTCTTTTGTGGTATCGAAAGGGTTGAGATAGATTGCTAACTTAATTTCATTTATTCAATCTGAAATAAAAGGTTTTCTTGGCCCTAAAAATGTTGAAATACATTAAAAATATGTTGCTGCATCTAGGCAACTATTCTGTGGCATTGCTGTCTTTAGTTAAAGCCCGGAAACCGAACACCTTTGGCTTTTTGGGCAGTCACGAAGGCTCGGGGAACAAATCCCGCAGTTCCGCTGTCATAACAGGAAGTGCAACGTCTCACGTACTTGGAAAACGTAAGAGAACAATGTGTCACGTGCTTGGAAATAATTAGAATTAAGAACTAATTAATTGATAATGCTTTGGAGCTGCTTTTAATCTCTAAAATGTTTTTTTATTAAAGAGATTACACTGTTTTTAAAGGGTATGTTTTATAAAATGAAATATCTTGTATTTATTCAGCAGGAAAAAAACTTCACAAAATTAGTGTTCTTATTATTCACAGTATTTTGCATACAAAATGTGCTTAGGAGACTTTTCTAGCTCTTGATTTGCATCTTAAACTCAGTTTTCGATATTGGAAAATACAACTGAATACTTAAAAAGATTATAAACTTTGTATATAGTTAGAATTTTACTTATAAACCCAACACTTAAAGCAATTTATTAAGGAAACTTGATGTCAAGTTTGAATTAATTTATTTAAAATACTTTCAATATTATTTAAGGGATATAAATCTATAAAACCATATTTATAAAATGTTACAAAATGATATATAGTAATAATACAATATCTACCCCCAAGATTCAAGTTCCTTATACACACAATTATTATTAATAAATAATTGGCTTTGAAAATTGATGTTAAATTTGTATTTTCCGAAAGCTGAATTAGTTTTTCAAGGCCAAAACATGCGAACTACCGAAAAAACTAATAAATTAAGTTATTCGGGATAGCCATTATTTCCTGTCGAAGTGCCCACTAGACCATTGGAAAAGTTTATTTTCCGCAGCAATCATTAACTCGCCTAATTGTAGCTCTGGGGATTCGGCCCTCGGCGCTGGCGGGCCAACGAGAAAATCGGAAAAATATCTATCGTAATATAATCAAATGTCGAACATATAAAATGGAAATGGAAAAACCAAAGGGAAAGGAAATTGAAAACGAACCGAAGCGAACGGAATAAGAGGGTGGAACCACCCCCAAAAAATGCATCCAGCGAGCCATGCAATAATGTCCTTAACACAAAAAGTCAAAACCAAACGAGAGTGCTCCGTACGTGTGTGTGTGGGTGTGTGTTTGTTTGTGTATGAGTGAGTGTTTTTTATGTAGGAATGGTATGGAAGGGTAAAAGGGGGGAAAGTCATTGGGAAATGGGAGCAGAGAAGGCCTGAGGCGAAGGCGAAACAAACGAGCATAAAGCACGCGTCGCCAGCGTTCCGTGTGCCCAGCCTCGGAAAAGCAGCAAAACTCACACAGATACTCATATATTTACACACTTGTTCATAAAACACACACACACACACGGACAGAGAGAAGAACAGGAACAAGGACAGCAGCGAGGACACACAGCGCATCAAAGAGAAGGAAAAGTTTTTGCTGCTCTAACTTTCTGTCGCTCTTGTTACGACGAGCACATCCTGCCTGCTCTCCACCATCCTTCGGCCTTACTCCTGTGCAAATATTTAATTTTTATAAAGCCTTCATGCTCGCCTCCCTTCTGGGTGTGTGTGTGTGTTAGAAAGGGTCTCCCTGGGCTTTAAAAATATTAAAGGATAAACGGCAGGCGCACATAAAAATGTAAACTTTATGACACAGCAGAGGATATCCCGAAAGCTTAGCTCAGGGATAAAGTGGTTTCAAGTGGAAATGGAACTGGGTGGAATATTTTCGGGGGGACTTCAGTCTATTAGCTCCGCTGCTAAATAAGTAAAGGACCTGGCATAGGTTCTGTCATAAAATGCGTGACTTGTGGCTTTCTCAAGCCTAATGCGTGGGCTAGAGTGAGTGTCCTTCTCCACCCGCCTCTTTCATTGACAGGCATAACAGGTAACAGGCCATTTATTAAGGGCTGTGCGTGTCAGTGTGACCAGGTATTGAGTAATGAAGATGTCACCTAATAGGCACAACTGTACCTCTATTAATTATATCAATAGGCGTTGATTAATGGCAGGGGAATGTATGGTTTTACGATTTTATTAAGTTAAAGTAGCATTTTAATGAAATATAGAAGTTTCCTTTAGTTTTAAAGATCAAAAATAACTGAAATATAACAAAATTTAAAAGGGTTTTTAGTTCGCTTAACATTTTTTAAAGCTGATTACACTTTCTGCACCTTGGCTAACCCTTTATTTAACACCTAAAAACACATTTAAATTATTCAAAAGATAATTTACATATTCACTTAATTATTCCTCCCATCCTCCGCACATTTTCTGGAAACTTTTCCAACTCTTTGACAGCTCTGGTCACCCTAAGCCAGCCGCTTACAAAATGGAGTTGCCCTCTGCCTGCCTGTGCCCGTGCATGTGAGATTGTGGCATTGCCTTTCGTCGTTCCTACACAGCTCAGAGCCGAAACCCAAAAAAATAAAGGCAAAAGCAAAGGACAAACGAAGGAAGGTAGCAAAGGCAATTTGGAAAAAATGCTAAAAAGGGACGAGGACGAGGTCGGACACAAGAGAATCGAAGGACGAGGCCGAAGCCGCGACGAACGGCGGAAACATGTTCAATTATCTGAATTGCCGCTGCTACCCCGGTGCACGTTCTACATACATATAGATATATATACATATATATACATATATAGGTGTATGTATATGTGTAGACCTGGTCCCAAGGAGATACGGAGAGTAACAGAGAGCGAGCGAGTCCTGGCAGGACCAAAGGCTTCGGGGTTAAGCCAAATTCATGCAATGCGGTCGTCCTCGTTCTCGTCTAAACTGCGGGGGTTGGATGGATGGCAGGATGGCAGGATGGAAGGATGGACGGACGGATGGATGGTTGAATGGTTGAATGGATGGATAGACAGTCCGGGCTGTCGAGGGCTAAGGGGTCCTGCCAAGGACCCAGTGTGCAACATATGGAATTGGCGTGTCGAGTGTGACGAGGTCGTTGTTGCCACTGTGTGTACTCTGTGTGTGTGTTCTGTGTGTGTACTGTGTGTGTGTGGCTGCTCCAAAATGTGGGGTGCACATAAAACACTCAACACGGCATGAAAATCGGAATCGGTACGGGGAATACGAGTGGGGTTTGCCCACATGGAAAACACGTCACTCTGTGAGCCGTAAAGCGCCCCTGGGAATTCGCCAGATATAATTTATTTTAAATCTCGCCGACCCCGTTCCCTTGTCCGCTTTAAATGAAAATCATTTATTTATGCCCGCATTCCCCTGTCCCCGGATACCAAATACACAAATAAAAAACACACTGGCAGCTGGGTGGAAATATTAAAAAGCGTTTTTCACACACAGATCCTAATTAGCTGGCTGGTTGCCTAATTGGCAGAGGGGATTGTTGGGTGTCGGTGTCAGGCAATTATATGCGGAATGTGTAAAGTTTACGCTTCCGGTTGGAAATTATTAAGCAAAAATGTCTAAGAAAAGAAAGGTAAAAAAAAACAGCAAGTTTATATAAGGAGAAGTCTTTTAAATTGGTAGCTAAATCCAGTTTTCTATAAAATTATACATGTCAAAGGTAACACTTTTCATAGAAGTCAACTTTTGAGTTGAAAAATAGTTATTAATGTAGAAAGAAATTCATTTTATATCATTCAGTTAAAAATACTGTATAGGTATTACAAGTACGCCTTCTCTAACTCTTATGTTGCTGTGGTTTACAAAGATTTGAAGCAGGGCTGCCCAGTCATCGCACCCTATCGGCGGACAACTTCGTATTTTATGCACTCTTTTTTAACAGAAATCATATTAATATTTTATATAAATTAAAGTTTATTTATTAATTGGACCCTCATCAATCTCTTAAATTTCTTTTGTTAAAAAAAGTCTTAAAGCAGGTCTGCCCAACCGTAGCACCCAAGTGACAAAAAACTTCGTATTCCGCTCGCTCTTCATACAGCAAAGAGGCTAAGTTAAAACAAAGCGAACTTTTTCGAAAATTTGTTCGATAAATTGCTAACTAATAACTATTAATAACTACAAATTATTGTAACTAACATTTAAAATTGTCACTAGATTTAATTTAGAATTTTATGGATACAAAACTATTAGTTTTCAACATGTTTCAATGAAAGAAAACATTATATACTTTCGAAATCTTTTAACGATCTTTAAAACATCTTTAAATCAATGAAAACACTTTCAAAATCCATCAACCTCACCTTAAAAATCAAGCAATAGTCAAGGTTACTAATTAATTTCCTATTTTCCCCTATTAGTTACATAAGATATTATTAATTATTAATAAAGAAAGGTCCTTAATGAATGTGTTCCCCTGGCAAGTTCGATTCCCTTATCGCATTCTATATAATCCCTGAAACTCCCTGAAACTGCTACCGTTACCTCGCTGTTGTTCCAGCGACACAGCAGGTTGCCAGGGGACAATGGTCGGGGAGATCCTGGCATTTGACATTTGGCGTTTTGGCTTTTTGACCTCCTGCTACCCCCTTCAATTCCTTTAATTCTTTTTTCGTTAACTCGCCTCGTTGCAGTCGCTGCTGCTGCCTTTGTTGGTTGGTGGGGTGCAATTAACCGCAAAAGGTTTCCTTTTGTCACTCGGCCCGCCCCTCTGACTCGAACGCCGGCATATCCGGCCCAAAAAAAAGGACACTGGCCAGGAGTTTCTAGGATAGCGTGGTTATCCGCCGCGTTTCGGCCACATATACTTTAGGTCATGAAATAATAATGGTCTTCCCTGGCCGAAGGCAACTTTAATGGCAGAGTTATTAACTTTAGTCCAGTTCCTGCCATCGGATTGATTGCCATTGTCCTTCCGCCGGTATTCCCACTCAGCGTTCCTTATCGCCACGACATGATTATTATTTCCTTTTTTACATTTTTCTTTCCTCTCTCCGTTTTGTGTGTTTTCTAACAAGATTGCTTTTTTCCCCCAAAAAAAAGGAAAGAAAGCAAAGGAATGAAAGTTTATTTCCGAAGTGGAAGAAAAGTACTTGGGCGCCTTTGTTATCCTGACAGGAAAAATATGGTTTCCAAAGGAAGTAACTGTATAAATTATTATTTATTGGTATTAATAAGACTTTGTTGATACAGGAATAATGTTGTTTGTTTTATTTTTAAGTATATTAATATTATTTGGCAATTTTTAAATGGAAAACAATGAAACGAAACTGTTTTTACAAACTTCTGATAACGCCGAAACTGTTTCTACTTCTGATTCTGATTAATACTTTTTATGAAGATTATTTGGACTCTTTTCCATAAGGTAAGGTTGATTTTTACTGAATTAATAAGCAATGTAACGATGAATTTATGAATGAATTTGGAAAATATCTGAAGTAACAAAAAATAAGTTAAAGAACGCTTACCCCCATAGATCTTATTAGAGACCTCAACACAGACAACATTGAAACAATCCTAAATTTTCTAAAAACAACAAAATGGTATCATAAAATGTATTGTAAACGAATCTATCTCTTATAATAATAATAATAATAATAATAATTATAATAGTAATAATAAAGAGCAAAATCTGAGTAAGATATCTTCGATATCTTTTCACTTGGCATAACAATGAAAGCTTTCCATAAAAATGTACTTTTATTCCAAGCAAGTTAATTAAATTGATACTTAAATAAAATAAATAAATAAATCAAATAAAACTAAAATAATATTATTTAATGACCAGGTTAGGAAAATACTACATTTTCTTATAATATATTACTGTGAAAATATTTTAAACTACATTTAAAACTAAAAACTATGTTTATAAAGATATATTCAAATGAAATCCAATAGGTATTTGTATATTCTACAAGTCATTCTATAAGTAATTACTTTATAAGCTTCTAAAAATTTAATTGCGACTTAAAAGTATATTTCAAAGGATCTTCGGGATTTGCAAATGACTTTCTAAGGGTGCTTTTTAAGAACATTTGCAGGTATAAACAGGTATTCTGAAATTGCGCTTCAGCTTTAACTGCGACTTGAATAAATATTTCAAAAGAATTTCTCAAAATAAAGCATTGAGTAATTGCATTCCGCAATAAGTTGGTTGGACTTCAAACGAACTGAAATAAATGCATAAATAGTTAAAATTGCAAACAACTGCTGTTTCGAGAACTCTTCCACCACAGCCCCCTAATTTCTACGAATCTTCGCTGATTTCACTTTCCTGCAATTTGCAATTTCACTGCAACAGCAGCGGAAGCAACCCAATTCAGAAACGATTTCGATGGCACTATTCTGGCAGAAAGTATCTCGCTATTTATGTGTATCTAATCGATGTGGCTTGCCAAGTTTTATTTTTTGTAGTTGCCGAGGAACGACGACGGCCTTGCCACCAAATCGAATCAATACGGAATTGGATGTGGAAATGTCTGTGGAAGTGGCAGTCCGAGTGTTTGATTATGGCAAACATTACCTAATCAGAGTGTCAACACTCTCCGGTTTGGCTCATTGTGGAAATTATCGGTCTCTCTGTGTGTAATCGATAACTGAAAAAAAAACGCAACATTGCAAAGTGGGGGCCTGAATGAATATAAACTGGAAGAAAAAATTCCAGAGTCGTAAACCGAGAAGAAAGTCATAAATTAAATAATTAATGCAATAAAGACTCTTTATAAATATTGCAAATGTGTATTTGTTTTTTGCGCTGCGCCCAACGGGGCAGCGCAACCAGTTTATGGCGGCGCAAAAATAAAATGCAAAGCACACCGATATATATACGATACTATAATGTATACTATATATGCACACACGAGACCCAGAACGCAAATAAAATGCAAAAAGGCCTTCGCTTTATTTGCAAGTACAACAACAGCGAAATTGAAATCGAAATGCAAATTAAAACGATCAATAAAAATGCGAATATGTCAATAAAAGTCAAATGCAAATTGGTTTCATGCTGTGAATGCAGCCAAAAAAAAAGCGAAAAATAAAAATAACAAGATAATCGAAACACTAACAGCAACAAAGAAAATCCGAAATCGCCTCGGGGTGCCAGAAGAGGGAAAACATTTTGCGGAAAATGCATTACAAACGAGAGAAATGGTTTGGAAAATGCAACACAAAAAAAAATGCACAAATTAACAACGGCAGACAGGCAGCAAGTGAACTTGACTTTTAGCCAAATGGTAACATTACGAATAAATTATAAGCCTAATAACCTGAATAATGAACATTGCACTTTATGGTTTTATGATTGAGTCATGAGATAAATAAATAAATCATAACATTTATGCATTATGGCCTTGATCATGAAGTATAATGATATTAATTTGAGATAAAACATTATTTAGTGGCAAGTTTGAGGTAAAATGTTATATTTTTAGGGGGGTTTCTTTATATGTCACAGAGGTAAAGTAAATTTACTTTATAAGCTATTTCGTAAAGGTTCATAAATCTTTTTTTCTAAAGAAAACTTATTGTAATGAATTCAATTTAATATTTTCATGGTATTATTATATTTATCTCATACGTTTGTCTTTAGTTGCTAATATTTATTGAATTCTTAACCAAGAAAGTGTTTTAAAATACTCACAGCTCTTTGAAAAATACCATTTTCTACTTAAGGAAAACAATATTCTCTACTAAATCACAGATCCTAGTAATATTTAAGCCCCCTACCATATCAGAAATCAAGAGATACTTTACATTTTAGTAACAAATGAATATTAAAGCAGCCCAATTCAACAATAAAATCTCAAATTGGAAACGAAAAAAACAAGTAACAAATAAAAGAACAATAACTCCATTGATTGGAGAATAAAGAATCAAACAAAAGCCATTAACTGATTCCAAATTGCAGGACTTTTCCCCAGCAATCCGTCGTAAGTATTTCCAAGTAACACAGACTGGCAGTCACAACTTCCAATCGAACGTGCCCATTATGGGTGGCAGGCAAGAAACCGCAATTCGATTTAGTTGGCTCTTGGGCAGAACAAACCTACTCTTAACCTCACGTGTATTTTGGGCCGAAAACCGCAGTGGTGCCTGTCCTGGCCTGGCCGAAACGATCGATTTAGTAGCGGTCGTTCGGTGGCGCCGCCGTTTCAGCCGCACAGTGTCGTCGGGTCCTTCTCGGGACAGGAATTTCAATGAGCTGCAGTTGCATTTTGTATGGCTCTGTTTTTTATTTATTTTTGTACTCTTTGTGTCTCCCTCGGTGGTGCGGTGCCCCCATGGGTGTTAAAAATCGAGAAGCGAATAAATTTCCGTGAAAACAAGTGTTGACGAGTTGGCTTTTTATTCGCCAATGGAGGGAGAGCGAAGAGCTGATACTAGCTGGTATTATATTTTGTGTAGTTCCTATATTTATTTTATTTACTGATAAATATTAATATTAATATCTGGGCTTTTAACAACCTTTATTTGCCGGTATTTTCATCTATGAGAACGGTTAATTTAAGACTTAATGTGTACTTACCAATCAATTCTGTGCTATTCTTTGCCTATCGATGATTTTTATTTCGTTTAGTTTTAGGATATCATATTCCCAGTGTCAATTTTGACTTAAGGCTCAAGGACTGCTAACCTTTTTGAGTTACCCTTCATTCAATTATCTTTTACAGCTTTAAAACATTTTAACTGTATACAAATAAGAGTTTTAACATAAATTATAAAGCCAGACTATAAATATTTGTATTGCCTTTAATATTTTTCTCGTCAACTTCAGATTATTTGCTCTTCTAAAAAAACAGCAACAACTCTGGCGCTTCTTGTATCAATTCTTACTTTAGGCTCAAGGACTGCCAACCTATTTGAAATCCCATTCTTCAGCAGGGTAGCCAACCTACTCTATGAATCATTTATAACTCAAAAACAATCTAACCGTGTGCTTACAATAATTTTGTAACATATTATAACAATATATAACAATAATTGTAACATAAATTATAAAGCCAGACTATAAATCTTTTTATGATTTATTTTCCCCACTAGAGTTCCCGCCAAAATTAGCTTCATTTCTTCTTCTTAGCTTGTTTTTTCTTCTTCTTAGCTTCTTTTCTTCTTCTTAGCTTCTTTTCTTCTCCTGTCAAAAAAAACGGCGACAACTCTGGCGCGCACTTACACCAACAGCGACGGGCATTCGTGCATTGCATTCCCTGCAGTTGTAGCGCCCACTTAGCGCAGATACAGATACACAAGATACGCAGATACATGCGGCGATACGTCCGACTCTGGACCAGGCCCAAACCAGAAACGGGGGGGGAAAAAGCCACAGCAAATGAGACGGGGCTATACAAAGTAAACCAGATAGAGAGAGTTGGAGCAAATGAGAGAGTGAGCTGGGGGGAGCAGGGATTTCAGGCGGCAATCAGCGTCATTAGCAATTGCCGATGTGGCAGTCTACCGACTTGGCGACTTTTTGGCGTAGGCAGGCAAAGGCAGCGTTGCAAATGGGGCCGTCGCGTCGTTGCTAATTAAAAAATGCTCGCCACAAAAATAAAACTTAATTGCGATTTCAAATCGCGATACGAACTACGTCGAGTCGAGGGGGAACTGAAAGAGAGAGAGATTTGGGGCCGAAAGCCAGTAGTTGCCAATTGCGACGGCACACGCGTCGTATGAGCGACAATTGTTGGCTGCCGCTGCTCTGTGCTGCCTCAAAGTTGCACTTTAAACAGGTTATGGCTTTGGTTTTTTCTCTTTTTTCTTTCTTTTACGGCTGCCGCCGTGGAGCTTGCACTTAATAAAGATTGATTTACACACATTGCGGCCTGCTGCCGACGGGGTCGTCCAGGCCAGGAAAACCGGGCTCTGGACACCCAAAGTTATTGCAAATGAAGCTAAAGGGGAAAGGAGGAACACTCTCTTGGAGCTCTGCAAAATACAATGCATTGGATGTGTCTCTGCCTCCAATCAACCGACTGGCTGCTGCTGGCGCTGTTGCCATTTATGGCCTTGATTTATGTATCTCAGCTACTGGATCTCTAATGCGAACACACAGATACGCCCCGGCACACACACACCCATGCACAAAGGGGGCATAAAAAACAGGCTAAAAAGCATCAGGCATATTGAATTTATTTGCAATTTATTTCATTTCTCTGAGCTTTTCGGCAGAGACCGTAGGGATTCTTCGCTGACTCTTCAAGAATAGAAGCTGACAAGGGCCAGGGATTTAGTGCATTTCCGACAGTTAAGTGCACCGACAGAAATGGAAAATGATCGTAGAAAAGTTATAAATAATAAGGTAAGATAATGTGCTTTGAAAACTGTATAAATTTTTGTTACTTATACTTGAAAAGGTATTTGTTATGGAAAATAAATCAATAAATAGCCACCATTTATAAAAGATGTTTTCTTTGAGGGTCACAAATATGGCTTAGATATTATATTCATATTTAAACATAAGATACATATTATTATATAATGAATAAACCATGTTGTGCTGCTGTTAAAGCATTTATTACATTTTTTGTGGCTTTTTATTGATTTATTTTGCAAGTTCTACAAAGCTACAAATCAAATAAATTACAAAATTGAAAGCTGAACATATAATAGTTAATTATACTATTTATATTTATATTTATTTATATTTATTTATATTATAATTATGATTATAAAGCTTTAAATCTTTAATATAAAAGAGATTTTTAATCAAGTTGGCAGGCCGAACAGTTGATTTTGTGAAAGACTAAGAAAATTAGTTTTAAAGTTTATATTTCCTTTAAGAATCTAAGGAAAACCTTTCAAAAAAATTGTTCTGTAAGCAGCGTTCATATATTTTATCTAGACTTTTTAATATAACCATAAATATTTATAGTTATCTTCCTGTGTACAACTTTTCCGTTTACGATGAAATACATACCATAAATCAGAGTCATTATGTGGCAAATAATTTATTTAATATGCTCTAGACTATATTTCCAATTTTATGTCATGATAAATTGGTTAGACAAACTATTTCTAATAAATATCGAAAGAATTACAACAAGAACCCAAGAACCCAAGAGAATTACAATAAACCAACTTAAAGTTAAGCCGCCTGAATATAAATTGAAATACTTAAACATATATATTCAACTCCACAATTAAGGAACCTAACAAGTAACAATCCAACCGAGAATTACACAAAATGCCCCGAGATAAAGCCCCGTTTTCCGGTCATATCTCAATGGATTAGATTGGCACATCGTTAGCCGCCGTTTAGCAACCCCAAAACAAGCCCTCTAATAATGCCTGAGTACCATTTGGAATAGAACAACAACCCCCGAAACCGAAACCGAAATGTCGAGAACCCATAATCACAGCAAAAAAAAAAATAAAAACCAACCGAATCGAGGACGAGTCTTCCTTGGAAGAGGACAAAGCATATTGAATTTGAAGGAAAAGATTTAAGATATCGGGCCGAGGTCCCAGGCAGCAAGCAGTTCTCGTCTCCAAAAGTCGCCATTGTTGTTCAAACTCGCCGGATATCAGTGTGGCATGCATCCCCACTTCACTTGTTTTTTTTATTCGACGAACAAAATCTGGAAATCTTGGGTTTCGATCAATGTAAATGAGGAGACCAATTGAGGATGTGCTGGGCAGGTAATTGGTGCTTAAAATATATTGAATATTACTTGGATTTCAGGGAATATATCTTGGAAACGTTTTTAATTCGAAATTAGTTGGTCAAAGGTTAGGGAAAGAGCTATGATTTAAGGGAAATCTTATATTTGGATATACTTTATAAGAAATTGTAGTTAAATACAAGTTGTTTTTTCTTGGACGTTGATACACTGCGGTCAATCTCTTAAGTGGCCCTTGCGACACCAAGCACGTGCTTGTTAGGGTTAGGTGTTAGTATGCTCGATAGGTGAAAGTATAGGTAAAGTATGTAAACAAGTATATTTAAGACTTAATCATTAAAATCCTTTAAGATACAAGGTTTCCTTTAGTGTACAGATGTTTTAACCATATTTAGCAACTGATTAACACTGTTTAATCGCTTGAACTATATCTTTTTAAGAAAAATACTTAGTCTATATAAATTTTATACTAAAAATGACTTGAAGGTTAACTGGAAGTCTGTTTTAACTCTTAAAGGTAGTTACAAAAGTTAGCTAAACTTAAGTAAACTCAGGTGAATTGGTAACCGCCTCAAGTTAGCGTTTTTTTTTTAAGGGTGGTGCCCTATAATTCCCAAGTTTAATGTCAGCAAAGGACGCTGATTAAAGCATGAAATAATAACATAACTAAATAGTATTTTAGATTATGTCAACATATATTTTCTTACTCATTTTTCTCCCTCATATTTCTTGCGTATTTCCCCAAAATCTGGTTCCGTTTTTTTATTTCGTTTTGGTTAAAGAGAATGTGAGGAGAAGCCTAAACCAACTTATCCGAAATTGGAAACCATTAACAGACCGAAAGCACTCCAAGCTCAGGCCATCCGAATAGAGTTTGCTTTGCCCTCGACGATCAGACAGACATAGTTTATTTTTAGTTAAGTCAACGCCAGTCAGCGCCAGCTATTTCCCCACACAAACAAGCTTAATGAGTCCGGAGAGTGAATTTGGCATTTTAGTTTTAGTTTTCTGCTATTTTTTGTTACTTTTTTTGGCAAATGCAAATGGGTTTTCTCGTTCGTGGCAAACATTTGTTCACATATTTGCCTATTTTGAAGGCAAGCGAGGCAAATATCAAATAAAGTTGGCAAATCTTTTCAAGCTGCTTTCCCCTTTAACCCGTTCTCAGGTACATTTATGTGCAAAAAAGATGTGTATGTATGGCTCTCGTAGATTCTTCAGATTGCAGACGCTGAGAAATTTGCTGTTGGGAAATTTCTGCCATCTCATGGCATTTAACGCGCGTCGGAACAAAAGCGGAAATTTTCTACTACCCCGAGTCAGGCAGCAAAAAGCATGAAGATGGCTCGGACGTGGACGAGAAACTTGGCATAAACCGAAACAAAAAGCTGGTAAATAACAGCGCTAATGCGACGACATCGCACCGTAGAAACTGAACAATGAAAATGCCAAAATACAATATACAAAAGACGGCAGAAACGGAAACTAAGGCAACCACTAAAACTAAAAGCATACAAATGAGCATCCGAAAGGGAGTAAGTACAACTATATATATGACGATGGCTATGTAAATATGTACACGGACAAATGCGGACAAAATAATTGAGCCAGGGGCTTCAGAAAATGAATAGGCGAAAGCTTTTGGCTTTTCATTAAACAAATTGTTAAAATGGAAGTCGATGAATTTAGCATTTGAACAATGGAATAATATCTATAAATACCACAGAAAAAAGAGAATGAAGTCCCGGGTATGAGGCACAAATTTCCCCAAATATTAATCCCAATAACGAAATCAATAATTTTAGCATATGATTAGTTCTACTGTAAACTTTCGAACAGTTTTTAGTTTTTAAATAAGAAAGGAACTTAAAAGTTTCTAAATTCACAGGGAAAACAATAATGCTTCCCTTATTTTCTGCTATAATTCCCAACTGGTTCGTGCGTGTCTATAAAAAAATATAATATCTTTATCAAATATAAGTCTTTATCAAAGTTAAAATGGAAAAACTCCAATATAATTGTATTTTTATTGTTTTTATATAACTAAATTTTATCATATCCTCACAAAAATAAATAAATGTTGTTATATCTAATGTGTTTTTTAGTATCTTTCAGCCTAGTAAGTAGCATTTTATATCTTTATGCCGCATTAAAAGTGTTGTTTAGGCCTGAAAAAGTTTTTTACTACTAAAAATTTGTGTTAGCTTATATAATTCAAATAATGCCATTAAATTCCCTCCGTTTCACTATATTTAATGCTAAACTATTGCCCTCTACTGTAACCTATGTACAGCAAGCGCACAAAGTTTGGCCAGTGTGTAAATAAGTTTTTTCCTATGGCTTTATTTTTATTGCACGGCATAGGCTTAAGGTCTAAATAAAAACACGCCAACACAACACAAGGGGCGAGCAGTACGAAAAAAAACAGCAGCAAACACAAAGTTTCTTATCTTTAGTGCTCCGACAAAAAAAAAACGTCGCAAAAAGCTAAAAAAGCAGCTGACGTTGGCGTTGGCAAAGAAGAAGAAGCTGTAGTTGTATCTGTATCTGAAGCTGACAAACTGAAGCTGAAGCTGAGAAGAAACCAAGCGTTAAGTCGCTAACTAGCGACAAGTCGGGAAGAATCTGTTTCCCGCGCGGAGGAGCATTCTTCCTTTTTTTCAGGGCTGGCCTTCTGTATTTTTTTTTAACGCGCTTTTGTTGCTTTTTACATTTTAGTTTGTATGCCCTTACAGGGGTTACTATAAATGGATAAATAAATTATCTAGATAGGAAAGAAGATACTTATAGCTTAGTTAGAGACTAAAGGAAACTGAATCAGAAAGAGTTCTGGGATTTTAGAGAAGATTTTAGTTATTTTTTTTAATATAATCTTCTTATAAAGATCTTCTATATATTATTACTTATTGGTTTGGAGATATTTCTAGCTAGGAGAAGGTTCTTAGGAGCTCTCTTTCCCAAATTGTGCCCATCATTGCTTTTAAAAATACTGAAAAATGCTTTATCTGAACAAAACTACTGGAAATTACTCAATCTTTATTTTTTAATATTAAATAATTAACATTATCATTAAATTCAAAACCTTTTTGAATGCAATTTAAATCGTTTATAATATTTCAAAGTCAATTTGAGATCAAACTAAACTTTCCTAACTTCAAAAAGACTTTATTTTAATAAAAATTGTTTTTATTAACGTTAAGGTAATATTTTATAACATTAAATTATCACTTCTAAGTTCTTAAATACTATTTTCTTTATATAAAATTTCTTTAATATTTAAAGCTACTATACGCATTCTAGATAAGCTTTTTTGATATAAAAATTATATGAACCAGTACGTATTTCATAAACAAAATAAATCTCCTCAAATCCTAGCTTCAAATGTATTATTTACTTAATCTTAATGCTTAATACTGTGTCTTTTAAGAGCATTTAAACTTCGTGTTATCAAATCTACCCATTTTTTTTTTGTATTTTTTTTATTCACACGTTGAGCCCACCCACAAGTGTGTGCCGTGCGATGCGTCCGTCCGATTTTACCTGTCGTCATCGTTAAAATGAATACATAAGTGAATGAATGGGCGAGGGAGAGCGACGACTGCTGCCGACTCTGGCTCTGTTCTACTTAATGTCTGGGATGACTTTGTCGGCCTGGTCGGCATCAGGCTATATGTATGTATATATAGTGTGTGTGTGCAGCAGCAGCCGGCTCTTACCTGCTGCGGGTCCTCTTCGCACACACAAAATAAACGGCGGGCGGTGGCGTTTTTATGGCATTTTATCTCTCAAAAAAGCATTAACACACAGCAGCCACACGACCAACAAACCACAGCAACAATAGTGCGGATATATAGCTTTGTGTTGCAAGGCCCTCGGGATTGTGGAAAGTGTGTGGATTTTTCGTTTAGGAGGGGAATCACGAACCGCCGCCATTTTATATGCGTGTGGAGGGAAAAAGGGAAAAGGTCGAAGGCCAAAACTTGTTCTATTGAAATTCCACTGATATTTATATCATGATGAAGTTTTTGGGGCTGTGCTGGGTGGCGGCAACGATAAAACGTGACGATTACAAAAGGCTTTGCGTATGGAAGCTCGCCCCCATTATACCATACCCCGGCATGTAAGCAAATTATGGCAATTGTTGGTAGAAAAGGTGTTGGGGAATTACACTCGTCACTTGGGGCGGACCTGTGGGGTATAGAGTTCACATTTACCAAGGAATTATTATGCAAAGTGCTCGGGGTCTGGGGTCCGTTCTATGAACGATTGTTAAACTGAATCGTTGACATAATTTCCAGGGAATTGACATGGCAGGGCTAATGAAACGTGTGAATGCCGATTGTGTGTGATAATATAGTAATCAAATATTACGAGTTAACACATGATAATATTATTTTATTATGCTTTCAGACGTCAGACATTTATTGGCTTGTGCTGGGGAGATTACTTTTCCCGTATCAGCAATATTCTGATCGAATTTTGAGATATTTGGAATCGAGGAGATTGTTTTTAACATTTAATATGATTGAGTATTATAGTTTCTTTATTATTTTGAGGTATTGGAATAAGAGAAATGGTTTATAGCATTTAATATGTTTCATTATAGTTTTTTCTTTATAATTTCTTGAGGTTAAATGTAGATATTGAAAGAATACTGTCAAAAATACCTAAAAATGGCGCCTATGCTTTTACAGCGTGTTTTTAATCTAATCTTAATCACAACCTTGAGTTTTTTCAACTCTAAGCATAGAAATAGGATTTATGACATTAAAAACACAAATATTATAATACATTTTAACAAATTCCCAATTTTATTTCTGTAATTTCCCAGTATACCTTTTATAAAACTCGCCTTGGCTTGGTTTCAGAAAGCTGCCATATTTATCTTCACAAATTATAAATTCTACAGCAAAATTCACTTAGGAAAAATGTAAATATAATTATAAATACCTAACTAAACAATAGCCCAGCAAACAAATAAGGAAAACAAAGAGAAAACCCCTATCTTTTCAATTGTGAATAAATGGCAAACTCATAAAATATAAAAGCCCCGCACATGAGAATTGACGTTTCCATAATCGTTGCCAGCAGACAAGTCGTAGGCCTCTTTTGGCCTTCAAGTTGCCTGAATATCAATTCATTAAACTTAATGAATGTAATGAGCCAAAACACACTCACTCACTCACTTACTCATTCGCCTTGTTTTATTCATTTTCGCTTATAAGGCAGCAGCAAAGCAACTTGGCAATTTCGAAGGCCTCTTTCCTGAATATCAATTGCGAGCGAGCAGAGCTAAGATGTTTTTATGGATATTCTGGCTGTCGCCAAATTTAATGCTTTTCGGTTTCTATATTTGTCATAACCCCAAAGAGTTATGGCCAATAAAAAACGTCTCAAAATGGCCGCAGCTGGTTTTTCATATGGGCTCGTTTCACTTTATAAGGCCCGATTTTACTGGGTTCCCATAATTCATAAAGGGGGAAGATGGAAATAAAAGTGTAAATGCAATGCGTAGGATATGTGATCATCAAACGGAGGATTGGGATATTTAATAACGTAACACTTTCATAAAGTACTTAGGGCTGCTCAAATTTTATCGGACAGTTAACATTCCTGCTAAGAGTATTTTGGGAAATCTTTGATGTAAGAACTAACATTAACAGGGACTTGGACTTCTTGTCGTATTTATCGACTCGGTAAATTAACAGCTGATGTCAAATAGACAAGGGAGGAATATAAAAACGGCTACACGGTAGAGTTGGTTGTGAATAATTGCGCTTTACAGCACAATTCAGTTCTTAATAGAACTCTGTCATTCCTTATCGTTCAGATAAATAACAGACGCCGAGGAAAACGACTTGTCTTCATGAGAATTCTAACTGGATGTTACTTTTTCGTTAAAATAGCTTACCAAGACTTTAACAGTAAGTCCATAAAGCTATCTTAAATTACCTTTTTTACCTTCTCTAACACATTTAAGCTATTAATATGAATAAATATCAATCATTTCACTTCCTCTCCCTTTTCCTTTTCTTCCATTTCACAAAAGATACAATTTTGCAGTACAATTTCTCTTCCTTTCCCTTTCAAATTCCTTCTGTTCAACTCCTTGGTATTCCTTTTGAATTCTGATATGATGTAGGCCCACGTCAAAAGTTTCCGCTTTGACCAAATCCTTAAAGATTTTGTCCGTTCACCCTTGGACCTTTCCGTTTTCAAGTTGTCTGCACCGCAAATATGCTACATATAAAAAAAAAAGAAAACTTTCCTCTAAGCTGGAAGTTTGTAAACTTTATTTTTGTGGGCATTTAGTAAGTTTTATTAGAAGTCTTAAACAAACAAAGCTCACATACGCTGAGGCAGCCATAAAATACTTTCAGAGATTTCAAAAATCAATTCGAGGAGCGCGCTGGGCGAGCAAATCGCATGCATAATTGAACTTCCTGCCTGGATTCACAGTGGCATTCCCCAGTATCCTTTCCACCTGCACCTGACTTCTTCTTCTGCTTTTACGCTGCACCTGAGGTCCGTCGCTTCTGCGAATGCCAATCAAATTGGCGCACGTCGCTCCGGGGGGTTATGGTTATGGCCTGGGATCCGGACTGTCGACTGTGGGATCCTATAGTACGTGCACCGAACGCGAGGCGTCATCAAATGGCTGTCAGGGAAGCAGAAAAGCAAGGTAAGGGCTAAGTGGAAGCCGGGATGTGACGCCATTTTCATATTAGTCTGCAGCTGACTCCTGCAGAGTCATCTAAATCATATCAATTTCATTTGAAATCACATCAGAGTCAGCGAATACACCCAAACGTTCTGAACTTTAAGAATTAAAGGGGGTATCAAAAGTTTTTTACTTTAAAAAATGCAATAAACCTATATATACTTTATTTTATGACCTTTTAGAGATGTTTGGTGTTGAAAATTGTTATACAAATGCTTCAGAAGCACTTAAAAAATATAGATATTTAAAGATCCATACTATTTTTATGGGCAAACGTAGATATCATATAAAAATAAGCCTGTTTTATAACTTAATTTAACTTATTTCCTTTTATAACGTAAAGATCAGATCTAGGGTTTGACAAAGTTTAAGAAAAAAAACGTAAAATTACTTCATACAAAGAAACTTTTTGAGCAGGACTGAACTTTGCTGGTCCTCAGAAGTCAAACATCCTCGGGCGCCAGCCGAAGTCTTGCCGAAGTCCAGCCGAAGTTTTGCCGAAGCTGTTATGGCTAGAAGGACGAAGTACCTCAAAGAAATAGAAACGAAATGTAAAGTCATTAAACTAATAAATAATTAAACTAGCTAAAAAAATTACTAATAGGAATATAAATTAACAATACGAGAATAAAAGTTAGCTAATGAATACCTACATTTATTTATCCGCATTTTGTATTCAACATTTCCTTAATCACTCTTAATGCACATGTGCTCTCGGTTTCGCTAATATGTATGATTTTTCCCTTGTCAAAGGAAGGTCGCTTCGGGCCAAGTTAACAAGAAAAAAGGGCCATCGAGGAGCGAGTAATTAAACAGCCCGTCCAGACACTAATTGCATTAACACTTGCGGTTAATTTGAATTTATGAAATGCTCTCCAAATGCTGAATAATGAAAAGCTCGCTGCGGCAAAGTTGATCCGCCATCAGCCTGACTGCGAAAAAAAAAGGCGCTGAGGAAAAAAGGAAACTTTACGAATATAATTAAAACGATTTTCCATGAAATTTAAAATGGAATTTCGCTGCGCAAAAAGTTGCCAACAATGAGGTGGAGGCCTGATGTGGGGCGAAGCGAGACGGGGAGTGGCGACGAGTGGCGTGTGGAGAGGAAAATGAAAAAATAAATGAAATGCCAAATAAAGCGAAGCCGTTGGCTGATTACGCACACCAGCGCAGACACACACACACCTACAGTGTTCAGCAGAGCAGCCAGCGCCACCCCCTCAAGCCCCCCACCCAACACACTCAAACAGCCAACGAACTGCTGGCGACTGAAAAAAGCTAGAAAATTGCCAAGGAGACCCAGAGGCGAGCTCTACTGAGACTGAGGCGGAGAGGTGGAGAGCATCACCCAAAGAATGAGAGCACGGGAGAATGAGGCGAGCAGTAGTGGAGGAGAGAGTGAGAAAAAGTTTTGCTGCTGCTAGAGAGTGGCCAGGTTTATGCGAACGCAATAACTCAAAGTTCGCGACAACTAATCATGATCACGGGCAAATCTAAACTAAATTAACAAAGTACTGCGAATAAGCCTTTGCATTTGTAAGGATTTAAATTTTAATAAGTGTTTATTTAAACTATTTACCTAATTATAAGAATTAAACCTTTTTAAAAAACACGAATTGATGTTCCTGAACTTCACACTCCGTGTAAGCCCTAACTTCCAAGCAAAGGACTGAACAACTTTGCTGAGGAAAGCAAAAGAAATAGCAAGGCAACGGGCTGATGAATGGGAGCTAGAAACCAAAGGAGGTGGCTGATGGGCAGGAGCGGAAAAGGGCCGGCAAGGGGGTGGACAGCATTAACGCCCAAACAGCAAACGGCAGCAGCTACAACAACGGCAACAACAGCAAATACCAACTGTAAAATATAGAAAAGCAACAAAGCGACACATGACAAATGGCGCAGACAGCGACGCCAACTGCTCAGCCGGCAGCGAACAAAATAAAATGTCTGAATGCGGGTGTGAGTGAAGCGGGGCGAGTGGGGTAGAGAGCGAGCAGCAACTGTTTTTGCTGTTGTTCTTGCCAAAAGCAAAACCTTGAGCTGTGAAAAATCAAATAAAAACGAAAGACAAGGAAGGCCAACTACGGACACCGAACCTTGGAATACTCTAACACACAGAAATCTTATCGGAATCAAAGGAAATAATAATGTTTTAGAAGCGGAGGATAACAATAGTGGACTTAAAATAGCTTTGAAGGTCGAGCTTAAGCTTTGAAGTCTTTATTGAAAAGAAAACTTGGTTCTACGGATCTACACAATAATATAGAATACTTTGAATTTTAATTTAAAGTTTAAAGATCATCTTTATTTGATATCAGTGGCGTTTTTTTTTTTTAAATCTTTAGTTTCAGACGAAAATTAGTTAATTTGTTAACTATTCCTTTACCTTTCATATGATATAACTTGTGTTACTTTCTAACACAACCTTCAGTTAACGTTCAAATTAAAAGAGATATCAATTTCCCTGCTGATTGAAGTCCAAAGACTTGAAATATAGTCCTCAGATTTAAATAATCTATCTATTGCTAAATTAATCTCCAAAAACTATACAAACGTTATTCCACAAATTAGAGTCAAATAAACATCTATAAAAAGAAAAAACAGAGATTCTGTATATTATTCTGAGCTTTTCCATGACAGCTATAAGATCGAATCGTGCGAAAGTGTTCATTCCCCCTTATAAACTATATGATAAACATAGAAGCCTCTTTGCGAAGTTACAAAAATATATCTTAAAAACTCTGGACTCCAGCTGGCCTAGAAACATATTGACGGACAAACGGACACGCAGGCAGAGTGCTCCATAAGAGCGAGCATTCGTCATCATTTTCCATTTCTATACAAGGTGAAATACCTGCTTCCCTGTGTTACAAGCTCCTGTGCAAAATTATGATACCCCTCTGTAAAAAGTATTACAAAAAAAGAGGAGAAGCATAAACAAGCGACAACAACAACAGCAGCAGCGACAAGGCGACTGTGCTCCATTTTTGGCGCGCAGTGCAATTTAAAATTGCTGTCAGCCAGTCAGTCATGAAATGAAATACGGCTGCAAGCCAAAAACAACAACAAAACGAACTGAACAATAAAACAAAAACATAATACAATACTATAACAACAAGAAAAAGAACAGAACAACAACACAACAGCACATCGTTTTCAATTTGTTCATACGAATTTATCGCTTGTCCGAGACGCCCTGGAATTTCAAGCGAAACCGAAACTTTTTTCATGCTCTGCCTTTGTGGCTAAATTGTAAAATGAATTTTGTTCATTTGAGATGTTCTCGTAAAATAAAACAGCACATCAAATAAATAACAACAAAGCTCACGTTAGAAAAATGAGAAAAAGCCACGCGATAAATATTTGGAATTTTTTTAATTTATGGCTCATTGGCGAAGGGTTGCGACCGCGAGCGAGGGATGGGAAAATGCAAAATGGAGGCGCGACAGGAATATTTCAACGGTGAATCACAATAGAATCAATAATGAAATTCATGGAATACATTTACGCAATCATCGCATTATTTAACAATTTCATTTTTATCAGAGATTTCGCGGAATATTTGCCAATAGCTTGCCAAAAATGTTTCAATTTTTTGCAGAGAGTTTTCAATATGAAAATAACTTTTTTTTGGGTTACCATAATCATTGAAAATATATTTCTTAAACAATTGCAGCCTCTGTGAAATTTTATAAATAAAAGTTGTAATAAAAATGTCCTAGCTTGGGGCTAGTCAGATAAAAATGTAGTTAAAGCTGGTCTAAAATGATGTTAAAACCTAACCATTTGCAGATTTAACAGCCTACTTTCTCTTTACCATAAGACTAAAAAAAAAAAAAAATAACAGTTTAAAGGAATCCACAAAACTGCTGAAATCAGCAAGTCAATTAAAACCGCAAAGCAATTTAATTAAAAAATGAGGTTAAACGTTAAATAAACTGATTTAAAATGAGACCTCGGCAGGATATTGATTGACAAACGAAATATATGCATAAAGTATGATTGAAGCTCAGCAAATTCTCCATTTTAAACACATACCAACCTTTAATAATATACCTTCCCCAAATTAAATAAAACATTTATGCACCTTTTGGCCATTGGCAGCTTTTAATCAGAGACTACACATTGCATTTTGCATAAATCAAAAGTAATAACTAATTCATGGCAATAATGAACTTGAGGTTTCAATTGCAAGATTGACTTAAAAGGGGAATTAGGTATTCAGATGTTACAATTGTTTTCAGTCTGGGAAATTGGTATGCAATTAATGCACAGAGACTTTTGTGCCGACATAAATTGATCCGAAATCGAAGGCTGCATCTTTGTGCCGGGCAGCTTGGCTGCAATTGAGAGCAATTTTGAATCAATTAGAAGTGAATTTGAGGAACTCGGAGAGTTGCTTTCAAGTAGCACCGCCACTTGAATGCGACAGATAAAGCCAGGGATGGTAGAAGAGTTTACAGAAAGGGGATCTAAAATAAAGAATTTAATAATGGAAGTTTGTGATAAATAATCTTGTTTTTTTCTTGCATCCACTACGGTTATTACACTCTATTGGCTTAACAAGCACGTGCTTGTTAGGGTTAGGTGTTAGTAGGCGCAATAGGAGAAAGTAATAACTGGCTTGCTGCCTGACTTACTTTTACTTTTAAAGATAGAAATGTGGTATTCGAAAATGTTTAATAAATTAAATTTAATCAAAGAGATTCCAACAACGTCTCACATAGGTAAATGTAGAACCAGTATTGCAATCGAAGCTCTTTAAAATAAATAATATTTTTTAATAGTTTCTAAATCGCTGGTTAACCGCAAAAGCCCCCGCTAAATCCGCCCTTGGCTACAGCTACAGCTTTAGCTACAGATACATAAGTATCTCACAGATCCAACCGCTTTTCTCACGCACCAAGAATCGGGGGGAATCGGGGCATAAGAGAATCAGAGAATCAGAGAAACGCCGCGCACTTCACAAATGAGTGCACATAATTTTGACGAGGCGAAGGAGCGAAAGAGGTAATAAAACAGCAATAACCAGAGCGCCAAAGAAGACGACGGGGCGAAACGCGAGGTTCGTATCAACTTCCATGCTGCCCGCTTTTTTTTTTGTTCGAAAAACACGCCAATTGGTCATGACTCCGACCTCCAAGAGGCTGCATCCACATATATATACAGTGCTAACTCATTATAATGAAGCACCAAGAACGTACAGAGTTCCAGAGTGAAATTATTAAAGTAACAAAGAATTATATCATATGAAATTTCAGAGATATTTCAGAGATATTTCCTAACCATGCATATTCCTATAAATAAAGATTCAATGTATCTTTCAGCTCCTTTTTTCTTATAAATTATTAAATTTAAGCTCAAAGCATACAGAGTTCCCGTAATATCTTATAACCAACTAACATTCCCTTAATAAAAGCTTCCCTTTTGTGGAACCTCCACTGTATGTATCTGTATCTTTCAGCTCGGTTGTTTGTGTGTCTGCGTGTGCCTATTATTCGATTAACTCGAATTCCCCTGCAGCGGCAGTATAACCTTTATGGGAGCTACGCCCTGCGACAGCATCCGCAGCTCTGCTAACCAACAAAAATAAACCTGAAAATAAAACCAGACTCTCAGCAAAAAACCGACGGTTAAATGCCGAAGTTCCTCACGGAAGGCAAAGTTCAGCGAATATGGAAAAAAAGTACGAAAAAAGGGAAACACAATCCGAGGAAACAGCAGTCGTAACAGGTGCAAGCTCCCACACAAGCTGACAGATACAGATACAGATACAGAAAGGAAGAATGGGGACTCTCGCACACAAATATAAGTAACAAATACATCCAGAAAATAACGAGCAGTGATTGAAACACCTTTCCCGTTCACCTCCTTCTCGTTGTCCATCATCACCTTTTGCGAAATGCGATGACAAACCTGTCAAATCTTATTATCTCATTACAAAAAGGGTTGGCGATTTGAAACAGATGGAGTATCTGAACTGAACTTTTGAGAGAAACTTTGCCAAAGTTTTTCGAGTCGGAAAACTGTTTTTGGAGCTATGGAAATGTGTAGTTTTTCTAGCTTCCCAAAAATAGGTGCCCTTTCTTTAAAATATAAATATATACAGGTGTTAGGAGTGGTTTTGAAACTATCTGAATTATGAAGAGACTAAGAGAACCAAAAATTTTAACACTATATAAGTTCTAAGGATATAGTTAACTTTGATATATGTATGTACTTATAAATACTATATTATTTTAAGCAATTTTAACGAATAAAATCGTTATATTTATTTACTAAACGGAATATAAACTTTAAGAAATATTTAAAAAGTCTTTTTCACCGAAAAAATAGCTTCTTGGTATCGACTGCTTGCATTACACTAAAATTCGCAACGGATTCTAGCTACCAACTCTTTATCATCACTGCTGATAAACCATTTATTGAAATCTGAAACCATTTTTGAACAGATCTTTGTTTTAACTAACTAAATCGATCTATAATATTGGTTTTATTTAATAAATTCGTGCATAAAAAATAATAAATAATCGTGCAGAATATTTAATGTCTCCTATTAAGTATTTAACTGAATTTAAATTTTAAATAATACCAAAAGAGTTGTTTTATATAAGCCAAATTGGTTTATATTTTACAATAAGATTGCCCTTAAAAAGAGTCAGATTATGGGATAACTCCCAAGATAATGCAACTTCCCCATTCTAAAGAAAATTAAGTAAATGGAGGCAATAGCGAAAAATCGATGCCTATAAAATAGGGTCATACCATATATGGTCTTAAATTTTCTTTAGAAATTAAGGTGCTAAAATACTTTAATTACCAGCTACTTAATTTAATTCTTTACTTTAAAGTTTATTCCCTTTTCAGAGTTGCTTGCTAGACCAAAATAATTCTAATGAACTAAGCAGATTTTTTGGTCTTTTAGAAAATCCAAAAACTTCCCTTTTTCGAAGCTAGTGGCCGGGGGGCTCTCGTTGAAATTGTGAAAATATTTTTGGAGAGCCGAGAACGAACCACGGAGGCCGAAAGCCACCTTTGGCTGCCTTTTTGGCATCCAATGAAGCCGCAAAACTGTGGTTCGGCCTCCTCGCTTCTCGGGAACAGAGTTCCTCTGCCTGGGCACCCCGCAATTTTCCCTTCCACTTCAACCCTGTATGCCGCCGCCTCTGCCACTGCCACTGCCACAGCCACTGCCTCTCCCTCTCCCTTTGTTGTGTTCAAAATGGCAAATTGCCATGCTATATGGCAGGGGCGGAGGGCGTAACAGGGGCGGCGGAAGGGGTTGGTTGTTTGTTGGCTTCACTGAAACGACGAGCATCGTTCAGCATCGTTGCAACGAAATCGAATATTCGCTTTGCGTGTTTCGCATAACGTCTGCTGACCCCGCTCTGTCCCACACTACCTCCCTGCCACCCCACCCCACCCTCTTGGAAAAAACCCCATTTATCCTCCAGTCACGGACAACACACACACCTTGAAGCCCCCTTGTTCAGTCGCCCCCCTTTCTCACAAACACCGCTCGTGTAAATTCCAAAACGTGCCGAGGATTCGCTTGGTTAACGCTCATTTTGTTGCTCCCTGTTGGCCATAGTAAGCTGTCCGTTGTCCGCTGTCCGCTGTCCGTTGTCCGCTGTCCGTTGCCCGTCCCTTTATGCCTGAATTCCCCTCCCCTGATCATTAATTTTAATGGTTATACAAGAGCATTATGCCCTCTCGGAATCGGGGATCAAAGTTGGAGGCTCTTATTTTCGGCCCCTTATCGGTGGCTTCGATCTCGCTGAAAGTCGATTAGATTCGGCCAATTCGGAGTTTTATGGCAACCCTAAAACTAATACGTTCTTAATTGCAAGTGATTTACGGCCAACAAGATTGGCGCAATGCCAGCAAATTGTTAATCAATTTTTGGGGTTTCTTTGGGAGTAATGGTGGCTATAAGCGGGAGAGGTTTTAAGAATTTTAATTGAAGAAATATATCAGATTAATGTACTGCCTCTGCAGACGATTGAATCTAGACAAGGCTGCATATCTCTCTCTCTATTGTTTACGATACCTAATATCTCATTAGCTTGAGCTTGAAGCTTAAAACTATCCGGAAATTAAGTATTTGTTTCTTTTAAATGTGGTATTTAAGTAGGTATCAGAAATGTTGCCATAAATCCTTATATCTGTCATAGATACAAGTGGTTAAAATACCCATAACTGCGATTTTTATTAAGGTATAGATGTGAAACTTTAAAGTCCTAATTAACTTTGTTTCTTAATGAGTTAAAGACTTGAAACTTTATAAATCCTAATCCCATGTAGCCTAGGAAAGACTGATTAACTGGGATTAATATTAAAAAACTATAGCCTATATCAGCTATAGAAAATTGCATAAAGAAAGCTCTTATCTTCGTTGATTTTGCCAAGAACTCGGTCTCAGAACTTAGGTCTCTAACTTGTTATTTTTTAGTAATAGTTTGTCATGACTAAGGGGGTTTTTTCTATATACTATATCAGTATTATATCAGAAACAGATCTACATGTTTAGTAAGTAACAAAACAGTCTTAAATTCTAGTATTAACGGGAAAGGTTTTTAACTCAAGTAAAGCAAAAACTAGGCCTAAAAACCTTCTCTAAAAGGTTTGAAGTATCTATAAGGTATTGGACTCAGACTGGAGACCAAAAAGGGGAAAATATATAGATATGTATAAATATCTAATAAACTTTCTGGAACTTTAGCTTGCATTCATAAAAACTAAACCCATTTCAGATTAAGTCAAAAGGTTTCCCTGTACATTTATTTTCTTGCCAATTTCTGTCTATAAAATTGTAGCCCTCTATTCATCCAACTATCTCTTACTGCCAAACAAATGTTGTTTGCTTTCAAAAGTTATCATCTTAGTAAAAATAAAGCAAATATTTTACTGCAAACTGATAAGTAAAGAGTATTACTCGTTGAACTAATAAAAATGTATTTAACAATTGAAAACTTGAATAGAAATGTGAGAAAACTGAAAGCTAATATTTGTATAATGTGTAACATTTACAGATACCTTTTCTATAAACTAAAATACTTTACCCTGCAATCGGAGTTTTCCCAAGTATTCCCCACATAATAAACAAAAACAATTAACCTTGCTGCTGCCTTTAATTTACTTAATTAACTCAATTGATAAACATCAACCCGAAATATCTGGAACTTGCTCCACAAACCAGTTATTAAACTATGCAGATCGATTAGAGGTGGCCCTACCTGTGCGTCCACAGGGTAGTGCACTAATTGTTTATGCATATTATGGCTGCAATCCATTAGCATTAATAATTTTGCGCGACAAATCGCCAGCACGAGCTGCAAAAAAAATGCCAGCGAAATTGCTTCGGCACACACACTAATAGCCGTTACGTAACTAAGGTATAAAACACGTGATTAATTAGCATATTTATATTGGCGACAGTCTCTCGGAAAGTTTTTTTGCATTTAGTTGAGCAATCTATTGGGTTTTGTTGCTGGAAATAGGTGCAAAATTAGCTGGTTATTTGGATGCCAAAAAAAGGTGCAAAAAGTTTGTTATTTGCAAACTTTGTTTGGCTCACCAAACAAATACGCATTGAAAACAAGAGACATTGTTTTGGGCATTAGCTGTGTTTACCGCCACATTCGTCAACATTCCTGATGGTGAATATCTATTTCTATTGAGATATCTACAAATATCACAGAAATATTTATCAGGGTTTAACACTTGCCATTGGCGATGGACATTTGATTAATTGATTTTTAATAACACAACAAAGGTCGCCTTGAAATTGAGCTTTTGGGTGTGGAATGTTAAGGGAAAGGGTTAAATTGTTTTAAAAATATTGGTAAATGTTAAATTTTTGTAGAAAATCGTTGGAGAAAGATACCATTTTACAAGAAATTAATTATTATAAACATTTTTATACTTTTTCCAATGATAACTTTACTAGAAAGTAGAAACAAACTGCAAAAGATTACAGAAGTTTATCATGTGAAAGTTTGAGTTTGAATTGTGTTATATTCTTGTATATATTTATTACAAATATATCCTTACATTCCCAGCTCATTTCTGGCTGCCACAGTAATAAATCTCTTTTATTTTATTATGATTAAAGATATTTTTCAACTTCATTTGGTACTGATAGTGAATTTATTCTAAAAAGAAAACAAAGAACCTGTCAAAGGCAAAAAGCAGGCTTAGATATATAAATTTAAAAGTAGAGAGACACCTCTTTCTCATCAGTATCCGTTGCTGAACAACTTCTGAACTTAAAAATTCATCTAATTTGCAGGGTTTTCATAGCTTAACGGATTTAATAGAATTTCCATGGTTTTTCAGCTGTTTTTTACATTGTTAATATATTAACATTGCTGTGATAAAATAAGGTTAAAAAACAAATTTACAACATAAACTATTATAAATTGAACAGTTTGCAAAGGACAAACAACAGTTTTTTAGATACTCATCGTAGGAAAAGTACTTAAGGAAAACAAATCTAAAGAATCTTAGAGATTAGAGTAACTCTTGCAGAGTTACTTCCCAAATAATCCCCCGAATAACCATTAATATATTTCCTTATTTACTAATTTAATAAACATATTCATTTTTAAGTAAATAAAAAGGTTAAATATGAAACTAAATTAAAAAGAGGAGATTCATACAAAAGTATATCATTTTAAATAGAGAAATCACTGCCTTAATACCTTTTACTTTCCAGAGAATACATTTTTAGGCCTGCTGCTGATTAGACCCAACAGGCACCTGTCCAGCTTTCCTCACCTGGTCATCAGTTGAAACCTATATCGTTCCAGTGAATGGCGTTACATCAGTCGCCCGGGCCAGTCGCAATATAAACCCAAACAGATAATAAATCATAAGCATTAAGTGTTTTCAATTACCCAATTTACCAATCGCGAATCGTAAAGCTGGGCACGTTCCCGACGCCGCAGCGACAGCGGCAGCAGACTTATTATTATAGCAACAACTAATACTTAAATGCTATTTATCAGCTGTGAGGCGACGGCGGCCTTGCGGGGAGTGGCGGCTGGACTGTGGGGAGGGGGCGGCGGTGCGGCACATGCCAAACGGGTGGCCGGATGGAGCGAGACAAGGCGAGACTTTGGCTCTGGCAAAGCTTTCAAAGCAAAGCAAAGCTGATAAGTCTGTTTTTGCAAACGACAGCGAAAAGTCAAACGGCGTCTGCTCAGCTCCTGCTTCCCTCTCCTCCCCTTGCCAACCCTCTTCCACCCATCATCTCGCACCCCATTTTCCCTTCTCGCTTTTCGCCATCAAGCTGGCGGGGGTGCGCAGTAAAGTGCGACATTTTGCTGCTGATTAAGTAGCGTTCGTTTTTAATAAAAGTACGACAAGCAAATAAAACAACAAGTTGTTTGGCTAGAGATGGGAGCGTGACACGCGTGAGTCGTGAAAAAAAATCGTAGAAGAATTTTCCTAAGAGAACTCATAATTTAAATGATATATTAGCATTCCTAGCATTAATAAATGATACTCTTTTATGTAAAAGTTACTTTAAAATCATTTACTATCGAAGAGTTGGCAAAAAACAAATTTTAAAAGGCCCATACATAGATGTTTACTTGTTGAACTATCGACAACTTCAAAGATTTTATAACTTTAGCTCTAAAAATATGTTTATTAATTTTATATAACATTTAAATCCTTTAAAAAATTAGGTTTAATCCCTTTGAAACCCCTTCTCTACCTTTAACGATACATTTTTGGATATCTTGTAAGTGAACTCCCATCTCTAATCTTAAAACACGACTATCGACAACTCCTAGCTACCGAAAGCTTGCCGCTTTGCTGAAGCTTCCTTCGTTTTTCGCCTTCGTCCTTGTGCACGTCCTCGTGCTTGGCTTCGTTCGGCAATCGCCCTTGCAGAAGGTTACGCCACCCGTCGTCTGTATGGAAACTGACTGGATGAATGAATGAATGGGTGGGTTGGGTTTGTTGGGCGGCACACCGGCACGTGCCCTGCAATGTGGAAGCGACTGTGGCAAGGCTCTGCGGCTTTGTGGGGGAGATACAAGCTGCAAACACGGCAAGAAAATTGGATTTAATAGTCAGTTTAATATTCACATGAATAAATAGGATTATAACAAGTTGCCTTTATGACACATCCTCAGTATTTTTAGGATTTTTATACACCTTGTTAGCTCTTATCAATATCCATAAATGTTCCATTTTCGTAATGTTAACCATTTAAGACTTTATTTGTTTTAGTAACTTGTTTAAATATCTTTTTGAAATGTGCGCTTAGTTTATTAAGTACCTAGCATTAGAAATGTATCCCTTTACTAAAAGATATCAACTTTTTATTGTGAAAATACGAAAATAATGATTTGATCAATCTTTTTAATGATAAACAATTTAAGTTCCATAAAAGTAAAAACTATATATTAAAATGTGACTTATTTTATAAAGGAAAATAACACTTACAAGTCGAAAAGTCGTATTACAACACCACCTCCCCCTATGTAATCAAGAGTTTAAATATAAACTTGTTACCTTATCACTGCAGTAATCACCGAATTAACTTCCTTACTCTACTTGCCTTTAACTTGGTAGTGGAATAATCGTATTACGAGTATAACACCATATCCCCCTATGTAATCGAGAGGTTAAAGAAAAACCTGCTACCTTATCACTGCAGTAATCATAGATTCACTTCTTGAATAACATAACTATATATTAAACTCTCTTTAAATTAAAAAAAAATAGTTCTCAGTGTGCTCTGCTCATCAGGAGCGGCGACAAAGCCTCTGGTTTTAGCGTGCTGCCATATGTTTCCGGCAAAGTGCTCGCCCACCGCCGCCCACTCACTCTGCCGCTGCCGCTGCCGCCTGATTCTTGTGGCACGGGCCATGAAAAGCGTTGAAATCCGCAATGCCAACAAGTACAAGTCCGGGGCCAAAAGCGGGGTTGCAAGACAATCGGTGATTTGTGGGTAGCGGAGCAGAAGAGTGCAAGGATGGGATGTGGTCCTGTGTGTGTGTAACTCGAGACGACTTCCTTTGGAATGAGGCGACACCTTCTGTCGACGCCGAAGCGTTCTGATTTATCCCGCATAGGGTCCCCCATAAAAATAAATAATAAAAAGCCACAAGATACTTGCATTCGTTATACAGGGTGTTCGTTTCCATTCCATTTTCATGTTTTTATTGTTTGTCAGAAAATCAGCTAATTTAACTTAGTTCGTGTGTTCGTGGTGTGTGTTTTGGATTACATTTCGAGGGTTGTGTGTGTGTCTTTCTAACAATATTACATACAAGAAGTGCATACAATCAGATTTCTAAACGTATAATATGCTTTAGCTTTATATTTAAGTATTCAATAGGTTTCCTTTTTTTTGTTTTGTTAGTTTTAGTTAAGGTTTCCGAACAGTACAATATATCGAGCGATCGATCCTCAAAGCCATTACAACTAGAAATATATATATATTATATATTATATATAGATAATAGGAATAAATAAATATACAACAATCGGGAGAGTTGAGAGTTATAGCTGGGTCTAACGTTTCCTTCAATTTGTTAGATTGCCTGGAAATTATGTTAATTTGTAGCGCGATCACAGGGGATGCCACGCATTCACGGGGGTTGCAATCCCATTTATAGACCTAGAAACGGGGTGGATTTACCTTCCTCCATTCCTAAGACCCATCAAGAAACTCATACAATTTTTGTGGTTTTACACGTTCTCCCCCTAATATAAGAATCTTTACACTTTTGACGCGCTAAAAAAATATGTACAGATGCGATATATAAATAACAAAAACAAAAAATATGATATATCAGCTAAGAGCAAGATGTAGACAATATATATAATTAATTTACGAAGAACCTAAAGCCTTGTTTCGAGTGTGTTTTGTGTACGAATATCGTAAATATAATATAGGAGAGCGGAGAGTATATCATTCATACAATTTGTGTGCCGTATTTATAGTATTTCTTTTGGTCGAAGCTCTAAATAAAAATTAGGATGTATGTATCTTCATGTGTGTGTTGTGCTGTTACCTATTTTTTCTCTCTCTGTATTTCGTTATCTGCTTCTGGTTTTGTGGCCAGCTTCGATTTTAAATTTATGTACAAAGTTCGTGCTGCAATTAAACGTAACTCGCTTAAACAACTAATACGCAAAAAAGTATCTACAAGATATATTTGTATATATATGTATAAATATACGCATGTGTGTGCGCTGCCTGGTTTTTTGTTTTTTGTTATTTTCATTATTCGGTTTCAGTTTTTTGTTATTGTTTGTTTTATTTTACTTTATTTTCGCCTTGCCGAGTATTGTTTTGTATCTTTATGCCTGACACGCTCGCTCAAAGCGGCGCAAAATCGTTAAAATTTTATCGCCCCGTCGAAGAACGTGCGAGTGTGTGTATCGAATGTATCTTTTTTTCTATGTGTGTGTGTGTGTGTTGTGTCCCAAACCCAATCCCAATCCTATCCTAACCAACCGAGAGAGTATCACCACCACCGAATTTTCACACTTCTTGTTTGGAGGGTTTTTCCGGGTGCGGGCGCGGGCTCGGCGTGTAAACGTTTCAAGTAATCAAATATTCCTGATGCGATTTCGCTTTTCCTATCAGTTTGTTGTTTTCGGGTTTTTTTAAAAGTGGTTTTACTATCGCTCGCAGTTGATTTCTTTGCTATTTCTTGGTTTTACTGTTTTTTATTGTTATTATTATTATTTCTACATGGACTTTCTCCAAAAAACAAAAAATAAGGCGAAGATCTCTCTGTGAGGCATTTGTGGGCTGGTGTGTGACCTTATCGCTGTTTTAGCACACACACACATATTGCTGTTGATATATTTTTTATAATTAATTTGTTGTTGCTGCTTTTGCTTTTGCTGTTTCTGCTTTTGAGCGAGCGCTTTTGATTATTAATTCCGCCACTCGCGCGCCTCTCTCGATTACTCTTTTTTTTTTCTTATTTATTTTTATGAATTTTGTTTGGCTGGCACTTTTTAACGTTGTTTTTGTTTTGTTTTATTTTTTGTTATATTAAGTCGCGTACTAATTCGATTGCAAATATTTGCATATGCAAAAATGTTATTTCTTGTTGCTGTTGTTGATTCCCTAGTGTTTTTTTTTTTTGTATACTTGTATCAATTGTAGATATTGCTTTTCTATATATGAGGCTATTTCGGGTTAGTTCTAAGGCTTACTTTCATGTTTACTGATTACTTAAATTGCACTTATTCTTCGGGAGCGAGGTTGGAAAACTTCTTGTTTGCTGCTGCTGCTTGCTGCTTGCTGCTTCTACTACTGTTTCTTCTACAGGTGCACTGCATCGCATCACCTCAGTTAAGGTTGTTGTTGTCCGGGTTTTGTAGATTCTCCAGCGGCGCCACAAGATACATTTGCGTTCCGCACAGCCAAAGAAATGCTGCAAAAGAATACACGGAAAGAAGTTTTTATTATACAGGGAGGTTCTATTTGAATATATATAAATAATTTTAAATTAAATTTTTAGCTGAAAAAAATAAGCAAAGAGATATCTTATCTGTTAAATACTTATCTAAAAGCTTTGTATATTAGATCTTATTGTTTAATAAACAGAGGACCAGCTGGAACTTAAACCTTTGTCTGGGTTTGGGACATGTTTTTAAAAGTATCTTATTTGTATAAATATTTGGTTTCTTCTCATGATGATTCCCTGTTTCCATACTTAAAGATATTGAAGGTATTTGTATCTTAAAAATGAGCAGAAAAACAAAATCTACAAAAAAATTTAATACAAAAAATTGTCGACAAATAACTAAGCTAAGAACTAAGTTAAATAATTCGAAATAGTCACTGAAGTTGCCTTTAATAAACCAGAATGTTTGATCTAAGTGTGGCATGAACTCTCGCAGTAAATAAACTCTTTTTAGAAAATGAATTCTATCAGCAAATGAATTCTGGAAAGAAATAAATGAATTCCTGCAGCGAATGAATTTTTTAAGCAAGTTTGCTCTCTCAGCAAATGAACTTCCTTAGAAAAATGAATTCTCTCTGCAGGTTAACTCTCTGAATCTCTCTCTCTCTCTGCTCAGCAAAGGAACTCTGTTAAAGAACCCTGGCTTATATTGTTCATTTTTTATTAAAAGTTTGTTAAATCAAGTAAATAAAATCAATTTAAAGTCACAGTTTGGCCTAAACGGAGATAAATATTATTAAGAAAATTAGGAAATACAAAAAAAATCATATATGATGAAGTAATTATTTAAACTCTCTTTCGAAATAACATAAGGAATACAAAGTTCTGACATAAATCTTCTTGTAACTTTCTTACATAAAAACCGACATAGATATCTATGTATATTATAAGCTCAATTTAAAACAAAACCCTATATTTTTTCGCAGTGCACAAGAATGAATGAAAATGTTATTCCGCGCCTTTCTATGGGTGAAAATACAAAATGATGTAATGACTCTCTACTCGGCCCGATGTTCATTAAAAGGCCAACCAAAACAGAAAAAAAGCCACGAAACGAACGGAACAAAATACAAAAAAAGAGAAAAACAGAAGAGAAACAGAAAACACAGCGAAAAAGTCAAAAGTGTAGAGTGTAGTTGTTGCTGTAGATGTTGCTGTTGCTGCTGCCTATAACGGCGAAAATAAAGGCAAAGCGTCGTATGAATGACCGACCACGACCGCTGCCGAGTCAAGTGACGAACGCCGAGCAACCGAGCGTCGAGTGACGACGAGCATCGGGCCGACGGAGAGCAACAGAGAGGGAAGTAGCAGCAGAGCAGAGGTAGAGAGAGAGAGAGAGAGACCGAGGCGAGTACGTTAAAGAAGATACATTATTTCTGGTATAATGACTACTTGAGAAAAGCCAAAAAGTCGAAGGGGAAAATGTGTAAGGGAAATAACAACAACAAAAACAGAAATGGGAAAAAGAAGAACGGGGCAAGAAGAAAACGCAAAACACGAAATGTAATTTGTATAATTTGAGTCTCTCAATCCCATCAAGTGTGGGAAATGCGCCAAAAAGAAAAATTATACGTATGGTCAAACTCATAAGGGAAGTGGGGAATAGTAGGAAAAGAACTAAGCCAAGTTGAATAGCTAGCTAGAAGAGGTCACTGAAGTTGGCTATAAAAAATAAACAAGAAAGTTTGTGGCAAGTGTGGCTTGAACTCTGGTCAGCAAATGAACTCTTTGCGGAGAATGAATTCTCCTTGAAAATGAACTCTGTTAGGAAATGAACTCTATTAGAAAATGAACAGTGTCAGCAAATTACATCTATTACAAAGCGATTTCTTTAGGCATATGAAACCCCATTGGAGAACGAATTACTACATCAGGGTATCCCTTTCTCAGCAAGTAGCTAGAAGTAGCTTGAACCCTCTTAACAAATGAACAGCTCCTGGTAAATTAATTCTCTTTGAAAATGTATGCTTTCAGCAAATGAACTCGATTAGAGAATGATTTCTCTCAGCAAATGAACTCGAGTAGAGAATGAATGGAATTCTCTCAGCAAAGTAATTCTTGGCTTGAACTCTTTCGCCAATTGAATTCTTCCTGGTAAATAAATGATATTAGAGAATGAATTTCCTTCTTCCTGGTAAATAAATGATATTAGAGAATGAATTCTCTTAGCAAATAAACTTTTTAAGCAGATAAATTCGTTTAGAAAATGAATTCTTTGCAAAAAATGAATCGTCATAGCAAATAAATTACCTCAGCAAGAGCTCTCTCTCTCTCTCTCTCTCTCTCTCTCTTTCTCTCTCTTTCTCTCTCTCTCTGATCAAATGAACTCTGATAATGAAAACTGGTTTACTTTCGTCATAATCTAAATTTATTGCAAGTTGATTATAATAAACCAGAAAGTTTAATCTTATCTGTTTTGCTGATAAATTTCCCACACTAACAGCAAAAGAAATGCTGGCAAATGAAGTCTATCGAAGAAATGAACTCTCCCAGCAAATGAACTCTCTAATCTTAAACCTTTCTTCTAAGTAAAGATAAGCGGAAAATCCTTTAAGCGTACTCCTAAATATTAACAGAATTATCTATATCTCCTAACATATTTAAATTACAAATTTAATAACTATTTCTTTTGTTTCTCAGTAAACTGAACTACTTTCTTTTTTTCTCCACATTAATTAAATCTTAATCATTACCATAGTTTTTTATATGTAACTATAATTAAACCTCGATAAAAAAAACTTGAATTGTGACACTCACCTTGTGACTAAGCGGAACTCGCCACCGGAGCCAAAGTGTCGGTGGCGGCGATCTGTACGGGCGGCTTGGACAGCGATTCCGGCAGCAAAGTGCTAGCCGCCGACACTGTAATGGCTGTCTCCTTGGGCTCCTTGGCCAAAGCTGCCACCGCTACCGCTGCTGCTGTTGTCGTCTTGGCCAGTTCCGGTGATTTGGTAGCATCATGGCAGCTAAGAACTGGCGGCGCCTCCTCCGCCAAAGCAGCTGCCTTGGCCTCGGCACGAATATTCAAATTGGCAGCCACTTGATCGATGGTCGTTGGCTTCTTGGTCAAAGCCCGTGGCGAGGTGGCTGCACTGCCTCCGCTAGAGGCACCACTGCTACTGCTGCTGCTGGTGCTACTGGTGCTGCTGGTGCTTGTGGGACTTAGCAGTCCCGTTGACATCTTGGGCCTCGCATCCTCGGCGCGCACAGTCAACGGTTTGCTGATAGTTGCCGAAGTTGTGGTTGGCGTAGCCACCGGCTGATTGCGAAAGGCCAAAGCCGAGGGATTGGGTATGCTCCTAACGGAGGCATTCTGTGGCCTAACCACTGCATTGGCATTCTTGGGTTTAACCTCAAAGATACTGTTGTTATTGTTGTTGTTGTTGTTGTTGCTGTTGGCATTCACTGCCTTGGCTATCGAGATCTTCTCGCGAGCAGTCGCCGATTCGGAAAGCATATGCAGATTCTGGAGATCATCGCCGGTACCATTGCTGCTCGAGGTGGTGGTGGTGGTGGTGGGTGCTGATCCTCCTCCATTGCTGTTGGCGGATATATTCTGCTTGATCTTGTTGAGAGCTGCCTCCAGGCTGTTGCTACTATTGACCGTCGGCTCGGGCGCCTTGCTATTCCTGCCCGGGTTCGCTGATAAATCAAGTATGTCGGCATCCTTGGCTGCACCCGCCGCTGGTCGAAACTCGCGCAAACTTGTTTTCGAGGAGCTGCTGGTGCTGCTGGTGGTTCCATTGGCTTTGGCTGCCGCCACAACTGGCGGAGATTTCTTTGAATTGCCCTGCTCTGGCTTGCTCTGGCTCGACTTTGATGGAAACGACGACTGTGGCACGGTGTTGCGCAGATTTATTAATGCAGGCGGCGATGTGCGATAAGCGGCTTGGTTGTTGTTGTTACTCTTGCCGGGATTCAAATGGGAGTTACTATTCCTTTGCCCGCTAAGCGCAACTGACAGCGGCGGTGACTTGACAATCGTTGGTATTGTGGTCATTGGCAACGGCATTGGTGGCGACTGGCTGCTCCTCTTGGCCGCTCCTCCCTGTTGCTTGGGCAGAGCCGTTGGTGGTCCCATCAGCGGTGGCATCGTTGTCATCTTTTGACCCGCCGACTGCTGTTGCTTACTCGATGGCAATCGAACTATTTCCAATGCAGGCACATGGCTCATGTGGCTGGTTTCGGGATAGGATTGTGTGGTCCTTGGCCTGGGCGTTATGGTCACCGAATTGCTGCTGGTCAGTGTTGTGCTCGGCAGACTTAGACTCAGGCTGGCGGGACACAGTAGCGGCATCGCTGCTGGCTTGCCCACCATTTCGGGTCCGTACAAGCGCTGTGGATTGGGCAGGTACGAGGCCGACACAGTCTTCCCCGGCTGCATCTGGAACTTGGCCGCATAGCTGGACATGGCCATGGCCTGTGCCTGCTGGTTGTGGCTGTGATTCAGGCGTGCATTCTTGGCAGCCGGATGCGACTCGTCCAGGGAGAGTGACCTCTTCGGTTGCTTGTTGGCCGCACTGGCAATGGAGCTCGGCGTGGACAGGTAGCGTTGCATGTGATATAGATTCCGATTGTTGGTGGGAGCCTGCGGCACCACAAAGTGCCCACTGCCGGGCTTTCGGTTGTTATTATTGCTCAACGGTGGCTTGGCTAGGATCTTAGTGGGCATCGACTGGGACTGGACAGGCGGCTGCTGAAGCGTTGGCGTTGGCTTGGGCTTCAGCTGTGGAGGTGTGGGCGTGGCAGCAGGAGCAGGAGCACCCGTCGTCGTCGTGAGCGTAAAAGCCTTGAACAAGCTGGGCGGCAGGGGTGGCGATGTGGGCAGAGCTAGCTCCTTGGGTTTGATAGCCAACACTTCCGGTTCCGCTGTGGGCGTGGGCGGCGGTGTGGGCGCCCCGCCCGTCACCAGGCTGCTTATGCTGCGTGCCTCCTCGCCCAGCGTGCGATTGAGTAGCACCTCCGATGTGGTGTTGGCGCTGGCCAGCAGCTTCTCGTCCAGCTTGAGCTGCTGCAGTGCCAACTCACTGGCACTGGCCAGCGAATGGGAACGCTTGAGGTCCACCTTATGCTTGGTGGTGATCTTCACCTTCATCTTGCCGTCCGTCTGCGAGGAGATCTCCGCATGTAGCTTCTTCCTTTTACCATTCGCATCCTTGGGCTCCTTGGAGTGTTTCTTCTTGCGCTTGCGATGCGAACCGGAGGCGCTAGTGGAGGTACTGGCATCCGCAGTGCCCAGACTGCAGTTGGAGCCATTCGTAGAGCTGGAGCACGAGGACATGGGCGAGGCATTGGGACTGTATTTGCTGCTATCGGGCGCCTGCACGGACGTGGGCTGCTCGATGGGCTTTAGGCCAATGTTCTTGGCATAGGTCTCCAGATCTAGCTGTTGGCTGTTGGAGGTATCCTCCAGGCGGGGACCCGCCGACATGGGCATGCTTAGCTTACTCCTCATGCTCGCCAGCTCGATTTTGAGCTTGGGCAGATGACCACCACCACCGGCGGCGGCAGCTCCCTTCCTGTTGGCCGTCTTGAGCTCAAAATCCTCGGCATCCACATAGGATTTGCCCAGCTGCGAGGGCGGAATGCTAACCACAATATTGGTGTTGGCCTCCAGCGGCTGTTGTTCTCGTGTCGATGTCGGCGGATCCTGTTCCTGTTCCGGCTCACTCTTCACCTTGGAGACGGCATAGTCGCTGTAACGCATATCATTGCTACGCAGACTCTTAAAGCTGCTCACCGCTGGCTCGGGGTCGAGATCCCTGGCCGTCGTCGAGGTTGGGTTACCAGCCTGACGTTTGTTCTTTGTCGGCGGCGATGCCTTTGGCGAGGTCTTGCTGGGCCTGCCGCTCTTGGAGCGCGGCGATTCCATTTCCGACTCCAGATCCTCGGCAAAGGTCACCGATTTGGCCGTCTTGGTGCGATTCTGTGACACTGTCTGCTCTGCTTGTCCCGGTTCAATGTCCTGATTAATCCTTGATAGATTATTCTCATCGTTTTTTGTCCGCTCGCTCTCGTGGAGCAGGATTCGGTAGCAGAAGGCCATCGGCGATTGCTAAATGGGTTTTCGCAGAGAGAGGGGAGAAAATGTGAAATAGAACAAGAGGGCAGGTTGATGACAAGGGTGGAAAATGGAATGTGGAAAGCTAAACTGCCGGCACAATTGGATTCGGGTTTTTGAGACCGAAACCTTTATCGAGTAATTGGGATAGACCGCAAAAAGGGACAATAGAGGACAAAAAAGGGCGTGTATCCCAAGATATTTGCACATCCCAAAACACGGGCAATGAATCTGTTGTTCCCCAGGCCTACCTTAAAATCAAACTGAGACTCTGTTTCAACCCTACGTGTTTCCCCCTCTTGGCGGTTTTCGCAAAATTGTTTGGTAATAATACGTATTAAGTGTTGTGGGTTAGCCCGAAAACGATTTAGAATGTGCTTGGCAACTAAATAAAGTGTTAAATGTAAACCGAACTGGAAACCTCTTCGATAAGGGGTGGCAATTTTGGTTAATTTAACCCTATATTAAAATATAAACAGTGTAATCTGTGAAATAATACACGTTTTTGTCTTTGCTATTTACTATTTAAGTTTAAACTTGCTAACAGCTGTTGTATTTTGAATATATTATATATTATATAGAAGATACTATAAGAACTAGGAATTTTAACATGAAATACAGCCTGTCATTATATATAAAACTATTTATATAAAACAGTGAAGGCTACGGTAAGGACCCTGCTTGCGATTCAGCTAATATCTCTGCCCAGCCCCTGCCCACACTAATCTATGTAAGCTTTGGTGTGGCTTCAGGACAGCCTCAGGTCTTACTCACATAAATGCAAGTCTAACATGTCTATATATATGACATAAACTGATATAACACCATAAAACAAAGCTTAAACCTTATTTCCTTAGCTTAGCACTTATTTCGCAAAAATTGTGTTGTATTTTTAACTTTCTTTAAACGTTTTTTATCAAATAAAAAATACTATAATAATACTAAAGTCCCCTATTAAGATCTCAACTATAAGTAATAGCTTTTATATTAAGTTAATTTGGATACAACTTGTTAATAATTATTTCTCGATATCACCCCATTGTTGCCTCTGTATTTACTTACATTTATAAACAAAAAAAATATATATAAAACTTTTTGAAAGGCCCAACTCACCCGACTCCAATTATAGCAATATCCCACATCCATTAGCGTGAAATGTGGTAGCAGCACCTCATCCTCATAGGTGACCTCCACCTCTACCAGCTTATTCTCCGCCTCAATGCTGTACTTGGAGCAGATGAATCGCTTGAGTAGCTCCACACGCAGACCAGCCGCGCATTGCAGGTAAATAATGGGTGGAACCTCGCCGGGGCCACACTGGGCCAGCATGGCGGGATGATATTCCAAGGATAAGCTATTAGAAAGCAAAGAAAATAACAAAGAAAGAGACCAGTTATTCTGCAAACTTTTCCCAAGGAGTTTCCCTATTATTTCTGCCCAAAGTTGCCCCCAACTTACCTCACAAGCTCCGTGGCCGTAAAGAACTCTCGCTCATGTGGCGGTTGATTTTCATCGACCAGATCCTCGTGCTGCTCCTCAAACACCTGTAGCTCCTTGCACTCCCTTTGATAGAGCCCGGGCACCATCTTAAAGATCAGCGATCGCAGAGTGTCATCCGATCTGAGGTTGGTTTCGCTAATCTCCTTGCCGCCGCTGGCCTTGCAATCCGGACAGTAAACCATGCGGAGCAGGTGCTTCAATATGCAACTGCGGCAATCTGCAAGTTAAGGTTAGATATGATCAAAAGAGAGTTAACTAGAGGTTTTACTTAATAGTTCATAAAATAATGCAAGCAATATTTACAAAATTGTCATAATTAGGGAAGTATATCGATAGAAAACGTCTGATATATCAATTAATATGTAGATCGCGCTCAATACCATATCGAAAATATCGTTAACTTTGTTATAAATCAACTTTGATGATCGAAAAGTATGGAAATTAACTTTAAAATATAGCTATTATCGAAAAATATCTGAAATATTTAATTTATTTTATATTTCCTATAAATATTTCCTATATATTTTAAAAAAATATCGATTTCTATTTAAAATATCGATTTATGTATCGAATTTTGAGTTGAAAATCGGGACAATATCAATGTATCTATATTTTTGCATTACTAAGCTAAAATTATAAAATAATTATAGCATATTTTGTATAATATCAATATTTTTGGCAATTCGTACTTATAATTAAGAAATTTGGATTGTAAAAAGCTACTTATATTTCAAGCGAAGCATTACTTCTTTATTTTCTAGGGAAGAATAGCAAAAATCAGCTTTTCTTGCATTAGAACAGCTAACTAAAAGTATTTTTTCTTGATAGATTCTGTTTAGAAGTGTCTAAATATTACCCCCCTATGTAATCAAAATAAAAATATTATTCTTTCCCTATATTATGTTAAAATATACATTGTTAGCTATACTTACATGTGTGATAGCAAGTGTCCACTGTGGTTGGATCGATCATATAGCCCCGGCAAATGCCGCATGTGAACAAATCGTGAAACTGCCGGATATCCCGGGAAGGCGGCGTATTCACTGCATCCATGGCTGAATGTTGCTCCTCCTTATCCGTTTTGTGCGTTGTTTGCAGATGCATATTATCGCCTATATATCCTTACTATTAGTATTAGCCTCTTTCGGGGATCCTGCAAGCACAATCCAAAAAAAGTAAAGGGTTATAGCAATTACCACAAAGGGCATAATTGGTGATCAACTGCAGAGAATATAGAAGAATCCCTCGATGGAGAGTGGAAAATAAAGACACACGACATTGTGTGGGAAAACAACAACTGCCGGACCGACTGACTGACTGACAAAGCTGCAATCCCAGTCACATCATCGTTGTCGACATCATTTGTGGTTGTCGCTCGTCAACGCAGCAAAAAAGCAACAAAAAAAAAGCCACAAAGGCAGCAGATATATCAACGTTTGTATCTGTATCTGGGGCCGAGTATCTCTTGTCCCAAAAGATATGGCAGCAGCAGACTCGGTATAGAAAACTGTAGACTAGTAAGGCAGCCATCCATATCCGTGAATCGGAACAATGCTGCAGGGGGCACACACAAAAATATGAAAAAAAAATATATAGCAGGCTGAACACAAAAGTGGCAAACTTTGTGTGCGGAGGGGGGGGCATTACGAGGGGCTATTACAGAGCACGAAACGCCCTTCGTGCCGCAAGAGGGCACCTCTATTGCCGACCGAAGAGCAGCCGAGAAAAACCGAGGAAAGCCGAGTGAAAAACCCAAAAGCAAAAAAGCTATATGATGTGCACTCGACGACGGTGTGTACTTGAAGCTAGTTTTAGCTTAGTGTCCCCCCGAGGGCCCCCCCATCTACCCATGGCAAACAAACGAATAAAACTACGAAAATTACGCTTTTGTGGAAACTGAATTTCCATCATTATGGCGATGATGCCCTGATGATGATAATGATGATGATGGAAGGCAGGCAGGCAGGCCGCCGAAGCTGCGAGTTCAGGGCAAAGTTCAGGGCATTGTGGATCAGCCAGCAGCAGGTTGCTGTTGATGGAAGGGAAATCTACTCGCAATAAAATGGGGGAAACTTTGAGCAGAACTTTTGAGATACATTCGAGATGGTTTATTGGAATTGTTATATTCTTGTACATGTTTAGTTCTCTTAATATTTGAATAATAGTTAGTTGTTTTTAAATCTTTAGGTTAAGAAATATTGTGTTAACTCTGATTTTATGATTTATATTTAACTTATTGTTGTTTATATTAATTTCTGATCTATTTTAGTTAGTTTATTTAATGAATATCAATGGAATTTTATTTTTCTCGCATTATTTACTTATGTATGCTTCTCCTATCGCGCCTACTAACACTTAAGCATAACAAGCACGTGCTTGGTGCCACTTGAGTGTACTGAGCGTTGCATATCAACGTCCAAAACAAAATATATGTATATATCTATATATAAATAAATTTTTTTGTATTAATTATAATATGTTTATTAACAAAATTATATTCCAAGCTGTAACTATGAATTTTTCTTTTATTTATCTCAATAGTACCCTCAAATAAAAGAGCTATACCTAAACTAGATCAATAGATTACAAAATAAACATTATTTCCCCAAAACAAATTGTAATTAAATAGACTCGCAATAAATAATTAAGTTTAGAGAACTTAAATTATAAAAGTACCCATGAAATGTTCAATATTTTAGAGATTGTCTATCATTAGCATGATAAAATGGAGAATTTGAGATAATTATTTTCCCAGTATGTGGAAAATTTGATACTTTTAGATATATTGAAAACTTTTAAATTAAAATACAAACAATTTTGATATATTCTATGTAAAATATATACACAAATGTGGTTTGAAAATATTATATCTCGTATAATATCTCAAAAAAGGTAGTTCTTAAAGATATTAAAGTTTTTTAAAATATATAATCATACTTAAAGATAACCGTAATTCGGAAAATGTTAATATTTTAATAAAATAATTAATTTAAAATGCTTTTTTTCTCATATTTACAAGTCATAAAGTTATAAAAGTTCCAATTACAAGTGTAAATAGTTCTCTAATTAAGTATCCGCCTACTAAAACCCACTAATTAATCTCTGATGGCCCGCCTAAGAATCACCTTCGTTCGACCCTTCAGTATCTCAATCTCCTACCCTTCCACCCACCGCAAAGCGCAACCAAAAGTCGCATCACTTTGCCCATTTTTGGTGTCTTCCTTTGCCATTTGCTTCTCTTTGCTTTTTTGCTTGCCGCTCACGCGAAATTGGCACAAAAGAGGGCGAAAAGGGGGAGAAGCAACAGCAACAGCAACAGCAGCAGCATAGGCGGAGGAGGCTGTGCTAGCAAAACAAAAAAGCAAACAAAACAAAAACAAAAACAAAGGGCCGCGCGGCAACTTGAACAGAAACTAAGCCAAAAACGAAGAGGGGAAAGGGAAAAACAGGGCATCAAAACGAAGAAGAAGCTGTATGTGTTTGTGTGTGTGCACACGCCCACTCAGCTGGAAAATGCCACCCAGCATTTTGGTGACGTCGAAATTGATGACGTTCTTGATTTTTCTCTTCTTATTGTGCTTTCTGTTTATACGCCGCAATTTCGTAAAAGGCGCGCACTAACACACACACACACACACAACCGAACAAGGTGTGAGAGAAATAATAACAACAACAGTTACGCCGGCACGAGCGCCCGCAGGGTGGTTGCACACACACACACCATCCCTCTCTCTCTCTCTCTCTTCACTCACACACACACACATGCAACAAGCAAACTTACACTGACAGCGGAGAAGTAGAAAAAAAAAAGCGAAATACGAAAACATGGAGCGCAGGCGGTGCCGAGAAATCGAAAACCCGAAAACTCGCCGACGAATTTCCCGCGTCCACGTTCAGAGTTCAACTGAAATCCAAGTCAACGCGAAAACCGAAATACAAATCAATTCGCCGTTAAGGCGAGCGCACGAGCATTCACGACGACGGACGACACAAATTTGTTGTATCTATTCGCCGCGGCGAGAGAGCGCACTGGGTTGGGTTTGGAGAGGGTGGCGGCGTGTATGGAAGCCAACTTTCTACTTTTGCGCGCGCGCAATTTCGCCGCATCCAATGTTTTTCGCCGTACGACGAAAATTCCAATACGGCGAGTTTGAAAACACGCACGCACGGCCGCTCGCACACCACTGCACTTGTCACGTGTACGTGTGTTTACAAAATTTCCACCAACACACACACACACACACTATACACCCATAAGCGCGCAATAAGAGTACTTTTTATATTTTTCGACAGAGTGAAATTTTCTCGTTGATTTTCTACCACTTTTCCGTGTGCCGCTGCTCTCATACGTACTCAAAGCAATTGCGTTGCAATGTTGATGATTTTCCTCTGTTGCATTTTTTTCCTTCTCAGGCTTTTCCCATATTGATTTGCCGTTAAATTGAAAATTTCGTTTACAATTGCCGACAACACCCGCACACACACGCGCACTTCTTTTCAGCTTCTCTGCTGCTGCCGCTGCTGCTTCTTCTTCTTTCACTGCCACTTCAGCTGCTGGCTCTTATCGATTTCTCGTACTATCAAGCTGAGATTTGCGCGCTCTCTCTTTCGCACTCACTCGTTGTGGCTCCCCCTCTCGACGAAAACGCGACAAAAATTTTTCCTCCGTTACAAAGTGCACGGCGCGAAAAGTCTCCACAGACTGATTCTGATTAGACCTGCTGGCGCTGACTCTGCCTCAGTTCGGGTTCGGCGTCGTCGACGCCTGCGCTCTAAAACGCCACGAGAGAGCATGCTCGAGCGAGATGGTGCGTACCGAACGCTATTGCTATCTCGCGCCATTGCTGCCTTCGACGCCCACCCTGCGTCTTGATTGGCTGCCCCGCAGCTTCGGCAACGTTCGGCTCGCGACCCGACCGCGCCCGAGTGGCCGAAGAGAGTTAGAGAGAGAGAGAGAGCGCAGAGGCAGAACTTGATTTTTGGGGTGGCTGTACGGCGTGTACGGCATACGCACGCACATGTGTGGGTGGCGTCGGCGGCGTTCCTAATTGAATCCAACTGTCAAATGAGAGATTAACGCACCGCATCTATGTATGGATGTGTCTGTATCTGCCCGTCTGTATATATGTGCATGTATGCGCCTGTATTGGCCTTGGCGTTTATAATTAACGCGAAAAATGCCCGTTTTGGCCGCCTTTAGCCTCATCTTGTTTTTTTTTTTTCGTGCGATGCCGCTGGCGCATTTCATTTTGTTTCAAATTCGCGGCCAACCTGTTTTTGGCCATATGCAAAGTGCGTGCCGTTCCCATGCCCGCAAGCTGACATCACTTTGCCGTTGCCTCTGCAGTCTCCTGATTTTCCATCGCCAAAAAAAAGGGGGAAAAGCGTAAAAAGCGCAAAACGTCACCAAATTTGCATTTCAAAAGGTTTTTCGCTTGTACACCCTAAATAAAATTAATGCAAAATGTAGAAAAAAAGCAGCTTATAATCCGCGAATAAAAGTATCTGTGAAAAGCATCAAAATCATCCCCGAAAAACAAACGGTTTTTGCATATCATTTTATTAAAAAGAGTCGCGTGTTGTTCGAAATACAATTACAGAAATTACAAATCTGTCAGTGACGAGCGCCGCGCTGTAAAATTTATCAAATCAAATTTTTTATGCTCCAAACTCAACATTTGGTGCCCATCCCTGTCCATTTTATTATGTGGCTTTATTCAAGCACGCTTACCTTTCCAGCAAGCGATTTATATTCTTCGGAATCGATATTATTTACTCTTAAACTAAAAAAGGTGTGAAATTCTTCATAACTTCTAGTTCATAACTTCTAGTTGTTACTTTTGATTATACAAAATCATAAACACTTGTTTATACAATTGTATCCTACTCTAAACTAATAAATAAAACACATAAACAGTAAGAAACACTCTAAATAAGAACTTTTCCATATTAAACTTGTACAAACAGTCTATTTTAGTAAGAAATTGAAGTGACAAATGCTTTTCAAATGTTTTTTCTTTGAGTGCATTAAAAGTGTCCTTGAATAATTTTCGGCACGTTCCACTCAAACCGTTTCAAGCTCAATTTACGAGGAAAAACAACCAAAAAAAAGTTAACTTAACTGAAGGGCAGCACTTTTGATCGAGTGACAAAGATAAATGATGATATAAGCGAGACTGTAACGCCCCTTTATTCACACATGTTGGAAGGACAAGATGGATGATATGCCAGTCACAATATTCAAGTTTTAATGTCAAGATAAAATACACAACAAACTTAGTTAAGTGTGAAATAATAATGAGAGTAATTAATAATAATAACAAATAAGAAATATAAGAAACAAAATAACAAATCAAAGTCAGTGAGTTCCCAATACACGAACTTACGAATTTGAAATTGATTTTTTCGAACTGAACCAGAAATTATGGTTATAATTCAAAGGAATTGTGAACATCTCTAATAAAATATAAAGATGACAGTAAGTTAAGGAAAATATGTTCGATTCCCGATAACTGTTTCATCGAGATTCTATCGAATTCTAAATACGATTATCATATCTCTAATAAAGCATGACAGTCTTAACTCTATGTAATACCTATCTATTAGAATACATTTTAAAGGTGTAACTCTAAAAAACATTAAAGGTGCACACATAGAATCTTTGCTGCTATAGGAACCATCGGTCTAAATTAGTATATTGCAAGGTTATAACTCTTGTTTATTTTATTTTAATCAGTATCTTCATTCTAGATCCAATATTTGTTTCTGACTTAAGGTATACTCGAACAATTACACGCTACCTTAAGTTACAATTTATTAAAATAGGGGGAAACTGATAGCTGCTATTAGATAATTTCACGGTCGATGAATATGAAATAATTGCTTAAGGTAATGTTAAAGTTAATTACGTATATCAATGCATCGAAATAAAAAAACACCATGAATAAGTACGGCATAATTATATAATAACAATAAAAGGTTCTGAAACAAATCCATAAAGTTGGTAACTGAAAACAAAATCGAATATATAAAGAGATATAGAACTGATTTTATTTCGGAAGTAGTTACAGATATAACAGCAAGACTGGCTGTTAAAATTTCTCGAACAGATAAAAGTCTCCGCTAAGTCAGTGTTAAAAGTAACTAAGTGATAAGTATCCAAGACTTCTGAGGTCTTATCATTGCTATTTTAATTACTCAGTTCTTATTTATACATATAAACAATTAGTTGAATTAGTGGTATCCATTTTCTTTTAATTTAAATTTAATTTCCTTTCCAAAATAAGTTTTCTCAACGTGTGCTTTTACAACTCCCTCACGAAAGTGTAAAATAAAATTTAGTTTTAGCTTTGACAACATCTTTAAACTTCAAATGGGTCTCAATCATGAAGTCTCCCTCCGGAAATGGCAAAATATTGGTTAGTCGGTGATTCATAGCCTCCGTGGTTAGCTTATCCACCACAAAGTCATGCTAAAATCGTATTTAGTTCAAGTTTTTCCATTAGATTGTATCAATAATTACTTACATTATAGGGACAGGAGTGATTCACGTTAGTGTAGTCCAAGAGAAAGCCATAAAAATATGTAGCAATCGGATTAGACTTGGGATTTTTTAAGAATTTACACGCATCCAATGTGAAATTGTAGAGAAAGGGCTTGTATCCACTCAAGCGCTGATACAATGCCATATTTACCTAAAATTCAACTAGAAATATTACGATTACGATAATTAGATTTTCCCAAACTAACCTTAAAGTCGGTGACTGGTTTTTGTAAGAGCCTGATCCTTACGGTAACATATTTATAAGTCCGATTCAAAGACTTCAGGCGGCAATACTCAAAATCGATGAAACCCTTGTCCAAAGACTCACACTTGACGTTCGTGAGCACAACTAAAGAATGAACCTAAAAATATGTTATATTTTTTGCACTTATTCGCTTATATATGGTTTTGAGGAACTTGGTACTTCTCTGGCAAAGTATCCAATTACCAGAAAGGCAAGGAGAAAATTGAGCTTTTCTTTCATATCGATGGGTTCCCGACAACTGAAATTGAAAACCAAACCCAACTCTAAACCAATTACAAAAGAAATAAACCAATCATGTTGGGCCCACCAAGCGTGATAGGATTAATCCCTATCGAAGTATGGAATACCCACTAAGAATACCCATAATTTGTGAACTCATATTCTTATTATTCATAATACAAACTGTTTACAACTGAAATACCATAAGTCTTTATAGAATTAGCTACTATAACCTACAATAAAGCTAAAAACCTTCAACACATAACCAATAAAGTCATATTTCGTAGTGCAGGGTAGCAAAGTTACGTCTACATATTCTTTTAGCGGTAAAAACTTATTTGTCATTAGCTTTTTGTATAAAATAGGCTTTAGTAAATAACATATAGTCATTAACATGGTTACAAAGGCGTCCCATTTGGTCCCCTAGTTCCCGAATTATATGTAGAACAAAAACAATCTGTAAATATAACAATAAAACAATTTTCAAATTTGAAAACGTTTAAAAAACATTTACCAGAATTTAGTATGTAATAGATAAACAAGAAAACTCGAATATTTAATGTAGTTAGTATGGCATTTAAGTAGTATTTAATGTAAGGCAGCATTGGATTCTATAATAAAGACCAGTTTAACTTGTCGTTAAAGAAATTCTTGTAACTTGTAACTTATCTGAACGAAAAAGAATAACAGAGTGCTGTCAAGTATCGAATTGTGCTCTAAACGCCCAGCGCACTTCACTCAAAACTGATGTGATCTCTGATTTCCTTTTTTTGAAATCAAATGTTAATCTTTTCGAGCCGAAAAAGTCTTAACAGGTACTCGGTGTTGCTGTCAATTTAAGCTCTTACATTGACGCGGTAGAAAACTCATATTTCCTAGAAGGAATATCAAATGTCAGTCCGGCCTTAATAGTTACAAATTTTGTAGTAACCTTACCTATTGTTATAAGAGTTAAGGAAAAATATTTACAATTCTCTGGCAGCACTGTAAGCCAAGTAACCACAAGCTACATGCACATTTAATTAGTAATCAAACAAAAATCAACAACTTATTCACAATATGGAAAAATATATCTTGGTGACAGCCCTGTGTATGTCTCCGAATATCCATTGCGAATGAATCATATAGTCTCCTTTCGAAAAGGGCAGAATATGCGTAAAATGATGATTCATACGCTCTGCAGTAAGCTTTTCCATCCAAAGGTCATCCTAAAATATAGATTTCTTTAGCTTTTCATTGAGGATCGACGACTACTTACATTAAAAGGACAAGAATGATTCATGTTGGATATATCTTTAAAGATGTCATACAAGAATTTGGTGACCGGACTGTACTTTGGATGTTTCAGGAATCGGCACGCATCCACAGTGACATTGTAAAGGAAGGGCTTGAATCCATTTAGTCGCTGATAGAATGCAAAATTAACCTGAATAATAATTAAAAGTATTAATTAATTGTAACAAAATAATCGCGGGGACAAACCTTAACTTTTGTAATGGGAGGTTGAAAAAGTTTGTACTTTATAGATAGGTATTTGTAGGTGCGGTTAACAGATTTCAGATGACAATAAGCGAAATCACCATAATCTTTGTCCAAAGATTCACACTTAACGTTTGTGAACTCAGAGAGGGAATATACCTTTAAATAAATTTAATTCTAAGTATTTTTTTGTTAAAAATGTAAGGAACTTTGTACTTCTCTGGAATAGTGACCGTAGGTCACCAGGAAGGCCACCAGTAAGTATACTTTTTCATTCATCACAATGCTTGGATGGGTAGCTGAAAACTAATTTTGATTTAGGGCTTTTGAGCTCAGATCATTAGGAATAACGTTAGTTATATTATAATAACATTAGTTGCAATGTAAACAAATTATGTAAGCCCAGCCAAGCGTAATAAATAAAAATTAATGTATTATTCCCATCGATATATCAAATACCTCGTAAATTAGGAGACCACAAGTTATTTTTCTCTTTATTTTGGGAAGTTTTAAAATGTTTACTGTTTATAAAACGCTTTTCTGATTCGTTTAATAATTTCTAGTTTTTATGGTATTTCTTTGGCTTTTATTTTGGCCTTATATATTTGTTACATGAGCTTTTTTCTATCTCATGATATTGTATATATAAAACTACAAATATATATATATAGCTATATAGTCGGATGACTTTATTAATATAAATTGAAGCTCGAAACACATATTGTTTCTTCAAAGCCTCTTCAGCACTTCAGGGATATTTATTTATATATTTATATTTAACTTATATTTAATATGCGAGGTATCAAAAAATCGTTTCCCATTTATCTAAAATGTTCTAAAATTGGATAGTGTTTAATCATTATGAACTAAATTATAGTAAATTACATTATAATGCTCAATACCATCTCTTTAGTATTTATATTTCTAATTTGTATTACAGCCTAAAAATAGGTAATTTGATATAAATAGATTATTAGATATTATATATCAATTAGAACTCAAAAACATTAACTATTTATGTAAATTTGTATAACAAAGGTGTTATTTTTAGAAATTTACTATAAGACTTTGTAATATATTGAAAATAGATGTAATTACCAAAATGTAGTTCTTTAAATGTTGACTGTAGTAAAAAAGTTTCTACAATTTCACCAATAACTCTTAGTAATTACAAAAAATTAATTCAAAAATTTCAAACAGCTAAAAAGGAGAATAAAACAATTAAGAACAAAAATAAACTTCAAGCCTTTTCCACCTTTTTAAAGCCATTTTGACACTCTCTACGTGTCTCCCTATAGAACATATTTGTAATGAACTCATTTAACCCCCGCAAACATGATAACCCCGAACATTTCCCCAAAAACCCTGAACTTTGAACTGCACTTGCACCTACACACTCCTACACACATATTCGAAACACGAGCTGCCTGCGGATGAATCCTTTAGAATCCTCTGGCAAAATGCATAATTAATGTCGCAACTGTTCTGTGGCTTTGTCCTGTGGTTACCAAGGACCAACACACACATTTGGGTGTCTGTTGTGGGCGGCAAAGATACTAATTGCATTTTCGCCTCTATCGGATGCGATGGGATAAAGGGGGTTTTGCACGGATATATGTATGATTCATTGGCTTTGTGGCGGGTGGGTTGCATGGTCGAGGTAATTTATGGCTGGGTAATACATTTTGAGCGGATTTCAATTAACTCCAGGTGGGATTTCCATCTCGATTGGTTATTTGAAAACCCTAAGTGAAATGATTAACGTTTGGGGTCTCATTTTAAGACCTCTTTTTATATATTCCTATATATTTCAGTTTTGTTTCCCCTATAAAGGGTTTACCTTATGTATATATATTAAAAATATTATTTGTTGTTTTTGTATAAAGTTTTAAAGGGTTTTTTAGGAAAATCACTGAAAGATTTTCTTGATAAGAATGTTAGGTTTATGGATATAAGTTCGTATTGAACTGAGATTAGTATTTAACAGCGTTCTGTTTTAAGAATCGAAAAACTCTTATAGAATTCTATAGATTTCCTTAGCAAAACCTTGATTATATAATGTAGTATCATAATAAATCATAAGTTTAACACAAAAATACTCGGTTTTCGTCTAAAACGTAAGTTTTTTATAGAATATAGTGTAATTATAGATAGTATTACGTAAGAATGCTAAAAGAAACGTAGCTGTTTCATTACGTTAGTATGCTAAAAGTTACGTTGCTTGTGGATTAGCCAAGTGTGACCATAAATGTAAAAACTAAGACAGTTATTTAAAGTACATACTTGGATTTAAGAGATTATACAGATTATTGATAAGACTTTAATAAAATAAAGGTGTTTTTCACAAGAAAATATGTATTATTCATATTTTCCAATACATACTGATTAATATTGCAAGGTTTTTCTAATTAATCCCAGGACCTAAACCATTTATAACATATGGCGGATGAGTATGTTAAAAGAAGGGAGACAAAAACGGTACGTCCGTACGTAGCACATATTACGTAAAAGCATTAAGCAGTGCGTATCGCGTAATACCCTCGCATGCAGTCGCGCAATAATTTTGACAGGTGCACTTATTACTCAACTTTTGTGGCAATTACTCTCAGCCCGCCCACTCTGCTCTCACCCAACCCCGCCCGCTCACCCATCGCTCGCAATTAGAGGCAAATGTATGCTCAAAGTGACATTTATAACGAAAAAAAAAAGGGCGCATAATTTATCAAGTGCGAAAGGGAGAGAAAGCAAAAAAAAAAAAACGCTAAAAGGGAAGAAGAACAAACAAAAAGGAAAAATACCCCGCATTTTATTAAGGGTACGTATGATGAAAGATGAAAGATTTGCATTGCGAGCACAAATCTCTGAAGCGCAAAGCGAAAATATATTTTCGTTTTCGTAATTTAACCCTCGAAAAAATCCACACACACACACATCGAGTTTTTCTGTGCGCCTCGTGTGTGTGTTTGATTTCTTTCTCGCTGTGTTTGTGTGTGTGTGCATTCGTAATGAGCACTTGCGGTACACGATAATGCGGGGTTATAGCTACAGATATAGCAACGCTTATTCCGATGCCGATTTCGAGTCGCTGCGAAGAACGCACGCCACTCGCAATCACACACACACACACACACTCGCTGGCTTGCTCTCCGACACACACCGATGCACGCACACACAGGCGGCGCAACTTGTGTGCTGTTGCTGTTGCTTTCGGTTGCTCCGTTCCTTTTGTGGCTCTCGTTCATCGTTCCATTTTACGACGCCAGGCCAGCATGCCATCTAAAGCAGTACTCAAACCCAAAGCAAAGTGCCCCGTGGCCAATTCGCTGGCGGCAGTCTCTGCGTAATTCGATTTTTTCTTTTATGGCACTAAATATTGTTTATATTTATTTAATTAAATACATTACTTACTAAAACAATTCTTATTAAACTTATAAATATGCTTATTGCTATTAACTTAAATCGTATTTAATGAACTTGTTAACCCAAGAATTAGGCAAAGATTTATGCATATCAGAGGTCATAGACTTAGGAGTTATCAAATTCCTTTATTTAACGATAATTTTATAGGAACAATTTTAAATTATAATACTTTACGTATTAATTTTATTAAAGAATATCAACAAAAGCTTGGCTATTCCATCTCCCATAACGGGAAAGTTCAATTAGCTTTAGAATTAGAATTAGAATTAGTTCAATTAGCACTGCTTCATGAAAAACTTACCCGCTGCTTACTTCTCACTGCTTAGTTGCTACATCTTGTTGATCCCATTTCCAACTGGGTTCTGTGTTTTTCTCTTTTCGCCTTGCGTGACGTGTTGTGGAGAGTGTGTTGGCAAGAGGGTTGCCGACTGGGGCGGAGGGCGGTGGCCTGGCTTTGGTATTGGCATATTTGCTGTGTTTTGACGCCAGCGTTGCGACGTCAACGTCGAGAGCAGCTCTGTCGACGTTGTGCGCAAACATGGCGTTGCTGTTGCTTTTGCCTTAGCTTTGCCTACTTTTTGCATTTGCTGCGGCTCTGCCAAAAGCACCAACACTCACACACACACACACGCACGAAGGCGTACAAAGGCGAATGCAGAAGACTGGCAGCGACACAATATTTACTGTTGAATTGCACAGGCCCATAGTACAATTATACAAGGTAGTCTCGTCGGCTGCCTAATCGCTCGGCTTTTCTTCAGTGCGTTCGCGTTTGTCAAGGGAAAAGGTTGTGTGCGGACGATTTTTTTTTTATTATTAACCCTTGTGTAAGATGTCGTTCTGCAATTTCTGTAAGAAGCACGTGCAGAAGATCAAAATCAAACCAAAGTTCACAAAGTGATGTGAACGATATTGAAGATTTTGAAGTTGATTTAAATAAAAACATTCCAGCAAATATCAAACTTGATGAGTTGACGGAGGATGCGATCGAATACCTAGCAGGCTATGTCATTAAAAAAATGAAACTTTCAAATGAGATTGCCGAAAACTCATCTTTTACCTTCGTAGACGAGATTTCGCATGGAGGCCTTGTAAAACCGTCCATTAATTTCATGGAGAAAATTAAGGAGCTGGAAATCGTTTTTTTAGATGTCGTGTCTGATTTTTTTAGTATTACAAATAACGTTAAGGAGAAATTATTAATAGCTGCTAAGAATATAAACATTAATTTAGATATAAAAAAATTTTACTTTAAGATACGCATTTATTTTAAAATTAAGAACCTAAACAAAAAAATAGCTATACAAAAACAAAAACAACGACTAATTGCAAATTCGAAACTATTAAAAATTAAATTATAAAACACGTCAACTCTTTTACTATACATATGTATATGAACAATTTAACCCCCATGGACCATCTAAGGGTTAAACAAGAAGCTCTTTTGTCGTTTCACTCGCACTTACTACGCAGACTCCTCTCACTCGCACTTGTTGTGAGTAATGA